>JAOANR010000013.1:27788737-28116524 GCA_030278955.1 Hygrophila difformis | reverse complement strand
CTTCAATTCACTCCCCCCATTGCTAGAATACCAATCATCCAAACAAGATTACACCCCCTTGATGCAACAAACCCTAACCCAAAATCTGCAAATTCCCACCCAAGAATTATCATCATCATCATCATCATCCTCAACTTCATCTTACCTGAAATCCCTGATCAATCCACTAGTCTCATCACAATGTGACATTTTCCCAGTCAACTTCTCCCATCATCACCAGCCCACAACTAGTTTCACAAGCTACTACACTCCCATGAGCTTCATGTCACACCAGGATCACTTGAGTTTCAAGGAACTCAACAATGCCTTTGTTGGCAAACAGTGCAAGAAAGAGAACCCTTTTGATGGGACACACTTCCAAGAAAATGCCAGATATCATAACCCTTTTCTGTATGGGTTAAGCATGAATGAATGTGATGGTGAAATGTTAAGGATCCCATCAGCAACAGTTAACGTTGATGATGGCAATAATGCTACTGCCATGGATCCTGCTTTTGGTCATGTGATGTCAACTGAGCCGGATTTCAGGTGGTGGTAGACATCAACATATGAAACGGTGTCCAAACCACCATATATTCAAAATCCCAAGTTCCCTACCATTGGCCGAGCATTGGAATATCACTACTAGTAAATAGTAGTAGTAGTAGTATTGCAGATTCTAGAGATTCTGATAGATCATTGTATTCAGTGGCAGTGTAACAAGTCGTGTAATAGTGGTAGTAGAACTAGAAGCAGCAGCATTTATGCAGATTAACTACTACTACTACTATGCTTGGTTTCAAATTTCTATGCATGTGTAAGTATGTATTTGATGATATACTACTACTACTTTTATTGACGATTAAATCTGAGAATAGGTCATAGTACCCGGTCAGTCTCTGTCAATTAACTTTTTTGACCGCCAACAAAATTCCTTAACTTTTATGCCCGGAAAGACCAAAACGACCCTGGGTCGTATTAGGGATCGTGAACGATCCCCACTAAGTAGGACACCCCGGGGATTAATTAATAAGGGAGATTAGGGAGGGTGAGTCGTGTGTGAGGACCATGCACGACTAGGGGTGGAAGTAGGCTAGGCCGGGCTAGGCCTTGGCTTGAACGGCCTAGGCCTGCGTCGAATTTTTAAAGCCCGAGCCTCGCCTATTACCTTTGATAGGCCTATATTATAGGCCTAAGCCTGGCCTCTTTATTTAAATAGGCCGGTGTTTAAGCCTTTTAAAAGCCTGATTAAGCCTATTTTAAAATTAAGTTAAAATGCTCTTATATATGTTCGAATGTAATCATAAGGTTTGAAAACATGAATTTGTGCACTTGGGCAAGTCTTATCTCAACTCTTTATATACGAGAAAAAACTTATAATTATTTTAAAAACACACTAATAAGAATAAATTAATAATACTTCTACATAAATAATTACTTCTACATAAAATAATAATAATAATAATAATAATAATAATAATAATAATAATAATACTAAACATTCCTATGTAGTAAATATAAACACACTAATAATAATGATAGATAGGCCGGCCTGGTAGGCCTAATAGGCTTTTTACAAAGCCTGGCCTAGGCCTATTTAGCTAAATAGGCTTTTGAAATAGCCTGAGCCCGACCTGTTTATAAAAAAAGCCTGGCCTGACCTGGCCTTCGGTAGGCTCAGTCGTAGGCCCCTGTCGGGTAGCCTGGCCTATTCCCACCCCTATGCACGACCCCTTCATGTCCGAGAACGGTCCGCCTCGGACAGGTGGTGTAACACCCCGGTTTTTGGTCACCCAGGTCGGGATGTCACCGCAACACCTCCCTAGTAAGACACGATTTCTCCGATCTTACTAAAGAGATGCAAGGCTAGGTATTGCAGTATTTAAAGTATTCAAACAATCAAAATAGCCCATTCAATATAAATCCAAAATATAATAATATAATACAGCGGAACAATAGTATCTAAGTATAAGTATTGCAGCGGAAAATGTAAATAGGGCCAACATGGCCAAAACACGGGTTAAACAGGCCCGTTTATACTATAGTCTAATGCAAGAATTTAAAATAGAAAGTTTCCCAAAATATTTCCCCCATGCATATAGTGTTCATGCTCATTCCACATACTCTGTAAAGAAGAAGGAAATAAATGGTTTGATCAGCACAACTTGCTGAGTAAGTTAATACATACATGATCGTCGGGTTTCAAAGCCATTCATTAATATTTAAATAAAAGCATGATAACAATAAATCATAGATAATTCAATTTAATTATCTAACCAATTTGCATAATCAATTCATGGCTCTAATGAACAATACGTTTAGCATAATTTAAATAAAAGTCATAATTAATTTAAATAAAGCATTTAATAATTTAAATGACAACAAATAAATATTTTTAACTATCCCCATTACACCAAAGATTTAGTATTTCAAGTATTTCACGATTGCATCACAATCTCGTCAAGTTTAGCCGGTAGTCCGGCGGCCGCAGCCGTATCTGCCATAGCCAGTACCACTCCGGAGCCTCGGGAAATCCATATGGATATTCACGAGAGTGTAGGCCATATATCTCATGCCGTTTTGGCAACATATCTCAAAATTTCGCACGGGTCACCATCGTCCATAAAGGCAAGAAGTGAATCGTTAGGAGGGCACCCTGCAGAGCACTCACCCCCTAATTTTAAAGATCAAGTTTGTAAGGGGATTTCCTAAATTCAGATTTCATGTATTCGTTTCAAAAGCGTTTTCTAAACGTTTAAACCTTAAAGGCTAATTTGACTGTTTCAACAAGATTTCAAGATTTGACTTGGTCAACCACAGTTTACTTCAAAATTTATTAAACATCAGGTTTAACTCCGAAAATTCTAAAATTTGACTGATGACTCGAAAACACCGAGATGAACAAGTTTCATGTTTTAAGTTTTTCGATCCGAGACTCGGAAGTAGGTGAAAAACGTCAATTTTTAACAGGATGATAATCTGTCCGAAAATTTCAACACCAGTTTCAAGATTTCAAGATCTACCATAGCAAACTAACTCCAAATTTGATGTAATTTTACAGAGGGATACCTAAGACATATATCTACAACTTTCATGTTCGACTAAAGTTCTGAATCAGTCTAGATCTATTGTCAAAAACGTCTACAACTTCGGACCTAAGTTCTGTCAAGATTTCAAAATCTAAATTTAGAACAGCTCAGTTCGAGATCGATATCAGATACCAAAACTTAACGAAAAATTATGAAATTGTTACAGTAGCTAGATCTACGTCTTAGGAACGTTTTTCGTGTTTTAAGTTTTCTCGTTTGAGCAGGTTTAAGGGTTTGGAAAAATCATGCAAAAACGCTGCGCCGTAAAAGATTTCGTTTTGACAGATTTTACGTTCTTGGTTTAAATCTTTAGATCAAGTGTATTTTAAATCCTCCCAAAATCATAGTAAGATTAACTTACAGATCTTTGGGCGTCCGGTTGCATCGATTCTGAGGCGTGGCTTCCAGTCCACCGTTTATCTCCTCGGTTCGTCGGGTTCTTCGTTATAGATCCGATTCGGGGTGTCGAAAGGAAAGAGATTAAGTTAGGATTCATTTTCGAATCAAGAAAGTAAAGGAACGAACGGATCAGATCTTACCAAAACGTTAGAGGTCTTCCGATTTTCGTCCACGACTGCCTTCGCCTTGGTTTCATGCCTCCGACGACTCCGGAATTAGGGTTTGTGTAGAGAGAATTCGTAGGGTTTTGAAAAGTGTTCGGGATTGACAAAAGGGGTTATTTATAGATAGACACGACCTAGGGACGTCCAAGGTCGGCCTTGGTGAGTCTTGAGCCGAAAGGAATACAACCGAAGTCGAAAAATCCGGATTTGAGCGAGTAAATCTCGCAACGGGCGAATCTGTCCGTTGGCGCGCCGTTTGAGCAAACACCGCGCGGCCCACGCCTGAACTTCGGTCTGGGCGGGTCGTGCGATCCATCGGGCATTTCCTCCTCTCTTTCGGACTTCTATCCCTCTATGTTCTCGGATTCGGATTTCCGGGATATTTTCGGGCTCCTATTCCCTATCTAAATTCTTACTCGGGTCTAGATTTACTATTGGCCTCAAATTCTTGAGTCCATTAGTGTCGGGTATACTTGTACAATTTATTTGATTAATTTATCTTTGGCTTTACGGGTATTAGAAATTTAATTCCTTCTTAAATTAAATTCCATTTCTCATGTCCTTGTCTATGTATTATGTTTTTTCATTTATTATATTTATTTATTTATTATTATTGTTTTGTTTATTGTTTATTTATTTATTTCATTTATTTATTTATTTTATGTTGCAAAATTCTCGGGTATTACAGTCTACCCTCCTTAAGAATCAACTTCGTCCTCGAAGTTGTGTTTCGGCTATTCTCGTGTTAGGAACGAATCCTTTTGTTTGTTTTATTATTTTGTGACTGAACTTAGAATTAAAACTTCTAAGCTGCCTACGTACCCCGTGAAGGGATCAAGCCATACGTAGTTCAAAAAAATTTGAATTTGTTTGGTTACAAAAGTGTACGGAAAATGCATGATGTCACATCCTCTCCCCCTTAAGATTGCAGTTATGTCCCCATAACTGTGTCGGTGTCGGTTTGGAACAGTGTTGTGTAGCGTTCCCTCATGTCCGATTCTAACTCCCATGTTGTTGTCTCGCTTTCATGGTTCGACCAAAGAACCTTGACCATCTTGACAGTTTTATTCCTCGTCACTCGCTCCTTAGCGTCTAGAACTCGCACTGGGACTTCTTCATAAATCAGATCCTCATCGAGTTCGATTACTTCCAGTTGAAGTATATGTGTCGGGTCTGGCACATATTTCTTGAGTTGTGAGACATGAAAGACATTATGAACTCAATCTAATTGTGGCGGTAAAGCTAGTCGGTAGGCCAAATTTCCGACTCGTTCTAGAATCTCGTAAGGTCCTATGTATCGAGGACTCAACTTTCCTTGTTTGCCAAAGCGCATCACCCCCTTCATGGGTGATATCTTTAGCATGACCCTATCTCCCACTTGAAATTCTAGGTCTCGTCATCTCACGTCAGCATAACCCTTCTGACGGTCTTGAGCGGCTTTCATCTTCCCTTGAATCACCTTTATCTGTTGAGCCATTTCTTCGACAAGTTGTGGTCCCACTACCACAGACTTATTGTTTTCTTCCCAGCTCAACGGGCTTCGGCACTTTCGTCCATACAACGCCTCGAAAGGTGCCATGCCAATGCTAGCATGGTAGCTATTGTTATAGAAAACTCAGTTAAGGGTAAATGAGCTTCCCAATTTCCCTTAAACTCCAACACACATGATCTCAGCATGTCTTCTAGTGTTTGGATCGTCCTCTCGGTTTGTCCATCCGTCATTGGGTAGAATGCGATGCTCATTTTGATTTGAGTACCGAGAGCTTTTTGTAACTCCGTCCAAAAATGGGAGACAAACCTACTGTCTCTATCAGAAATGATGTCATGTGGTACTCCATGTCGTCGTACCACATTATCAATGTAGGCTCGGGCCAATTGTTCCATAGTCTATGTGTCCTTCATCGGGATAAATATGGCCGTCTTCGTTAGCCTATCCACAATCACCCAAATCTTGTTCATACCTTTAGGTGATCGGGGTAATCCCGAGACAAAGTCCATCGAGATGCTATCCCACTTCCAACTTGGAATCTCTAGTGGTTGCATCAGTCCTAAGGGTTTATGTCTCACTGCCTTAACCCTTTGGAAGGTGAGGCATTTCGCCACGAAGTCTGCCACTTCCTTTTTCATTCCCGGCCACCAGTAGATCTTCTTTAGGTCCTTGTAAAGTTTGTCACCTCCGGGATGCACTGAATATGGTGTATTGTGACCTTCATTCATCAACCTTTGCTTCAACTCGACACACTTTTGAGGCACACACCATCTCCCTTTGAAGCGGATGCTTCCATTCTCATGGATATCGAATCCTATTGCCTTACCCTCGGCAATATACTCCTTTATCTCTCCAGCTTCGCGTCGCCCGGTTGAGCTAGTCGAATTTTGTCCAATATTGGAGTTTCTACGATCATAGCATTGATCGTTTCACTCACTGTGCCCGGATGCACAAGTTCCAAATCCAATATTGCTAAATCCATATACAATGCCGGCAGAATTACCAACGAGTTTGTCACGTGTTGCGTTTTCCGGCTTAAGGCATCGGCTACCACATTTGCCTTCCCCTCATGGTAGGATATCTCCAAATCATAATCTTAGTAAGTTCCAACCACCTTCGCTGTCTCAAATTCAACTCCTTCTGAGTGAATATATATTTCAAGCTCTTGTGGTCGGTGAACATTCGACACTTTCGCCCATAAAGATAATGTCTCCATATCTTTAGAGCGAAAACGACCGCTGCCAACTCCAGGTCGTGTGTCGGATAATTTTCCTCGTGAGGTTTCAGTTGGCATGATGCATATGCAACGACCTTCGAGTCTTGCATCAAGACACAACCTAAACCTTCATTCGAAGCATCGCTGTAAACTTCGAAGTCACCATTCTCTGATGGTGGCGTCAATACGGGTGTAGTTGTGAGTCGTTTCTTCAGCTCTTCAAACGCGGTCTCACAAGCCTCTGTCCACACGTATTTTACTCCCTTTTTCAGTAGCTGGGTTAAAGGTCGTGCGATTTTCAAAAAATCCTTCACAAACCGTCTATAGTACCTGACTAATCCAAGGAAACTCCTTATCTCAGTTGGGCTCTTTGGGGCTGCCCATTCTGTTACACAGAAACTTTTGCCGGATCCACTGAAACTCCATCAGCGGATACTATGTGTCCAAGAAATGCTACTTCCTTCAACCAGAAATCGCATTTGGACAGTTTTCCGTGTCGTTGATTGTGTAGAATAATAGAAGGTAAGGAAAATAAAAAAAAATAAAACAATTTTCGTGGCCTGCGCGGTGTCCGCGCGGCAGCACGCGGGGACCGCGCGGTCACGGCAGTTTGGGAAAAAGGGGCTCGCGCCCCGCGCTAGCCATTTCACCTCTTCCCACATTCGAGACTACTTCCATTTTGCTCTCAAATTCGCTCTCCCGGTCTCAAATTCTCCCGTTCCCGACTTCGATTTCGCTTTGCAAGTATGTATCTACTACTTCCACTTGCCAATTTCAGTTTTTATGCTTTGAATAATTTGATTTTTAGACGGATTTTGAGATTAGGGTTTATGTGTTAGAATTGGGGATTTGTCATTCCTAGGCTTGATTTGTGCAAATTAGCGAGTTTATGTGATACTTGACGCTATTTTTGTTGTTTAGGAAGTATTTGTGTAACAATGTATACCTAGTTTTGGGAAGTTTTTACTAGATTCTAGGTTTTAGGAAGAATATGAAATTCCCGATTTGTGTTGGTATTGCGGGCATGAAAATGACTTCATTGTGTTGTTTTGTGCCATATTATGATGATAAGTTGTTGCCTAAGCAATCGTTTCGATTTGGGGATGATTTCCATGTGTTTGTAAGTAAACTTTGAATTTGGTTTATTGCGCACATAATGTGTTCGACTAAATGTCCCAAAGAGTTTTGGAATTTGTTTGGACATATTCTTTGTTTGGTTAACCTCTTGGACTGCTCGTGTTGGAGCCTATATTTAATGTTCTTGCGTTTTTCTGCCCTATAATTTGTATACTCGTTGTGTAGGATTTAACCTTATAATTGGTATTGGTTGGATATTTTCAGGATGTTGCTTTTCTTGTGGGTCGTCTGGGCGTCTCTTATGGTTCTTCCGGGGGCCAAGAGACGAGCCACTCGGCGTGACGCAGCTGGCCCTAGTACTGCTGCTCCGGTGATGCCGGATACTGATGACAGTGAGTCTGAGGAGGACGAGGAGCAGCGGGGCCCTAGACTCAGGGGTCTTCCTGACGAGGTGCGTCCCCATCGACACGATAGGCATCGGTTTGCGACGATGGCCTCTCAGGAGTTCTATTTCGACGAGCTTCGTCGAAACAGGGCTTATGTTCCGGAGAGAGGCATGTTTCCTCGTCATGTGGACGATGACAGGGTTAGGGCGGTTTTGGACCATCTTCAGTGGACTGGGCTCGCGCGCCATCCCGAGGGCATCGCTTCTGGTTATTTAGCTATGGAGGTCATTGCCAACATTGGCGGTCTTGGGGAGAACAAGAACTTATCTCGAGCCTGGGTTCGGGGTCGCTACCTAGACTTTAGTGCTCGGGCAATCAACATCTACTTCGGTCTCCCTGACGACGGCGTATTTCGGCCACAGCCTGAGGGTCGTATACTCCCGCCTGCGTGGGGTGTCTTGTGCACTGAGGTGGCACCTCGGCTCGAGCACGCTCACGAGCTGCGATTGACGACGATGGACTCGCCGTGGCGTGAGCTTACTCAGATATGGTTAGGGCGCGTCCGGCCGATTACTCGGAGCCATATCGTCCTGGATCATGTCTATGAGACCATTTGTTTTATCGCCCGAGGCGGTAGGGTGAATGTTGGGGCATGTATCGAGGACAATCTGAGGGGTATGCGCCGAGGATGAGGGAGTAGGGTGATCACTCATGTTCACCTTATTTTTGGTTTATGTGCGGCCCAGGGGATCCGTACAACACCGGAGACGGATCATTACGAGTTAGCTGCTGGTGACTACTACCGTATCCCTACCTACGCTGGTCGACGCAATGCTTTGCGACGTGGGGCTCCTCAGGCTGTCCTTCGCCCGGAGCCCAACGGTGATGGTTTGATTCTAGTTGTTCCTCCTGAGCAGCCACCTCCACCTCCCGTGGTTCCCCAGCAGGGTCCGGAGATGCCGCAGATACTTCAGATGATGCAGGGTATGCAGCTTAGTATAGATGCTGGGTTCGCTAGTATAGATGCTGGATTCGCAGCCGGGCAGGCTCGTTATGATGCTTTGGATGCCAGGATGGATCTATACTAGGCTCGCATGGATACGATCACTACGAGGCAGCTGGAGCAGCAGGCCACCATGACCGACATGTATGCCTACATGCATCAGATGGATGAGTATATGCGTCGTCAGTTTCCGCCTCCCGACCAGTGATCCTTCGTCTCTGCATCTCCCTTTAGGCTCGTAGTAGTAGTGTTTTATTCGGTTGTTTTCTATGAGACTGTATAACGATGATCTTGCTGATTATGTTTAGTAGTTTATGCTTCCGTTGTATCCTTGCTTAGTTGTTTGGTTTGGCTGTTATCGTTTAGAGAAAATGTGGTGGAACCATTCCGGTCCGTCCTCATTCCGTGATTTCGCCCCCCCCCCCCCCCCCTTTTTTCATCGATTTATTTAGGGTTGAAGAGTTTCTAAAAAAATCAACTTGTATTTTATTCCTTAAAAGAAATTTAATACAGGTAATAGGATGCTCAAAATAAATGTACTGTCTAAGACAAAGTATCTAAAAGATCTCTGCGTCCTCTGGCAGAGTAGTGGGGTCTTCCATTTGGATCATCCTCATCAGAGAGTTGGCCGGTGCCCAAAGGTCCATGAAACACTGAGGACGGTGGATCGACGGCTTCCGGAGCTGGTTCTTGTGGTTTCTCCAAATGGTTATCCACGGGGCTTAGGTTTGGGCTTGGGTTTGGCGACGGGCGGACCATGTGATGCCAGAGTCCAAGGGTTCCGTAGCGTCCACGGATAAGGCCTGATGGGCTCTCCACTGGGGGTGTTGGGCTTCGTGGTCCCATCAAATGGTCTTCCACAGGGCTGTATGGTACCACTATATCGGTGAGGTCGAGCAGGTCCGTCCCTAGATCCTTGATTCTATCTATCATCGCATCGCCCTGTTCGGTGAGTTTTTGCACTTGAGTTTCTAAGTCTTTTATGCGACCTTGATCGGCAGCTCTCAAGTTCAGGAAGTGTTGGAGGTCAGCTTCCCTTAAGTCACCCATTTGGTGCAGATTTGCCTCCAAGTAAGCTATACGATTTTTCATTTGTTGTATGGTTTGTTGGGAATCAAGGTGAGCGTTCATCATTTTGATCATCAAGTTCATCATATCTTGACTAGCCATCTAGCGCAAGTAAAAGATCTAAGTTAGAATGTATCACGCTTCTATGTTCTCTAAGTTTAGGCAATGCAGTATGCACATGCAAATGATGATTTCCCCCCAAAAATAATTCATGCACTATATATATATATATTTTTTCCATTGGTTTTAAAAATAAAAATTTAATCCATGGAATTAATGCTTTAAAAATTTTAAAATAGTATCGAAAATCCTTGGACCTCTATATTGGGTCAAAAATAATTATAATTTGGGCTCAAAAATAATTTTGGGCTAGGAAATTTTAAAAATAATAATTTGGGCTTCTATAATGATAATAATATAAAAATGATCATGGTTTAAAAATAATAATGTAGTAGTTTAAAAATAATAATGATTTAAAAAGAATAGTTTCAAAATATCCGGGCTCTGATACCAACTTGTAACACCCCGGTTTTTTGTCACCCAGGTCGGGATGTCACCGCCGCACCTCCCTAGTAAGAAACGGTTTATCCGAGCTTACTAAAGAGATGCAAGGCTAGGTATTGCAGTATTTAAAATATTCAAACAATCAAAATAGCCCATTCAATATAAATCCATAATATAATATTATAATGCAGCGGAATAATAGTATCTAAGTATAAGTGTTGCATCGAAAAATGTAAATAGGGCCAACATGGCCAAAACACGGGTTAAACAGACCCGTTTATACTATAGTCTAATGCAAGAATTTAAAATAGAAGGTTTTCCAAAATATTTCCCCCATACTATAGTGCTCATGCTCATTCCACATACTCTGTAAAGAAGAAGGAAATAAATGGTTTGCTCAGCACAACTTGCTGAGTAAGTTAATACATACATGATCGTGGGGTTTCAAAGCCATTTATTAATATTTAAATAAAAGCATGATAACAATAAATCATAGATAATTCAATTTAATTGTCTAACCAATTTGCATAATCAATTCATGGCTCTAATAAACAATACGTTTAGCATAATTTAAATAAAAGTCATAATTAGTTTAAATAAAGCATTTAATAATTTAAATGACAACAAATAAATATTTTTAACTATCCCCATTACACCCAAGATTTAGTATTTCAAGTATTTCACGATTGCATCGCAATCTCGTCAAGTTTAGCCGGTAGTCCGGAGCATCGGGAAACCCATATGGATATTCACGAGAGTGTAGGCCATATGTCTCATGCCGTTTTGGCAACATATATCAAAATTTCGCGCGGGTCACCATCGTCCATAAAGGCACGAAGTGAATCGTTAGGAGGGCACCATGCAGAGCACTCACCCCCTAATTTTAAAGATCAAGTTTGTAAGGGGATTTCCTAAATTCAGATTTCATGTATTTGTTTCAAAAGAGTTTTCTACTCGTTTAAACCTTAAAGGCTAATTTGACCGTTTCAACAAGATTTCAAGATTTGACTTGGTCAACCACAGTTTACTTCAAAATTCATTTAAAATCAGGTTTAACTCCGAAAATTCTAAAATTTGACCGGTGACTTGAAAACACCGAGATGAACAAGTTTCATGTTTTACGTTTTTCGATCCGAGATACAGAAGTAGGTGAAAAACGTCAATGTTTAACAGGATGATAATCTGTCCGAAAATTTCAACACCAGTTTCAAGATTTCAAGATCTACCATAGCAAACTAACTCCAAATTTGATGAAATTTTACAGAGAGATACCTAAGACATATATCTACAACTTTCATGTTCGACTAAAGTTCTGAATCGGTATAGATCTATTGTCAAAAATGTCTACAAGTTCGGACCTAAGTTCTGTCAAGATTTCAAGATCTAAATTTAGAACAGCTCGGTTTGAGATCGATTTTAGATATTAAAACTTAACGAAAAATTATGAAATTGTTACAGCAGCTAGATCTATGTCTTAGGAATGTTTTTTATGTTTAAGTTTTCTCGTTTGAGCAGATTTAAGGGTTTGGTAAAATCATGCAAAAACGTTGCGCCGTTAAAGATTTCGTTTTGACAGATTTTACGTTCTTGGTTTAAATCTTTAGATCAAGTGTATTTTAAATCATTCCAAAACCATAGTAAGATTAACTTACAGATCTTTGGGCGTCCGGTTTCGTCGATTCGGAGGTGTGGCTTCCAGTCCACCGTTTATCTCCTCGGTTCGTCGGGTTCTTCGTTCTAGATCCGATTCGGGGTGTCGAAAGGAAAGAGATTAAGTTAGGATTCGTTTTCGAATCAAGAAAGTAAAGGAACGAACGTATCAGATCTTACCACAATGTTAGAGGTCTTCCGATTTTCGTCCACGACTGCCTTCGCCTTGGTTTCGTGCCTCCGACGACTCCGGAATTAGGGTTTTGTGTGTAGAGAGAATTCGTAGGGTTTTGAAAAGTGTTCGGGATTGACAAAAGGGGTTATTTATAGATAGACACGACCTAGGGACGTCTAAGGTCGGCCTTGGTGAGTCTTGAGCCGAAAGGAATACAACCAATGTCGAAAAATCCGGATTCGGGCGAGTAAATCTCGCAACGGGCGAATCTGTCCGTTGGCGCGGACTTGGTGCGCCGTTTGAGCAAACACTGCGCGGCCACCGCGCGGCCCACGCCAGGACTTCGGTCCGGGCGGATCGTACGATCCGGCGGACATTTCCTCATCTCTTTCGGACTTCTATCCCTCTATGTTCTCGGATTCGGATTTCCGGGATATTTTTGGGCTCCTATTCCCTATCTAAATTCTTACTCGGGTCTAGATTTACTATTGGCCTCGAATTCTCGAGTCCATTAGTGTCGGGTACACTTATACAATTTATTTGATTGATTTATATTTGGCTTTACGGATATTGGAAATTTAATTCCTTCTTAAATTAAATTCCATTTCTCATGTCCTTGTCTATGTATTATGTTTATTCATTTATTATATTTATTTATTATTATTATTTTGTTTATTGTTTATTTATTTATTTTATGTTGCAAAATTCTCGGATATTACAGGTGGCGCAGGTTCGTGGGTAGACGGACGACCACGAACCACGACCGACGACCCACAAACGAGCCACGGACCACAGACCTAGAGTTACGGACCACGACTCCAGAGCCACGATCCACGACGACGACCTAGAGCACGGACCACGAACCACATGACGACCCGCACGGACGAACCACGACCCAGTACTTATTATTATTATTAATTATATTATGCTAATAACTATTACAAATTTTTTTTTATATAATAAAATAATTATTATGATAATTATGATTATTAGTATTAATAAACGATTGTGAAAATTTTATAATAAAAATTAAATTACTAAAAATAATAATTATTATTTTTAATAATAATTATTATTACTAAAAAATTGAATAATTATTATCAATAATAAATATTAATAATTAGTATTATAAAAAAATTTATTATTCAAATACTAAGAAATATTATAATAAGAATAATTATTATAATAATATGAATAATTAATATTAGTGTTAATATTTCAATTAATGCTAATATAATTATTTTATAATTATAATAAATGTTAAAATTATTTTATAATTTTTAAAAAAATTTAATAAACAATATTTATTATTAAATTTAATATTATTAAATTTATTAAAAATTATAATTTTGGACCCTAAGCCCTTTAAACCATTTGATACCCTAAACCCTAACCCTTAAATTTGAATCCTAAACCCTAAACCCTAAACCCTAAATTTGAAAATAATAAAAATTATTCCACCGTATATTTAACTTAATGCTAATATAATTATTTTATAATTATAATAAATGTTAAAATATTTTTATATTTTTCTAGAAAAACTAATAAACAATATTTATTATCAAAAGAGAAATTAGTATTTAGTGTAAAACTAATTATTACAATTATGAAAAATAATAATGTAATGACCCAATTTAATTGTTTGGACTGTTTTAAATAATCTGGTATTTGATTATCTTGCATTTCAGTCCGGATGGGGTCGTGTGATTGTACTTGAGAAGGTATGGGGAGCCTTTTATAATTATCAGCAAGTTGGGAGTTAAAAGGGGGTTGTTTTGCATAATTGGAAAAATTAAAAACAAAGGAACGGGAGAAGGAGTGGAGGCCGACGATTTTGGAGGTTTTTGGGCGATCTTCGGCTCGTCCAAACTATCACGTTTCTTGGCCGCTTGATTGAGCGGTTGAAAGTAAACGATTCTCCCCATCGTCTTCCTCGCTATGATTTTTATTTCAATCGTTTTGATGGTGAATTGGGAATGTTTCGAAATGCTAGGTTTGTGAGTTGTTTGGCCGATTGGATTCGAAATTGAGCAATTCGGAGGTGTTTAATCATTGAGAAGACATCAGGCAAGGGATTTGTATGCTTAAATTACGTGTTTGGGGATATTAGGGTGATTTCAGTTGTCCGGCAAGGGTTATATGTGTGTTATTGATTTTGGGTTTCAGTTTTGTGGCCTGCATTTTGAATAAATATGTATATACTATTATTGCAAGTGGTGTGTATCTGAGTATATATGAAATTGTGGGGTGGAATTGCAGCAAAGAACCTGGTATGCATTGTGGTAAACTAGGATAGTTATATTTAAATATTTATAAATTATAAATTGACGGCATCCCGATTCGAAGTCGCCCATGTTAAAATTATTCATCTTGATCTGTTCGGTATATCTTTTCCGTGGAACTCCTGGTGTAGCTCGCTGCTCATAATCAGATAAATATATATACAGGTATAAGCATAGTAATGATAGGGAGATGTATTGCCAAGTCAAGTCAAGTCAAGTGAATTTACTTTACAGAGTGTACACTCAATTGCATACCATTACTTACTCACTGCTATGTCCCTACGTTACATATATTTTTCTATTTCTTATGTATAAATAAAATGATAATTACGAGTGCATTAAATGAATTAAGTAGAGAGTTCATGACTTGGGAATTTAGTTGATAGGTCAGGTAGTTATATTATTCTATTTCCTTCTTAATTTAATGAGTTTTTGGGGACTCACGTATTAATGAATTAGCAGATGAGACGAATGTTATGATTATACGGGCATCATTCATAGGTGTTGTTGAGTCCCGTTGGCCCCGCGGGTGGATTATTGACTGTTATGTCTGTTGCCCTACGGGGTGGATTATTGGCTGTTATGCCTGAGATTATTGGCTGTGATGCCTATTGGCCCTTCGGGGTGTATGATTTGGGCTGTTGATGCCTGTGGTCCCTCTGGGGATGGTGTATGTTACCCTGTAACGGGTTGGAGTTGATGATATCCTCACCCGTGGGTTCATACCGCCCGAGTTTTAGGTGCCGGCTAGGCATATTCATTTGCATGAGCATATAGGGTAGATAGGTGTATGTTAGGTCATGCATGATGTGCATAAAATATATGCTTGTGGTTGAAGCACCGGTATGGGACGGTGTGATGATTTAATTGCTTAATTATGTACTGTTTTATTATTCATGCCTTTAATTACTTACTATTATCATTACTATTACTATTATTACCCGTGTTGCTCTGTTTTCCCCTTTTCTCCCCGGCACGTAGCCTTGCTCAGTACGTTGTACTGACTCCCTTTGCTTTATATATCCTGCTGGAGGCGCCAGAGCATGATTTGGGTTTGGGGCATGAGAGATCACATAGATAGGATTTTTCCATGTTCATGTTATTATGTTTATTTATGTGGTACTCATTTGACTGCTTTTGTTGGATTCATACTTGACTAGTTGAGGCCTGTGAGCCTAGGATTTACATTCTATCGGCCTGTGGCCTTGTGTGATTTACTGTTTTGGGCGGGTAGCCCTGTTTCTGATATATTGGCAGGATGACATATTATGTTTGAGAGGCTTGTAGCCTGATACTCTGACAGGAATTGTTTTATTTAGTTGTTATGGTGGATTATCTTCGTGACTATGTGTTTTATTTTATTTTATTTTAGATTCCACATGTAAAATGGATTAATCAGATGATCACTTTAGGTTGCTCAGCCTTGTACTAGCTGTTTTAAATTAGCTGGCCACTAGTTTAGAATAGTTAGTACGGCGGTAATGCTTTCGAAAATCGGGTTTGAATTTTCGGAGCATTACAAATAATAATAATAATAATAATAATAATAATAATTAATAACTGTAATATTTATATTAATCAATATATTTTTATTAGTAAAAGTAAAATTAAATTATACTAATAAATCTAAAAATAATAGTAATAAAATATTAATAATAATGATAATAATTATTCCATTCCACTGCACTTGCGCCGACGAGTTGAACACATCACCATGGGTGCCTACTCTTACGTCTCCGAGCTCTGGAAGAAGAAGTAATCCGATGTCATGCGCTTCATGCTTAGGGTTCGTTTTTGAGAGTATCGTCAGCTTCCCGCCGGCGTCCGCATCACCCACCCTATTCGCCCCGATAAGGCCAGACGCCTCGGCTACAAGGCAAAAGAGGGGTATGTGGTTTACCGTGTCCGTGTTAGACGTGGTGGAAGGAAGAGGCCAGTTCCAAAGGGGATTGTATATGGTTAGCCCACCAACCAGGGTGTTACTCAGCTGAAATTCCAGCGCAGCAAGAGGTCCGTGGCGGAGGAACGTGCTGGCAGGAAATTTGGGGGCCTTAGGGTTCGTTGTTTGGAGTATCGTCAGCTTCCCGCCGCGTCTTCGTCACCCACCCTACTCGCCCCGACAAGGCCAGAGGCATCGGCTACAAGGCAAAACAGAGGTATGTGGTTTACCGTGTCCGTGTTAGACGTGATGGAAGGAAGAGGCCACCTGGAAGAGGAACCAAACGCTTTCCCTTCGTCGTTACCGTTGATCTACCTGAATTATTCTCCATTTACTTTTACAAACTTGTGAAGTCGTGTTTGTGAGTTCTAGGAATTTTGAGGGCACAAGAGGGGAAGTTTAGTTTTAATTCGTTTTTATACTTATTTTCGGATATATTTACAATGTATTATGTTATGTGTTATGAATAACTGCATCATTTCTCAATATGTTATCTTTGTAGCTCATTTCATTATTTGGTAATTTGGCTATCAGGAGTTCTAATTTGACTTCTGTTCTGAATGTTGGTTCCTTTCCAAGAGCAGTTCCTCAAAAAAAAAAAAACAATAACAGTAAAAACTACAATATTTATAACATATTCAAAAAATATATTAATAGTTAAAATTATATTAGCTTTATAATTTTATTTCTATAATTCTATTAATAATATCATTATTAATATCATTAGTACAAAGAGTATAATATTAATTATAATACTATAAAAATAATAATATTAAAAATGTAATAATAAGAATAATAATAAAAAATAAGAATATTAATAATAATAACTTTTTTGACCACCTCGGAAGAATATATATTATTATTATAAATCATTATTATTATTATTATTATAATTAATATTATTAATTAATTATTATAACTAATACTAATATAAATTATTAATATTATTAATAGCAATAATATTAGTTATTATAATTATGGTACTAATCGTTACAAAAAATTTACTATAATAACGATAATTATTATAGTAATTATTATTATTCGTATTAATAATATTAATTACGTATGAAAATATTATAATATAAAATAAAAATACTAAAAAACTTTAGTATTATTATTATTATTATTAAAAATTGAATAATTATTATGAATAATAAATATTAATAAGTATTAAAAAAAATTAGTATTATAATACTATGAAATATTATAATAAAAATAATTATTATAATAATATGAATAATTAATTATTATAATAATATGAATAACTAATACTAGTGTTAGTATTTAAATTAATGGTAGTATAATTATTTTATAATTATAATAAATGTTAAAATTATTTTATACTTTCTTTCATTTGACACGGTAGGAGTTTTGTTACTTTTCATTGAGTAACTTTGATTCGACTTTTTAATACTGTTATATAGCAGAAAAAAATAGTCAAATGAGATCTTTTTAAATTCGTCTAATCAACCCTTTTTACACACATACCAATTGCATCAAATCAACCCTTTTTACAGCTCCTTTTGAGGCTTGCTCGCTTTCGTTTGTGAGTAAATCGAACTGGGCTCTCGTATGAATCGTCGTCAGATGAACTATCACCATCACTGTCACCACAACCTCCTCGTTGTTTATTCATTGCTTTTCCAGATGATTTGCCCCCAGGTGGATCTATATCAAGGTAACTACGACGATGAGTTGATATTGCGATCAATCCGTTGCTATCCTTTTCCTTTGGCATCTCGCATTGTCCACTGAAATGCGTCATGTAACAGAACTACTCCGCAGGTAACTTCCTGCTGTCAATGCTGCCTCTCAATTTCACCCACTTTCTGCTTTCGTCACATTGCACCCACTCATGATCTGGTTTATATAGGGGATTCCCCTTTTTCAGTGGAGTCCTATCCACATATGTATCTCTATATTGATCTGCTTTTTCACCGAGCCACTTCTCCAATTCAGCATAGGCTTCACAGTCCTGAAAGCCTCATGCTTGCTTTACAAAAGGATAGCTGTACGATACTCCCGAACGAGTAATGTTTGAAACGTCGTGTATGCCCAATTTTCAACTTGGCGCCACCCCATCCATCATCCCCTCCAGCTCTTTGTATTCAAAGGCCATACTCAATGTTCCGAGAGGAGTAATATTTGAAATGTCACAATCATCACATTCATCCTGATGTAGTGATTGTGCTTCCAATGACGGTCGTTACCAATGCCGCCCAGGCCAAATGTTATCTTTTCCAATACCTCCCATACCAAGGAAAAAAGGACAAATAGGTCAATTTTCTTTTCAAAAAATTCAAATCAGTCTTTTTTCTATTTTATTACCAAAACAGTCCTCTACAAATGCTAATTATGTCCAAATCAGTCCTTTTTTCACTAATTATATTCTAATTGCTGACGTGGCAAGGATTTTAATTTAAACCTGACACGTGTGCATAATATTAATCATTTTTCTTTTATCTTTTGCCAATTCAGTCCTAAACTTTTGTTTTGTTCTGTTTATCCTCTACCACAATCACTCATTTTTATATTAATTGGCCTCCAACCTTTCAAATTATTTCATTTTGGGTCCAAAATCTTAAATTTTTTATTGCTACTAATCCATTTATCAAATAAATGCCCAACATACTTCCGTAAATAAAATTAAATATCAAACCTCATACATTGGGTTTGACCGCCTTGTTACCGGGTCTTCGAAGTTCCGGATTTTACGGACTCTCTCTAACCACCCGACCGTAACCGATGGTTCATCATTTCTGGTTTCCATCAGAAACAATCAGCACAATCATACTTTGTGGACAATAAAATTCAGGCTATTTTTTAATATTTTTAATAATATTTTTTAATATTTTTTTCAATAAAACCAAGGCTTCCTGTATCCATAACCTTCCAAAAATTCAAGTTAAATCATTTACTCAAACATTGCTACATCCTAAGGTGGGACGCAAAGTAAGATTATGTTGATTGTTGCTGAAGGAAACCAAAACCAATGAACCATCGGTTGCTGTCGGGTGGTTAGAGAGAATCCGTAAAATTCCGGTACTTGAAAGACCCGATAACAAAGCAGGCAAACCCAATGTATGAGGTTTGGTGTTTAATTTTATTTATGGAAGTATGTTGGGCATTTATTTGATAAATGAATTGGTAATAATAAAAAATTTAAGGTTCTGAGCCTAAAATGAAATAATTTGAAAGGTTGGAGGCCAATTAATATAAAAATGACCGATTTGGGTAGAGGACTAAATAGAACAAAACAAAAGTTTATGACTGAATTGGCAAAAGATAAAAGAAAAAGGACTAATATTATGCCCACCTGTCAGATTTAAATTAAAACCCTTGCCACGTCAGCAATTAGAATATAATTAGTGAAAAAAGGACTGATTTGGACATAATTAGCATTTGTAGAGGACTGTTTTGGTAATAAAATAGAAAAAGGACTGATTTGATTTTTTGGAAAAGAAAATGGACATATTTGTCCTTTTTTCCCCCATACCAATTGAAATGGAACTGCTGACTTGCAACACTAACCTGCAGTTAAACATCCACAATATATAAGCCAATAGTCTGAATAATAATGATAATAATAATACTAATGATAATAGTAGTAATAATAATAATAATAATAATAATAATAATAATATGTTATGTAGAAAACTGTAAAATTACCTCTAGTGAATAATTGTTGGAAATTCATCCTAGTAGCTCAATCTAACTCCCTTCGTTGATTACTCTCTGCAGCTTTCTGCACCATATGCAACCGAAATTAATGGTGCTATCTACTTTGCTGGTGGCTATGATGGGGAACTGCAGAATTTTCTTCTTCTCACATAGTCGATTCTTCAAGCTCTGTGATGTAAGATTTGAGCTTGATGCATGCCCAGTGTTTAACCTGTCAAAACACGACCATTGTGGGACAGGCTATGCTTTTGCTACACGAAAGGAGTAATATTTGGAATGTCACGATCACTACATTCATCCTGATGTAGTGATTGTACTTCCAAGTAGGGTCATTACCAATGCCGCTCATTCCAAATGTTGATACCTCCCATACCAATTGAAATGGAACTGCCGACTTGCGACACTAACCTGCAGTTAAACATCCACAACATATAATCCAACAGTCTGAATAATAATAATAATAATAATAATAATAATAATAATAATAATAATAATAATAATAATAATAACCTACAGTTAAGAAGACTCGCGCTAATTCACACAATTCCCACGCAAGGAAACTACCCGCCGCCTGCAATTTTTCCTCTATCTCCCTATCCCCAACGGTTCGTAGGGTTTCTACAGTCCCGGTCGGCCCGTTTCCGAATCTACCCTTATGATAGGGGAGGTGGTTCGAACTGTCGTCATTACCAATGCCGCCCAGGCCAATGTTGTCATTACGAATGTCGTCCATGTCCAAATGTTGTATTTGGGCAATACCTACATGTAAACATTACAAAATAATATTAATAACGACGATCAAAATATTTTAGTAATATTAATGCTAATAATATGAATAGTAATAATAAAATTAATACAAATAATAATAATAATAATAATAATAATAATAATAATAATAATAATAATAATAATAATAATAATAATAATACAACAAGAACAATAATAATGATAGTTATAATAAAGATAATCAACCTCGTTGTATAGGTGGACCGGGTGTGGATCAAGAATTCTCGGCTCTCGGTGAACCGCTCGCAGTGTTCACTTCCTTCCGAGTGGTTATGAGTGTAACACCCCGATTTAATTAACTCATAATTAATTAATTTAATTATGGTTAATTAGCAAAAGACTTAGTATGTGGATTATTTTGTAGGGAATGAAGATTTAAGTGGGGGAAATAAGTGAGTTCAACTCACTAGATAATAAGAGTCAAGTGCTCAAATGGGTGCAATGTGGTCAAGACAAGTGGTGTAACTCTTTTAACCCACATTCCGACCCGAACCGAGACCCGTGACCCGACCCGGATCCATTTTGACTCTTCAAAATCTGAATTATTGGGTGTTGGAAACCCATTTCTTCATCCTCATCCTTCCATTCCCGTCACCTCTCTTGAAGGAGATAGGGTTCTTCATTTTGGCTTGGAATTGGTGTTTTCTTCCTCAAATCAAGTTGGGGGATTGCTTATATAAGCTTTGGTAAGTATTTTCCTAGCTTCTACACTTGATTTTGATGATGTTTGAGTGAGTTTTGGGGTGATGAAAGTTGGTGACGAAAATTGGGTGTTGTAGAAATTCTTGCTTTTGGTGTTGAATCGAAGCTTGGATTCTTGTTTGGAGGCTGAATAAGTGTTGAAGGAAGCTAAGGTTAGTACTTGAGACCATTTTGGTGTTGATGATTTCAGTTTTAGAGCTTCAAATGGTTTCATGATGAAGAAATCATGTTCTTGGATGAATTTTGATGTTTGGAGCTTGATTTCTTGTTATGTAGCTTGGTATTGGTGTTTGGAGGCGTTGGGGAGCTGTATTGGAAGAGTTTGGATCATCTCAATACCAGGCAAGGGTAGAGATAGGCCTAAATGGGGGCATAATCGGTGGAATGGCCGGAAACCGCCATTTCCATCGTTTCTGTTGTGTCGGCGCGCAGTTGGGGCGCCCTTTAGCCAAAACGCGCGCGGGCAGCGCGCGAGAAACACGAACAACGTCGAACCGGGAATGGCGCGCTGTTGGCGCGGTTTTCTCAAGAAAACCGCGCGGGGTGCGCGCCGTGCATCCTGTCCGCGCGATTCGTTCGCTCGTTTTCCGGTTCTTCGTCCTGCGTGTTTCCTTAGTTCTTCTTATGCTTCTAGCATGCCATGACTATCATTATGCTCACAATCTTTGAACCTAGTTGCGATTAGCGGTGATCTACTATGCCTTAGTTGAGATCGAGTCTTGCTTCGCTTCTATGTTGATGTGAGTGTTGGTGCCGATATGTGGGGCTTGGCACACCCTTGACACTTAACTCGTGGTGAGTTGTTTATTTTGTCATGACGCGTAATTTACGTATTGACATGTGTGGAATTGAATCTGATTATGTGTTGGTGCCGATATGTGGGGCTTGGCACACCCTTGATACTTAACTCGCGATGAGTTGTTGATGCCGATACGTGGGACTTGGCACACCCCTGATTATACTTAACTCGAGATGAGTTGTTTATTTTGTCCTGATGCGTTGATTTACGTATGGACATGTGATTGAATGGAATCTGAATATCTGTGAGGATATGTGAATATCTGTGATGATATGTGAATATCTGTGAGGATATGTGAATATCTGTGATGATATGTGAATATCTGTGATGATATGTGAATATCTGTGATGATATGAAATGCCACGACGGTAGGATACGCTATGCTTACGAATCGGTATCCGATGAGGGACATAGTGGGATCGCTACCCAGAAGCATTGAGACTGAAAAGGATTTATATCCTAGTCTGATTTGGCTAGAAAGGGCTCATGACCCTTAGCCTGACCCGCTTGCCGTAAGCCACGATCTCAGCTGTTAGTGTCCGCGGCGGGGGCACTGTGGGTATGTCTCTCGACCATTAAGGGGTGTGGACCCTTATATGGGAGGGAATACCGACCATGGTACCTAGGTGCGCGCTAGACATGCTTATGTGTTGCATTTAGGGTAGATAGACATCATAGGTCATAACATTTCATCTCATCATCCATCATTCATCTTATTTGCAGTGGTTGAAGCACCGGTATGGGACGGTGTGATGTTTACTTA
Source organism: Hygrophila difformis (assembly GCA_030278955.1). Classification (NCBI taxonomy): domain Eukaryota; kingdom Viridiplantae; phylum Streptophyta; class Magnoliopsida; order Lamiales; family Acanthaceae; genus Hygrophila; species Hygrophila difformis. Next base: position 28,093,373 of record JAOANR010000013.1, on the reverse strand, counting down.
TTCGCATTGTCAATTTTTATGTTATGCCTAACAATTGTTTAAAAACGTAATATACCTCCACCTATATGTATAAATATACTTCTAGGGAATCAAGTTAATTCTTGTTTCCCCTTATGCCGATTCTTCTATTCTTGCTCAGTACCTTGTACTGACCCTTGCTATGTTTTTATGTATAGATATTCCCGGGGAGGACGCAGAGCCTGAGCACGATGTGGGGTTTGGGGATGAGTGATCTACCTAGAGATGCATTAGCATGTTGTGGACTTATGTGCTTGTCTTGAATAATATGCTATGACTCTATTACCTTGTCTCGTACTGCTTGTGGTACCGATCGGTACATTATGTTCTGTCTGTGTGTTACTTAATATCTCTGACAGGTTGAGATGAGACTGATATGTCGACTGTTATGTCGCATGAATAAGGCTTGTAAGCCGGACGTCTGTTATGATGTGAGGTTTCCTTTCTGGATTTGTATTATAATTCATTGGCTTCCTGTTACTTGGCTACGTGTTATTGATCTTAAATTGATTGGCCAACAGTTTAAGAGAGGTAACACGGCAGTGACGTCACAGAAATTTGGTTTTAAATTTTTGGGGCGTTACATTTGGTATCAGAGCCAGGTCTGCTCGTATGTGCTTAGAATTCTAACACAAGCATGTGGTGAGATGTGTGGGGGAAAGCATATCGTGTAGGAATTGCATCTAGCTCTGCTTATATTCTTGAAGATTGCATTGTTTTTGGTTATCTGCGTGCCCTATAGGGGTGGATTGTGGTTTGTGAATCAAACCAGGATCAATCCTTGGGGATATTCCGGGAATTCTATACTTAATAATTGTTGTTCGGTAAAGAATTATTCATATTTACCGAGTGTTACTGAATATCTCGTTACGTTACGAATATAGGATGCCGCCACGCAGGGGTGGAGAGCCCAGGAAGAGGGGAAGGCCTCGTAGGAATCAGGGGCCAGCTATTGGGGGTCGTGGACAGTACCATGAGGATGGTGGACTTGGCGATGATCACGTGGAAAATGTTCCAATTGAGGAACCTGTAGAGGTGGAGGATGACTTGAACTATGAGGACGAACCAGTGCCTCCACCACCACCGCCACCGGTGCAGATGCCCATTGATCCTCAGTTTATGCAACATATGTTTAATGCTATGCATGGGATGTATCAGGGGCAGGCGAATCAACCTGCACAACCACCATCCAGACCCGTGGATTACGTGCATCTAGCAAGGCATTATCAACCGCCGGTCTTTAGTGGAGGAGTAGACCCGGTTGCTCTGACTGATTGGATTTATCATATGGAGGAGATCTTCGAGAATATAGACTGCCCAGAGGATTGGAAGGTCAGAGTGGGACGGCAGTATCTTACTGGACCAGCTCTCCATTGGTGGAGGTCGTGTAAGAATGAGCTTATGGCGAGACCCAACTTTTCATGGGAAGTTTTCTGTCATGCCTTGAGATCCCACTTTTTCACTACACAGATGATGAATGTTAAAAAGAGGGAATTTCTCAACCTAGAGCAAGCAGGAAATATGACAGTGTCTGAATACTATGGTCGTTTTGTGGAACTCATGTCGTACGTACCAATGCTAGTTGCTGATGAGGAAGATAAGGTTTCGAGGTTTGTGGATGGGTTGAAGGCTGAGATCCGGACTGGGTTTAGCAACCAACATGCCTGCTTAGCTTCAGCATATGATCAGGCTTTATTCATTGAGAGAGCTCGCACTGATGCGCAGCGCGTGTGGGCCGCTCGTCGCAGAGATTCGGGGGGACCAAGTAGACCCCAGCATAGGCAGATGAGGCCGAGAAGCGGTGGAAGGACCTCTAGACCTCAGACTTATGCACAGCCACCGTATAGAAGCGGACCCCACTGCTGGAATTGCGGACAGCAAGGACATTTGAGGTCACATTGCCCACAGTTGGTAGGTCAAGTAGGAGGATCTACTTCAGGTGCGTCTGGTGGGAATGCGTCGCGTGGACGAGGTGCAGACAGAGGTCGTGGACCACAGAGGGGCCGTGGGGGCCGCCTCAATGTGATTGAGCGGGCTGAGCTAGATGGGCGAGATGATGTCATGACTGGTAAGTAGCCCATTGTTCAATTTCAATCTTAATCGACTTAACCATCTGTAACAAGTGCCCAGGTAGTGCCTTATGTTATTAAATGCGTAGGTACTATACTAGTTGATAATGTGCCTGCTTATGCCTTATATGATTCGGGTGCATCATGCTCGTTTATATCATCGGAATTCGTAACCAATAATGATATGGGACCACTGGAGGCTTATCAACTCCCTGTTACACTACCTTCGGGAGACCTCATGCGAAGCCAGTGGATTAAACCCGATGCACAGATAATCATCAAAGAACGAGAGTTCAGAGCGAATCTAGTGGTGCTAGATTTGGCCGATTTTGACGTGATTTTGGGAATGGATTGGCTATCTAAGTACCGAGCCAGATTAGACTGTGGGATACCAAGGATTTCCTTCACCGATGAAGAAGGTGAGCAAGTGATTTATTACCCTCCTAACATTCGAGTGGTATCTTCTGTCACTTTTGCAGCTTTAATTAGAAAAGGGTATCCAGTATACTTTTGTTCTGTGTGTGAGATGACGCCAGCACCCTCGAGTTCGACAATTACTCAGATTCCTATTGTCTCGGAGTTTCCAGATGTGTTCCCTGATGAGATACCCGGATTTCCGCCTGTCCGGGGGATAGACTTTGTCATTGACTTAGTACCGGGAGCGGCACCAGTTGCCAAGGCCCCTTACCGAATGGCTCCTGCCGAGTTGAGGGAGTTGAAGGAACAGCTTAAGGATCTACTAGATAAAGGATACATTCAACCTAGCAGTTCGCCTTGGGGAGCACCGGTAATCTTTGTCAAAAAGAAGGACGGAAGCTTACGGATGTGTATTGATTATCGGGGGCTCAATCAGATTACAGTCAAGAACCGTTACCCACTGCCGAGGATTGATGACCTATTTGACCAGCTGAAGGGTGCATCCACATTCTCTAAGATCGACTTGAGATCAGGATACCATCAAATTCGGATGGCAGAGGGAGATCGTGAAAAGACAGCTTTTCGAACGCGGTATGGTCATTTCGAGTTCACAGTAATGCCGTTTGGGCTGACTAATGCCCCAGCAGTCTTTATGGACTTGATGCATCGCGTCTTTCGACCTTGGTTAGACGTTTGTGTGGTTGTCTTTATTGATGACATTTTGGTATACTCTTCCAGTGTAAAGACACACAAGGAACATCTCAGGACAGTGTTGCAGGTGCTTAGGGAGCACAAGTTATATGCCAAACTTTCAAAGTGTGAGTTTTGGTTGGATAAGGTGGCTTTCCTTGGGCATATTGTGTCAGGCGAAGGAATTTCAGTAGACCCCGCGAAGGTAGAAGCGGTGTTGGAGTGGAATCCTCCAACTAATGTCAGTGAGGTGCGTAGTTTCCTTGGATTGGTGGGATACTACAGGAGGTTCATTGAAGGGTTCGCTAGCATTGCTCGACCCTTGACTCAGTTATTGAGAAAGGATGTATTATTTCATTGGAGTGAGGACTGTCAGCGAGCCTTTGATCTATTGAAGAAGAAGGTGACAGAGGCTCCGGTCCTAGTGTTACCTGATGAATCGGGGGAATATGAGGTATACACAGATGCATCTTATCGAGGACTTGGGTGTGTGCTTATGCAGTATGGCAAGGTGATTGCATATGCATCTAGGCAATTAAAGCCTCACGAGCTGAATTACCCGACTCACGACCTGGAAATGGCAGCGGTCGTGCATGCATTAAAAATTTGGAGGCATTATCTTTACGGCGCCAAGTGTCAAATCTACTCGGATCATAAGAACCTTAAATGTCTCTACACTGCAGATAAGATGAGCGGTAGGCAAAGAAGGTGGTTAGAGTTTTTGCAAGACTACGACACGAGTATTCAGTACATAGAAGGGAAAGCCAACCGGGTGGCTGATGCACTAAGTAGGAAGGGACATGTACTGAATTCAATTACTCTCCCTTGGAAGTTAAGGCAAGAGTTGGACAAGGAAGGTATTGTGGTTGTTCCTTACGACACGATAGCGAGGTTGAATGCTATGACGATGGTGCCATCATTATTCGATGAACTCAGACAAAGTCAAGCTGTAAGTCAAGAGATGATGCATTTGAAAGCTCAGATTCGCAAGGGTAAAGCGGAAGGCTTTGTGATTGATAGCAAGGATATGATCAAGTTTGGGGACCGTTGGTGTGTGCCTCCGAAAGATCAGGCGCTGAAAGGAAAAATTATGGAGGAAGCACATTGCACACCTTACTCCGTACATCCAGGAGCAGTAAAGATGTACAAGGATTTGAGGCAAAACTATTGGTGGAAAGGCATGAAGAAGGAAGTGGCAGAATTTGTGTCTAGGTGTTCCACTTGCCAGAAGGTGAAAGCCGAGCACATGAGACCTTCAGGCTTATTACAACCATTGGATGTTCCTACTTGGAAATGGGAATCCATTGCTATGGACTTTGTCACCGGGCTACCCAGGACACGGAGCAGTTTAGATACTATTTGGGTAGTTGTGGATCGACTAACAAAGAGTGCTGTGTTTATACCAATGAGATTGAACTGGAGTATGCAACAGTTGACTGGCGCTTACATCCAACATGTGGTTAGACGTTTTGGTATTCCTCGAGAAATCATTTCCGATAGAGATTCCAGATTCCTGTCAAGGTTCTGGAAGGAATTGCAGACAGCCTTTGGGACACAGATCAGTATGAGTACTGCGTGGCACCCTCAGACTGATGGACAGACAGAAAGGACCATTAGAACCTTGGAGGATATGTTGAGGGCGTGTGTGATGGATTTTCAAGGATCGTGGGAGGAACATCTACATTTGGTGGAGTTCTCCTACAACAATAGCTATCACGCGAGTATTCGTATGGCGCCTTTCGAGGCCTTATACGGAAGAAAGTGCAGGACGCCCTTGTGTTGGAGTGATCCTTCAGAGCGAGTGGTGATGGGTCCTGAACTTATTGAACAGACCACGGAAGTGGTACGAGTGATCAGAGACAGAATGAAGGAAGCTCAGGATCGTCAGAAGAGTTATGCTGATTTGTCCAGGAGAGACATTGAATTCGAGATTGGAGATTGGGTACTCTTGAGAGTGTCACCCATGAGGGGCGTGAGACGATTTGGGAAGAAGGGGAAACTGAGTCCCAGATTTATAGGCCCCTATGAGATCACTAAAAAGATTGGGAAGGTCGCTTACCGGTTAGAATTGCCAACTGAGGTGGGAAAGGTGCACAACATTTTCCACGTCTCTCAGTTGAGGAAGTTTATATCGGATCCTAACAAGGTTATACAACCGGAGGAGGTGGAGTTGGATGACAACCTAGAATACGAAGAATACCCCGTGGCGATCCTCGACACTAAAGAAAAGGTACTTCGCAAGAAGGTGATCAAAATGGTGAAGGTACTTTGGTCGAGACATGGCGTAGAGGATGCCACTTGGGAGACAGAGGAAAGCATGGCTGGGCGTTATCCTGAATTGGATTTGACTCCAATTCAGTGAAGTAATGACCTTAATCCATACTTTTTCATTCGAGGACGAATGATCCTAAGGGGGAGAGATTGTAACACCCCGATTTAATTAACTCATAATTAATTAATTTAATTATGGTTAATTAGCAAAAGACTTAGTATGTGGATTATTTTGTAGGGAATGAAGATTTAAGTGGGGGAAATAAGTGAGTTCAACTCACTAGATAATAAGAGTCAAGTGCTCAAATGGGTGCAATGTGGTCAAGACAAGTGGTGTAACTCTTTTAACCCACATTCCGACCCGAACCGAGACCCGTGACCCGACCCGGATCCATTTTGACTCTTCAAAATCTGAATTATTGGGTGTTGGAAACCCATTTCTTCATCCTCATCCTTCCATTCCCGTCACCTCTCTTGAAGGAGATAGGGTTCTTCATTTTGGCTTGGAATTGGTGTTTTCTTCCTCAAATCAAGTTGGGGGATTGCTTATATAAGCTTTGGTAAGTATTTTCCTAGCTTCTACACTTGATTTTGATGATGTTTGAGTGAGTTTTGGGGTGATGAAAGTTGGTGACGAAAATTGGGTGTTGTAGAAATTCTTGCTTTTGGTGTTGAATCGAAGCTTGGATTCTTGTTTGGAGGCTGAATAAGTGTTGAAGGAAGCTAAGGTTAGTACTTGAGACCATTTTGGTGTTGATGATTTCAGTTTTAGAGCTTCAAATGGTTTCATGATGAAGAAATCATGTTCTTGGATGAATTTTGATGTTTGGAGCTTGATTTCTTGTTATGTAGCTTGGTATTGGTGTTTGGAGGCGTTGGGGAGCTGTATTGGAAGAGTTTGGATCATCTCAATACCAGGCAAGGGTAGAGATAGGCCTAAATGGGGGCATAATCGGTGGAATGGCCGGAAACCGCCATTTCCATCGTTTCTGTTGTGTCGGCGCGCAGTTGGGGCGCCCTTTAGCCAAAACGCGCGCGGGCAGCGCGCGAGAAACACGAACAACGTCGAACCGGGAATGGCGCGCTGTTGGCGCGGTTTTCTCAAGAAAACCGCGCGGGGTGCGCGCCGTGCATCCTGTCCGCGCGATTCGTTCGCTCGTTTTCCGGTTCTTCGTCCTGCGTGTTTCCTTAGTTCTTCTTATGCTTCTAGCATGCCATGACTATCATTATGCTCACAATCTTTGAACCTAGTTGCGATTAGCGGTGATCTACTATGCCTTAGTTGAGATCGAGTCTTGCTTCGCTTCTATGTTGATGTGAGTGTTGGTGCCGATATGTGGGGCTTGGCACACCCTTGACACTTAACTCGTGGTGAGTTGTTTATTTTGTCATGACGCGTAATTTACGTATTGACATGTGTGGAATTGAATCTGATTATGTGTTGGTGCCGATATGTGGGGCTTGGCACACCCTTGATACTTAACTCGCGATGAGTTGTTGATGCCGATACGTGGGACTTGGCACACCCCTGATTATACTTAACTCGAGATGAGTTGTTTATTTTGTCCTGATGCGTTGATTTACGTATGGACATGTGATTGAATGGAATCTGAATATCTGTGAGGATATGTGAATATCTGTGATGATATGTGAATATCTGTGAGGATATGTGAATATCTGTGATGATATGTGAATATCTGTGATGATATGTGAATATCTGTGATGATATGAAATGCCACGACGGTAGGATACGCTATGCTTACGAATCGGTATCCGATGAGGGACATAGTGGGATCGCTACCCAGAAGCATTGAGACTGAAAAGGATTTATATCCTAGTCTGATTTGGCTAGAAAGGGCTCATGACCCTTAGCCTGACCCGCTTGCCGTAAGCCACGATCTCAGCTGTTAGTGTCCGCGGCGGGGGCACTGTGGGTATGTCTCTCGACCATTAAGGGGTGTGGACCCTTATATGGGAGGGAATACCGACCATGGTACCTAGGTGCGCGCTAGACATGCTTATGTGTTGCATTTAGGGTAGATAGACATCATAGGTCATAACATTTCATCTCATCATCCATCATTCATCTTATTTGCAGTGGTTGAAGCACCGGTATGGGACGGTGTGATGTTTACTTATTCGCATTGTCAATTTTTATGTTATGCCTAACAATTGTTTAAAAACGTAATATACCTCCACCTATATGTATAAATATACTTCTAGGGAATCAAGTTAATTCTTGTTTCCCCTTATGCCGATTCTTCTATTCTTGCTCAGTACCTTGTACTGACCCTTGCTATGTTTTTATGTATAGATATTCCCGGGGAGGACGCAGAGCCTGAGCACGATGTGGGGTTTGGGGATGAGTGATCTACCTAGAGATGCATTAGCATGTTGTGGACTTATGTGCTTGTCTTGAATAATATGCTATGACTCTATTACCTTGTCTCGTACTGCTTGTGGTACCGATCGGTACATTATGTTCTGTCTGTGTGTTACTTAATATCTCTGACAGGTTGAGATGAGACTGATATGTCGACTGTTATGTCGCATGAATAAGGCTTGTAAGCCGGACGTCTGTTATGATGTGAGGTTTCCTTTCTGGATTTGTATTATAATTCATTGGCTTCCTGTTACTTGGCTACGTGTTATTGATCTTAAATTGATTGGCCAACAGTTTAAGAGAGGTAACACGGCAGTGACGTCACAGAAATTTGGTTTTAAATTTTTGGGGCGTTACAATGAGATACAAACTAATGAAACGAATTAATAAATTAGTTCGTTCCGGATGTACTCACTCAGGACTCAAAGGTAGGCTTTGGCAGAAGAGGATAGTGGTTGAAAGGAACTCAACCCTATCTTAGAAAATAACCAAGGCCTGAATGTTGTTCCTCTAAGATTATCTACTACACTGTATTTGAATCCAAGTGGACCTCATCTCGGTGTAATAATTAATCTCAGATTCCCAACAAACAACAATTTTTTGGAAAATAAGTAATGTTGAAAACCATTCCCTAAACAGGTACTAGACTCTGAATTAAAACACAGATCCTTTCAGTCTAGATGAGACCTAATCGCTGACTCTGCTTCTAATTTCCCAAAATCAACCCTTGACAGAATATGAACTAGTCATGACTGAGGAATTTATCCCTTACTCAGATCCGAATTTTATAAAAGAGTTTTTGTTGGAAATTTAATATACAATATCTGTTTAAATCTAGACTTCTATTGTCCAAGGGAAGGATCCCAAGATATTATAGACCACATTGATTACATAATAATAGCATGCATACGGATATAATGAGGCGTAAAATGAATTGACCCAAAATATACTAGTGGGCCTAGACAGAAAGTGAAACACAAACATGAAGTGGTCAGAGGACCAGGGTAATGGCAGAATAATCGGGTGGACTGCAAACATCTACTGTCCAATGTCCCAATTACTCAGATGGAGCGAATTTAGACAGCTTAGACCCTGTACTGGCAGTGTCAATGCCAGTTGGGTCTCCACTATCTGTGAATTCAGATAAAAACCTACATGCTTCTTTTCTGTAATGATCATTAGTCAGCATTGACAGATGTTGACTAATTCACACTACAGATTAGAATTTGGGTTTGGAAATTAAGATTAAAGAAAAGAAAACTGTATCCGGATAGGAGTTAGCTGAGCAGCTATTATAATCCCGGATGGACGAACCGCCAAGGCTTCCACTAACTGCTATCCAGACCATGCAAAATAACACTTAGTAACTAACACCCAGAATACGAGCTAGTTTATCCTTGAGGGAATACCCGCCAACATTAGTCTGATGTATTCTTTACTAATTGTTACACACAATACAGAACATACAGGATGGAAATGAAATAAAAACAAGGCCTTGTATGAGAGACATTGGTTTCTCATGCAAGGTTATGGAACTACTCCATAGTTGATGACCTAAATAATCCCTCCTACCATAATTAATTACAGTCCAGATGATCTGTTTAAGGCATCATGGTTTTGTTTATAGAAAAATGTTTTAATGACAATTGAACAAAGGTCCTTTAATCATAACAATTAGTGATTTAATCATTGCTAAATACAATCATTAATCATTTATGAATAGAGGGTTCAATTAATTAAATGATGGAAATGGAGAATCAAAATTTTGGCAGCATAACGCCTTATATTGCAATTCTGGGATATTACATCTTAATCCGTGGGATTAAGATGTGAGTGTTTGCAATATAATAGAGGGTAAGGAATCAGAATTTTTGGGATCAAATAGAAGAGAGGATTCTATCGGGAAACCATAAATTGTGTCATGAGCCTAGACCCGCGACATGGGTAACTCGACAGGTTTTCAGAAATTTGGCAGAGTTTCACCTTGGGTCGCTAAGCAAAAGTGTGTCGCGAGGCGTGGCCTCGCGACGAGAGTTCAGCGACACAGGGTTTTCTGAGAATTTTTCAAAGTATTTGGCTCCCAGTCGCTAGTCTGGGAATTGTGTCGCGAGGCGTGGCTCCGCGACAGGATGTCTAGTGACTGGGTTTAAAAAATATTGACAAGGCATAATTTTCTGTCTCGGAATAAAATTGTGTCGCGAACCGTGGGTTCGCGACAAGGATGTTCCGCGACAAAGGCCATGCAGAAAAATTTGCAAGAGTTTGGTCCTTAGTCACTAAGCAGGTTTTGTGTCGCGGACCATGGGTCCGCGACTGAGGGTTTCAAAATATTAAGACAGGTGTCCCTAGACACCCTTGTCGCGAAACAACCTTCCTGTCACTAGACGTGGTTTCGCGACAAGAGGCGGTTGGCGACAGGGATGGTTCAGGACACAAGTCAGTAAAAGCAGAAATGAACAGTGGCATGCAAACAACGTGATCTCACCCTATTTCAGATTTAAAAGCTATTCTAAGCCAAAAGCAACCAAACAACATTTGAAATAACAAGAACATGCTTGAACAGAAATAAACCTATCTAGAACAATATTTAAAATAAAGCAACATCCTAATCTAGGGTTTGATCACACACATACATAGCATCATCCATAAAAATAACAACAGGAAGCATAATGAGGGGAAATGGGGGTCAAATGACCCCAAAAAAGGAAAATGAAAGCATAAAATCCATGGGGTGTGAGACCCATTTCATGATTTGGGACACATTTGGTGAATATTTTCCCATATTATTAAACGGGTATGTTAATATCCATGATTTGGGTATTACAAAACCCTAAAAATAAAGTTAGAATGAAAAACATGGTATTAAACTGGCTAACTATCTACTGAAACAGTAAAACACAAAACAAAACACTAAACTAAGCTAAACTATAGACATAATTAAATAATACAAAAAATAAAAACTACACTACACTACCTAAGAACTGAGCTCCCAACTTCTGCCTTCAAGAGTGATTTTCTAACAAAAAAAAAGCTCTTTGTCTCAAGGGAGTCACCTCATATTTATAGAAGTGAAACCCTAGGCTCATGGGTCTTGTCTGAAGCCCATTGTGTCGCAAGACATCACACACATCACAGTGTGTCGCGGAACAACACTGCATGTGGCAAGGCTTCTCGACTGGGTCTTGGTCTTCAATTTGTTCAACTGTGTCGCTATCCATGCCTGTGTCGCTAGGCAATGGATCGCGACCGGGGTTCCGCGACCAGGAACTGGAGACATGGCTTCTTCTTCATGCTGCATGTTGTGTCGCCAATCTTCCTGTGTCGCTAGGCCATGGACGGCGACACAGGAGCTTCCGCGACCGGGTGTTCCTGGACACACGGAATTGGGCCAGATGGGCCGAAATTGTTCTTTTTGTGGGCTTTTCTTTCTTTTCCCATCTTTTTCATTCCTTTTTCTTTTCTTTTCTTTTTCTCATGTTTTTGGATTTTTCTAACATAAATGTGTAATAAAATTACATATTTATGCATTTTTCATACCAGCTCAATATTTTTACAATTATGCATAAATCAGTCCAATTCAACTGCTTTCTTATTTAATATAAGACCGGAATGCGACCAAATGCCCGTTTCAGACACGGAAATGGATTGAAAATAATGGTCATTTCTGGCCATTATCAACATCCTCACATTTAATACTGATCGTCCCCGAGTAGTCAGAGTCAATGTTCTAGAGAGCTCGGACTTTGCATATTCAATTCATTTTCGTGGTTTCATAAATCACATCCTTTTGGATCGGGATAAGACGATCAAAAACTACAAGTGTTAAATTCCCTTGATTGCAGTGTTTAATGAAACGATACTTGCTCACTACGTCGGGCCTACAAATCAAACATTATCATCACCCCTTCATGAATATCATGTTCGAAAAATGCAAGGATTAAGAATCAGAATTAAGGCATGACATGAACATGTTTAATGAAACAGAGCCTCACATATAAGAGAATCGGAAAATTCACTCACTCTCAAATGGGGTTTAATCATTGAACGCTCAAAATCAAATTCAATTAAATTATCCCATAAGCTTGCAATCAGACCAACTCGCCACCGGTGCACTTCCTCAAATCGAGATCCCGAGGTCTTATTGAAGGGTTATAACGGGACATACGGTTGTAACATTTGGTAGGGAAGGAAATTTATTGGGCTAAGAAATGGCAAGAATTAATTCTATCTTGACTTGGCATTTTTAAAGATTCATGATCATCGATATTTTTCTTTCTTTCTTCTGCTTTTCTCTTTCTGTTGCATGACATTAGACTATGTCTAATTTGCTTTGTCATTTGCAATTTATTGTTGTTGAATGGAACTCAACACTTTTCTCTCTCTCTCTTTTTTTTTTTTTTTTTTAAATCGGTTTATAGCTTCACCGATTAATACATTTTTGATGATCACAAATTTAATGCCTTGATAAAATTTATCCTTGCACAATTGGGTTGAATATTTTGGTCTTTTTATAGGCTAGGAAAAATATAGAGGGCTTCAAAGAAAAATTAGGCTTAAAGGCTCAAATTGGTTAATCCTAAAGGGAAAATGTTTTTGGGTTTGGATTTCAAACGAAGGCCAAAATTTTGGTTTCTAGGTGCCTCGATCATACTCTCGATTTTAGGGATATGGCATGGTCTTGAATCGGTCCCAATTGCAAGTTCTAGTTTCCTTTAATCAAAATGGTTCACACATTAAAGAAAATAAATGAGTAGAAGTGACTCATGGCTCAAATCTCACAAGGTTGGATTGATTCATGTCATACAATATTCTCAGATTTAATCAAAGCTTAATTCCAACAATTTATTCAATCAAAATTTCTAACATGCAGATTTATTACCCAACAAGATGATCGCATCATTAAATTTTTATAGCTCCAAATCTTAGGAATTCATTTCATGCATGTTTTCAATTATATTATCCCAATTTAAAAGTTTGAAAATTTAATCATAAGCCTAAATTCAACATGTGAATTTAGAGCAGGTTTATGCACATTTTTGCTGGTTATTTAATTTAAAGCAGTAAAGAGGCACTGCTGACATACTGAGTATGTCAACAACATATTTTTGGCCTGACAGTCACTTATTCATCTCGGACTGTCAGACATCTTTTCAAGAAGAAAACAAATAAAAATTGTCTGTGGATCTCGAAAGCTTGAGTTCCATTTAGGGAAAGCAGTAAATTACATCAATTACAAGAGATTCTTATGCAGTTAGTACGAACCTGCACACAAAAGAAGAAATCCCTTATATGATGCCTACACTAAAGCTTAAATACGATAAAGCATTTCAGAATTCACCCTTCTTCTCTTAGAACATGTATCTGCTCCAGTGGACGAAACTTGTCAAATCACAACGTAGACACCAACCATTATGGTCTCTCAGGGGTTCATGCATCCTTGTGCAGTAGACCCAGGGTGGTTGGTCTGCAAACAAGTAGGGAGTGTCCGGATTGTCTGCCATCCATGAGAGAGTGTTGGTGGATGTGTAGTTCAAGACTGATCTGTCAGTCACCATTCTCTCTATCATTGTGATCCCCTGGAGAACCTGCTTTCATCCAGCTTACTCATAAGCATCAGTCCACGTGTGAAGATTGATGCCTTGTGATTGTCCTCAATGCCTGGTCGCAGTAATTCACAGGTTTGCTCCTCACCCCCTTCTACGAATGCTAGGAGTGCTGGAACGATTTGAAGATTAAAGTTTCCTGCCTCCACGCATGTTTGCAGGAATCTCTCCTTCTGCCACCGAATTCTCTCCTGCCACTGCTTCACTGTGGAAGTGTCCAGCTCACATCGCTTGTACACGATGGCGAGGTTCCCTGCGTCTCTGAGCTTTTTACACGTTTCCTGCGCAACGAAAACTTCCCTGATTTCATCCTCTCCTATTCGAGAGAGAATTTCTCCTAGAAGCTCCAGTGGTAAGTCTAGCAGCTGGGTTCCTTCGGGTTCAAGATCTGGGATTTGAAGAAGGTTGCCCCTGAAGAGATAGGAAACAGTGAATCCAATTTTTATAATTTTCTCAAAAATTATTCAAGTTTGAAAACCAACATCCTCACATTTAGAGCTTTGCTCTAGATGTGAGGTTATTAAATATCCGACTTGAATTTAGTATAAAGCATAGGTAAATAATATTTAGGTTTTGAATGGGCTAAGGAGTCCAAAAACAAAGTAAAAATGGTCATTGGGCCGAAAATCTTTTTACTGGGCCATAAGGCCCAAAATTTTGATTTTTCAAATTATTAAACAAGTGCGAGACTTGTTGAAAATGGAATGAGATGGATGAATGGGGGCGAAATGCTCGAATTTTGGAATGTGCAGTGGAGGCGTGGCGCAATGGATCTGCTATTTCTGGACTGCCTGGACTGTCTTAGACAGTTAAAGCCTTCCCAAAAATTTGCAAACACTATTTTTAATTTTAAAGGGTTGACTTATTTTATTTAAGGAAAGTGGGATGTGAGTGGTCCCATTTTGGATTTTTGAAAAGGATAGCAGTTGAGTGACAAAAATACTGCTATTTACTCACACTAAGTTCCATTGGGAACAAAAAGAACACACGTCAATTATTACACCTATCAACTATTTTTGTCTTTTTCCAAAAGGTCACTTATATTAAAAAGTGGAAGTCTCTCATTGGGTGTTTGTACTTATGTTTCCATAAACAAACAAACATTTATTCCCATGAGATTTCTGACATGGAAGCAAATATGCCAAAAAGATCTACCACTTTAATGCCTCAAACCAAAACTTCAAGATTAGACAAACTGATAACATCATGGTGTTCAAAATAACACCCTAATGTTCATCAGTTCATCCTTTCCAGTTTCAAACTTCAAAAAGTTTCAAACCCTTCAGTTTTTTTTTTTTTTTTTAAAACAGTTTTTAAATCAGTTCTTAAGGGTTTCAGGAAGATTTCAAAGCATTCTCAAAACCGAGAGCAACCAAGAACCAAGACAGAAAAATGAAAAGCACACAAACCACATTATGACATTCTCAACCCAAAAATAAGAAAAAGAAGCAAAAGAGTTCGATAGAGGCCATGAACAGGTGGAAAAAGGTGGGTGTCTACCCTGTCCTGTTTCGTTCGGATCTGGGTAAAGGTCCCAGGTTTGGAAAGATCCTTAGCAACCTGTCCATGGTGTCCCCTTGAGAACGGGTGGGTTAGTGCGAAGAACACGGTAGTGTTCGTTCGGGAGAAAAGAGAGTGAAAGGGAGCAGATGAAGAGTTGAGTGAAAAAGAGGAGAGTGCAGGGAAAAGAGGTGAGGATGGGGGGGGGGGGGGTTATAAATACTGGAAAGGCTGGTCGCGGAACCCCAGCCAGGGTCGCGAAACAAGGTTTCCCGACCAGGGCTTAGCGACATTAGGCATGTCGCGGAATTGGAGTCCGGTCGCGAGGCAGGGCCTCGCGACAAGGGTATCGCGACCAGTTTCAGTGAAGGAATAAAGTCAACGGGGGAACGTGTCGCGGAATAGAAGGCCGGTCGCGAGGCCATGCCTCTCGACAGGGATTCCGCGACAGTGACACATAGAGAGCTAGAGACAGATGAGAGTGTGTCGCGGAACTAGGCCTGGTCGCGGCACATGGCTTCGCGATACAGTGGTTGCTTCGCGACACAAAATTTTGAATTTTCAAATTTTCCGTGGTCTGGGCCCGAGTGTGGTATTGGGCCTGAATCCACTTTATTTGATTTGGACCTGAATAAATTCAGTCCAAATAATATTCAAAATGCTGGGCTGAAATTTAAAGAAAGATCCACTTGCATAAATTAGGTTGGGTTAATTCCATTCGTTTGCAAAAATTATTCCGTATTTAAATTGCTTTAAATTCCGGAAATATTTTCTTAAATTCATGGAGTTAATCCAACCAAGAACCTGGTTTTCCGTGTTACCTTTCTACTCCTTTTTTTTTTGATGGTTCCGAACTTTCTGCAAGACAGATAAATAAAACGCATTAGGTTTTTTCCAAATATCAACATCCTCACATTTAGAGTCTTAGTACTCTAAATGTTTAATTGATTTTTGGGTACTTTCTTGTTATGAAAAGAATATACTATGATAATACACTATATATATGAAATGAAATTTTTGTGTTTTTAATGCTGTCTCTTATTGGGTGTAAGCCGGGTCTGCCACTGCTTGGCTTTCTTTCTCCGGATCGAACTGTCCGATGTACTCCTTCAACCGTTGTCCATTCACCACTATGTTGCCCTTGTCAGTTCGGATCCTGACGGCTCCATTTTCAAACACTTCTAGCACTTCATGTGGTCCTTCCCATCTGGATTTGAGCTTTCCGGGGAATAGCTTCAACTTAGAATTGAATAATAACACGTTTTGACCAACATAAAAATGCTTATGCTTAATCCTGCGATCGTGCAACTTCTAGGTCCGCTCCTTGTAAATTCGAGAGCTTTCATAAGCTAGCGCTCGTATTTCCTCAATTTCATTGAGGTCCAACTTACGTTTGCTCTGAGCAACTTTCGGATCGAAGTTGAGTGTCTTAACGGCCCAGTAAGCTTTATGCTCTAGCTCTACAGGCAAATGACAGGCTTTTCCGAAGATAAGCATATATGGAGACATCCCAATGGGAGTCTTATATGCTGTGCGGTATGCCCATAGAGCATCGTTGAGCTTACGTGCCCAATCCTTACGGGTTATCCCGACAGTGGCTTCGAGTATGTGTTTGATTTCGCGATTGGATATTTCGACTTGACCACTGGTCTGGGGATGATAAGGCGTGCCTATCTTATGGAGGATCCCATTTTACTCATTAAAGTTTCGAAAGCTTTATTAACAAAGTGTGTTCCTCCATCAGATATCACCACCCTAGGTATGCCAAATCTACTGAATATGTTGTTCTTGAGGAACTTGATGACTTGGCTACCATCATTGGTCGGTAATGCGACAGCCTCGACCCATTTGGACACATAATCGACAGCTACCAAGATATAGTAGTTTCCACCAGATGGTGGGAACGGTCCCATGAAGTCAATGCCCTATACATCGAAGATCTCAAGTGTGAGAATCCCCTTTTAGGCATCTCATCCCTCTTGGAGATGTTTCCTAATCTCTGGCATTTGTCGCAACCTTTCACAAATGTCCTGCAATCCTCATAGATGTGAGGCCAATAAAATCCACATTCGAGGACCTTGTGGGCCGTTCGAGCGGGACCATGGTGACCTCCATATTCTGATTCATGGCATTTTCTGACAATTTGACAGGCTTCATACTCGGTCACACATCGCCTGATTATTGAATCGGCGCAGTGTTTGAAGAGATAAGGTTCTTCCCAGAAGTAGTTTAATACATCTCGGTTGAACTTATTATTCTGATGATAGTTCGAAAACTGTGGGGTTATTCCGCACGCCAAGAAGTTAGCGATGTCGGAAAACCATGGACATGCTTGATTATGCAGATGTAATGCAAACAAATGTTCGTCCGAAAACTCTTCATTGACGGCTTTTTCCTTTTTATCATTTTCTAATCGAGATAAGTGGTCAGCAGCACCATTATCTCGACCTCGCCTATCTTTTATTATGATGTCGAATTCTTGCAACAGAAGTACCCACCTGATTAGTCGAGGTTTGGCATCTTGTTTGCTAAACAAGTATCTCAGTGCAGAATTATCTGTGTACACTATAGTCTTCGTACTTATCAGATACTGTCTGAATTTGTCAAACGCGAAGATTACATCATACATCTCTTTCTCCGTTGTGGTATAGTTGACTTGGGCCTCATTCAGGGCATGACTTGCGTAATGAATTACGCAATGTCTCCCATCCTTATGTTGCCCGAGTACTGCACCTACGGCGAGATCACTAGCATCGCACATTACCTCGAAAGGTATTGACCAATCGGGTGGTTGCACTATCGGTGCAGAAACCAACATCTTCTTGAGCGTGTCAAAGGCTTGGACACACGCTTCATTTATTAGGAAGGAATTTTCTTTAAAAAGCAGATTAGTGAGCGGCTTGGCAATTTTAGAGAAATCCTTGATGAATCTCCGGTAAAAACCGGCATGCCCTAAGAAGCTCCTAACTGATTTGATTGAGTTAGGAAGAGGAAGGTTGGAAATGATAGAAACTTTGGCTGGATCGACTTCGATGCCTGCACGAGAAATGCGGTGACCTAACACTATGCCCTCAGTGACCATAAAATGACACTTTTCCCAATTCAAAACGAGATTAGTGTCCTCACATCTCTTTAAAATCTTTGCAAGATTGGTCAAACAATCTTCAAATGTATCTCCATATACAGAGAAGTCATCTATGAAGACCTCAATGCATTTTTCGATAAATTCGGAGAATATAGACATCATGCAACGTTGAAAAGTAGCAGGTGCATTGCAAAGACCGAATGGCATGCGCGTGTAGGAAAAAGTGCCATAAGGGCAAGTAAAAGTTGTTTTTTCATGGTCTTCGCTTGAAATAACAATCTGATTATACCCAGAATAACCATCCAAAAAGCAATAAAACTCTCTCCCTGCCAACCTCTCAAGCATTTGATCAATAAATGGCAATGGAAAATGGTCCTTGCGGGTGGCCTCGTTCAGTTTCCGGTAATCGATACAGACTCTCCATCCGGTTACTGGCCTGGTTGCAACCTCTTCTCCTTGCTCATTCTTGGTTATGCACATCCCTCCTCGTTTTGGCACGACCTGCACTGGGCTAACCCATTTGCTGTCAGATATAGGATAGATTATACCAGCATCTAAGAGCTTGATAACCTCCTTTCTTACCACTTCTTGCATGAGGGGGTTCAAACGCCTCTGAGGTTGACGGGAAGGTTTATACTCTTCTTCCATTAAAATCCTGTGCATGCAAATAGAAGGGCTTATTCCTTTTATATCAGAAATGGTCCAACCTATTGCATGTACATGTTTCTTAAGAACGACCACCAGAGCATTTTCTTGCTCTTGGAAGAGCTTAGCCGAAACAATCACAGGTAATTTTTTATGTTCTGCGAGAAATGCGTACTTGAGATGATCGGGTAATGTTTTAAGTTCAAGCTCTGGTGGACATTCAACGGAAGGGAGTAGTTTGCGAGAAATGGGTAGTGGGAGATCAGATTTACCTTCGGGACCCTGCGTCAGTACAGGGCCCTCTTCTTCCCCTTCGGTGCCATCGTCCTCCTGAGCAGTGAAGTCAGCACCGTCATATGCCTCAAGGTCCCCGGACTCGGGATCCTCAAATTGGACGGCGCTGCACTGTTCCTTGAGCTCAGCACCAGCAGGCATCAGTACCTGCTTTGAAGATTCATACATCATCATTTCATCATTGTTTCCAGAGTCTGGCTCTTTCCTAACTATTACATCATCAAATGAAAAACTAGAACTGTCGTTTGAGAATTTCTGCAGTTGCTCCATGTCGAAGACGACTTCATCTCCATCAACACGGAGTGTCACCCTTCCGGATTTAGCATCTATCAGTGCTCCGTCTGTGGCCAAGAATGGCCTGCCTAAGATGAGAGGCATGTCAGAGTCCTCCTCGATGTCCAGAATGATGAAATCCACTGGAAATGGAGTACTGCCAGCTTTGATTATCACATCTTTCAAGATTCCGATTGGCTTTGTAATTGACCTATCTGCAAGCTGGAGCCTTATTTTGACAGGTTCCACCACTCCGAGCTTAAGACGTTTAACCATGGTTAATGGCATAACGTTAATGCTGGAGCCGAGGTCACACAATCCTTTTCCGGCGTTGTTCTGGCCAATCCGAATCGGCAATGTATAGCATCCGGGGCCCTCTTTCTTCTCTGGCAGCTTCTTTTGAATGATAGCACTGCAAGTGCTGTTGAGTACCACCAATTCATCCTGCTCAACCTGTCTCTTTCCTGAAATCATTTCTTTCAAGAACTTAGCATAGACTGGCATTTCAGAGATCATTTCAATCAAAGGAATGGTAATCTCAACTTCCCGCAGTCTTTTCAGAAATTTTTCAAACTTCAGATCTTGTTGCTTATTTTTAAGTCTAGCCGGGTAAGGAACCCTAGGCATGAACTTGTTTTTGTTATCATGTTTTGGTGGTAGATGGTTAGAGGTTGTACCTTCACCATTACCGTTTTCTGTTTCTGCCGTTCCGTTTGCAACGTCAGTCTGCTGTTCGGCCTCCTTCTGTTCATCCATTGCTTCCTCATCAGCATTGTCAACAGCATCATCATCTTCCCCATAGTTGTTTCCAGTATCCGCTCCCCTTGGTCCAGCCAGTACCTTCCCAGATTTCAAGGTTATTACTTTGCATTGCGGGTTCTTTTCCGCAGTGCTTGGCAATGTCCCTTTATCCCTTTTCTGCATTTGATTAGCCATCTGTGTAACTTGGGTCTCCACATTTCTGATAGAGGCCTGCAGCTGAGTGTTGATCTCCTTCTGGCTAGTGATAAAATCAGTCATCAAATTCTCCAGCCTTGAAGGAGGCTTTTGATTTTGATTCTGATTTTGGTTTTGGTTCCATTGGCCTTGGTTTGGAATGAATTGAGGCTGGAAGTTTTGGGGCTGAAAGTTTTGGAAGTTCTAGGTAGGCTGTTGGAAATTTTGAGGGGGTCTCTGCTGGATCTGGGGTTGGAAGCCTGGGTTCTGAAAATTCTGTCCCCTGTTCTGAATGAATCCTTGATTCTGCTGAGGATTGAATTGCTGCTGTTGTGGTTTGTTCAAGAGGTGGGAGTTAAGGGCATTGTTGTTTGAGTATGACAGGTTTGGGTGTCTATTTGGGAAAGCTCCTGCAAAGTTACAGTTTTCAGCTGTAATCTGTTCGCATGTATCAGTTGCGTGAGCACCTTGACACAGTCCACAAATCACATCTGTTTGCTGTCCTTGAGTAGAGCTCCCAGCTCCCTGATTAACAGACAATGCTGCCACTTGCTCTTGAAGCTTTTCAATATCTAATTTTTCTGCTGTACCTACAGCACGCAAAGCACGAGGGGGAGGGGGATTAACATCATCAGTAAGAACAGATCTGTTTACACTCATTGCTTCAATCTTGCCCCATGCTTGATCCATTGGAATGTACAGCAGATGTTGACCGCCGGCAGCATCAAGCATGTATTTCCACGATGGGGTCAACCCGCTGTAGAACTTTCTCAATTTCTCCCAATCATGGAAACCATGTTGGGGGCATTTCCTGAGTAAGTTGAAGAATCGTTCCTTTACGTCATACAGGGATTCGTCTGGCTTCATTTTGAATTCCGCAATTTTAGAGCGGCATTCATCCACCTTGGATTCCGGGAAGTATTTCGCCAAGAAATTTCTGATCACGTCCTCCCATGTGGACTTCTGATTTACGGGCAGTGATTTGTACCATGTTCGTGCTCCGCTAGTCAGAGAGAAAGGGAACAGTCTTAATCGAATGGTGTTAGCAGATACATTCTGGTTCTTGATAGTATCACACAATTCTAAGAAAGTCTGCAGGTGATCATGGGGATCTTCATGACTTGCCCCAGCAAACTGATTGCTCTGAACAAGATTGATGAGGGCCGGCTTCAATTCGAAATTCCTGGCCAAGAATGGAGCCTGTCCAGGAATGTTCAAATATGGCTCTAAGATTGGCTGCATGTAATCAGCGGCTGCTGCTTGTTGATTGTTCTCAGCCCCTCCTTGATATTGCTGCAGGTAATAGTTCTGATGCATATAGTAGTTCCTAGGATCATTGAAGTCATTAGGATTTGGGGGATTCTGGTGGGGATTCTGGTACTGCTGATTTTGCTGGTTTTGGAAGTTTTGGAAGTTTTGGTTGTTTTGGTGATTTTGGTCATTTGGTGGGTTTTGAGAGTTCGGGTTGGGAGGAGATGCCTCGAAATGTTGCTGTTCAATGATTGGTGGGTTCCCACCTCCCTGTATGATCTGAGGAGGGGGATCATCCAAATCATCGTTATCAGCATCTTCGAGGTCTTCCTCAATGTTGTGAAGTGGTGGATTGGGTGGAATGATTGGGGGAATGTCAGGGTTTGCCATATCGGATATGTCGCTACTGGTGCTCGGTGAAAGTAGTGCCTGTCTTTCCCGTTCCCGTCTTCGTTTAGTCTCCGCCCTAAGACGTCGAGCTGTCTTTTCTATCTCTGCGTTGTACGGGATTTCGGCTGGCGTCTGCTTCCTCCTTTGCATAGAACAACGGCTTCAATAATAACGGTACCTGTACAATCCCCAGGTTAGAATTGGTATTGGAGGTAAATATTCATATTTATATGTATAAGCTAACTAGGAGCAATGAGGAATGTAATTCTCTAATAAAACGGCGCTGCATCCTGCCCGGCAACGGCGCCATGAAACTTTTGACAATTTCGTCAACACGAGTTTTTTCTAAAATATCCCAAGTTTGAAATTATTAAATGAAGAGAATTATGATTCGTGGGAAAGGGGTTTAAGGATTATTCCACTTTTTATTACTCATGTGGGAAACTTTGATTTCAAACGGCGCTGTGGAACTCCCCGGCATGAAACTTTTCACAATTTCATGTCATGAAGTTCCTTGCCATGAAACTTTCGACAAGTTCCCATTATATGAGTATTTTCTGAAAAAAAGGTAATCCCGGTTTTCAATTTTATTTAATGAAACCAATTTATGATGGCGGAGTTGGGATTAGGGATATATTTATAGGTTGTCATGTTTTTATTACTCGTGTTAAGAAACTGTGCCCCCGAAAGCGCACGGTGTCAAAAATTGCAGTAATTTATAGTAAGACCGGATCGTTCACTGGAGGATGTGCGATAGAAGTAGGGCCCACGTCGTTTTACTAGATTTTCCACTCGTATTGCTCCAATTGGTTTGAAAAGTGATTAATCATCTACTAACTGAATTTAAACTAAATTACAAAGCACTTAAATTTATTCTACAAAGCATATGAAATCTATTCTAGAAAGCAGATGATAATTCTAGAAAGCAAATAAAATTATTCTAAGAATGCAGTAAATACTATCTATAGAAGCAGTGAAAATTTACACTATGCTAGCTATGAAGCTGATTCACAGTGTGGACATAAGGGACAGGAAGAAAAGAATAAAAATTGGACAAGATTTGGATAAGGCATAATTAAACTTCCATTTTAATTCACAGATCTTCGGTTGGGATAATCCTGTCAGACAGCTAATTCTCATGCTCTCAATGTTGAGTTCCCTTTGATAGACAGGTACTTTCAACATGAGTTTACATGTTCTTAAGACCACAGATTCTAAGATACCACAGATTTGTAACTGCCCTGGCCTGGGTATGTTACTTCATCTGTGGTGGACAAGCAACACCTGACAGATCATTTATTGAAGTGCCAAGTATTACTATCATTCTCCCATGTCACACCCAAAGATTCTAATGAAGCCTGAACTATCCCTTAACTGTCAATCCTAGTAGTAGTTACACAACTCTCAATACAACCGAGTGACCTCTAATGAAAGCGTTTAAAAGAAAGCGATAAAGAAAGCATTTAAAATCCTATCACTCGGAGGTTTTGAAGGTCTGACCTTGGTAGTAAAAGACAGCCCCCAGTCATGGTGACCGGGTGTGGATCAAGAATTCTCGTCTCTCGGTGAATCGCTCGCAGTGTTCACTTCCTTCCGAGTGGTTATGAGATACAAACTAATGAAACGAATTAATAAATTAGTCCGTTCCGGATGTACTCACTCAGGACTCAAAGGTAGGCTTTGGCAGAAGAGGATAGTGGTTGAAAGGAACTCAACCCTATCTTAGAAAATAACCAAGGCCTGAATGTTGTTCCTCTAAGATTATCTACTACACTGTTTTTGAATCCAAGTGGACCCCATCTCGGTGTAATAATTAATCTCAGATTCCCAACAAACAACAATTTTTTGAAAAAGAAGTGATGTTGAAAACCATTCCCTAAACAGGTACTAGACTCTCAATTAAAACACAGATCCTTTCAGTTTAGATGAGACCTAATCGCTGACTCTGCTTCTAATTTCCCAAAATCAACCCTTGACAGAATATGAACTAGTCATGACTGAGGAATTTATCCCTTACTCAGATCCGGATTTTGTAAAAGAGTTTTTGTTGGAAATTTAATATACATTATCTGTTTAAATCTAGACTTCTATTGTCCAAGGGAAGGATCCCAAGATATTATAGACCACATTGATTACATAATAGTAGCATGCATACGGATATAATGAGGCGTAAAATGAATTGACCCAAAATATACTAGTGGGCCTAGACAGAAAGTGAAA
Organism: Hygrophila difformis; assembly: GCA_030278955.1. Classification (NCBI taxonomy): domain Eukaryota; kingdom Viridiplantae; phylum Streptophyta; class Magnoliopsida; order Lamiales; family Acanthaceae; genus Hygrophila; species Hygrophila difformis. The sequence goes on along the minus strand of JAOANR010000013.1, from coordinate 28,069,328 downwards.
CACAAACATGAAGTGGTCAGAGGACCAGGGTAATGGCAGAATAATCGGGTGGACTGCAAACATCTACTGTCCAATGTCCCAATTACTCAGATGGAGCGAATTTAGACAGCTTAGACCCTGTAGTGGCAGTGTCAATGCCAGTTGGGCCTCCACTATCTGTGAATTCAGATAAAAACCTACATGCTTCTTTTCTGTAATGATCATTAGTCAGCATTGACAGATGTTGACTGATTCACACTACAGATTAGAATTTGGGTTTGGAAATTAAGATTAAAGAAAAGAAAACTGTATCCGGATAGGAGTTAGCTGAGCAGCTATTATAATCCCGGATGGACGAACCGCCAAGGCTTCCACTGACTGCTATCCAGACCATGCAAAATAACACTTAGTAACTAACACCCAGAATACGAGCTAGTTTATCCTTGAGGGAATACCCGCCAACATTAGTCTGATGTATTCTTTACTAATTGTTACACACAATACAGAAAAGACAGGATGGAAATGAAATAAAAACAAGGCCTTGTATGAGAGACATTGGTTTCTCATGCAAGGTTATGGAACTACTCCACCTAAATAATCCCTCCTACCATAATTAATTACAGTCCGGATTATCTGTTTAAGGCATCATGGTTTTGTTTATAGAAAAATGTTTAATGACAATTGAACAAAGGTCCTTTAATCATAACAATTAGTGATTTAATCATTGCTAATTACAATCATTAATCATTTATGAATAGAGGGTTCAATTAATTAAATGATGGAAATTGAGAATCAAAATTTTGGCAGCATAACGCCTTATATTGCAATTCTGGGATATTACATCTTAATCCGTGGGATTAAGATGTGAGTGTTTGCAATATAATAGAGGGTAAGGAATCAGAATTTTTGGGATCAAATAGAAGAGAGGATTCTGTCGGGAAACCATAAATTGTGTCATGAGCCTAGACCCGCGACATGGGTACCTCGACAGGTTTTCAGAAATTTGGCAGAGTTTCACCTTGGGTCGCTAAGCAAAAGTGTGTTGCGAGGCGTGGCCTCGCGACGAGAGTTCAGCGACACAGGGTTTTCTGAGAATTTTTCCAAATATTTGGCTCCCAGTCGCTAGTCTGGGAATTGTGTCGCGAGGCGTGGCTCCGCGACAGGATGTCTAGTGACTGGGTTTTCAAAATATTGACAAGGCATAATTTTCTGTCTCGGAAGAAAATTGTGTCGCGAACCATGGGTTCGCGACAAGAATGTTCTGCGACAGAGGCCATGCAGAAAAATTTGCAAGAGTTTGGTCCTTAGTCACTAAACAGGTGTTGTGTCGCGGACCGTGGGTCCGCGACAGGAGTGCCTCGCGACTGAGGGTTTCAAAATATTAAGACAGGTGTCCCTAGACACCCTTGTCGCGAAACAACCTTCCTGTCGCTAGACGTGGTTTCGCGACAAGAGGTGGTTGGCGACAGGGATGGTTCAGGACACAAGTCAGTAAAAGCAGAAATGAACAGTGGCATGCAAACAGCGTGATCTCACCCTATTTCAGATTTAAAAGCTATTCTAAGCCAAAAGCAACCAAACAACATTTGAAATAACAAGAACATGCTTGAACAGAAATAAACCTATCTAGAACAATATTTAAAATAAAGCAACATCCTAATCTAGGGTTTGATCACACACATACATAGCATCATCCATAAAAATAACAACAGGAAGCATAAGGAGGGGAAATGGGGGTCAAATGACCCCAAAAAAGGAAAATGAAAGCATAAAATCCATGGGGTGTGAGACCCATTTCATGATTTGGGACACATTTGGTGAATATTTTCCCATATTATTAAACGGATATGTTAATACCCATGATTTGGGTATTTCAAAACCCTAAAAATAAAGTTAGAATGAAAAACATGGTATTAAACTGGCTAACTATCTACTGAAACAGTAAAACACAAAACAAAACACTAAACTAAGCTAAACTATAGACATAATTAAATAATACAAAAAATAAAAACTACACTACACTACCTAAGAACTGAGCTCCCAACTTCTGCCTTCAAGAGTGATTTCTAACCAAAAAAAAAGCTCTTTGTCTCAAGGGAGTCACCTCACATTTATAGAAGTGAAACCCTAGGCCCATGGGCCTTGTCTGAAGCCCATTGTGTCGCAAGACATCACACACATCACAGTGTGTCGCGGAACAACACTGCATGTGGCAAGGCTTCTCGACTGGGTCTTGGTCTTCAATTTGTGCAACTGTGTCGCTATCCATGCCTGTGTCGCTAGGCAATGGATCGCGACCGGGGTTCCGCGACCAGGAACTGGAGACATGGCTTCTTCTTCATGCTTCATGTTGTGTCGCCAAATCTTCCTGTGTCGCTAGGCCATGGATGGCGACACAGGAGCTTCCGCGACCGGGTGTTCCTGGACACACTGAATTGGGCCAGATGGGCCGAAATTGTTCTTTTTGTGGGCTTTTCTTACTTTTCCCATCTTTTTCATTCCTTTTTCTTTTCTTTTCTTTTTCTCATGTTTTTGGATTTTTCTAACATAAATGTGTAATAAAATTACATATTTATGCATTTTTCATACCAGCTCAATATTTTTACAATTATGCATAAATCAGTCCAATTCAACTGCTTTCTTATTTAATATAAGACCGGAATGCGACCAAATGCCCGTTTCAGACACGGAAATGGATTGAAAATAATGTTCATTTCTGGCCATTAACAATAAGCCAATAGTCTGTATAATAATAGTAATAATATAGATATGTTATGTAGAAAACTGTAAAATTACTAATGCAGTACATTCCAAGTGTTGTTTTCTATAGGAGCCCGAATGTTCTCAATTAGGCGGGCTATTTTGAACCTCTGCCCGCCTGTTCGGCCATCCTCTGCAATAATTTTCTGAACGGTCATTACCAATGCCGCCCTGACCAAATGTGGCGCTCATGGTTCAAAATGTGTTGATTACCAATGCCGCCCAGACCAATGTTGTATTTCCCCGCAAGGAAGTAGTGTGCACGATATCAGTATGGCCTGTAGTACCAAAATGACAATCAATAAGCAAACAGTGTGTAGGCGATATGATGTTAATAATAAGACTCGAATACTGCTAAATTACCTTCCACGAAGGCCATACTACAGTGGCTGATGCTTCAAGTCTTGTGCTTGAAGCATTGTGCTTCATGCATGCCCAATTGTAACGCCCCCAAAAATTCAAACCTGATTTTCAGAAGCATTACCACCGTACTAACTACCCTAAACTGGTGGCAAGCTAATTTAGGCTAGCTAGTACAAGGCTGAGTGCAAAACCTAAGGTGATTATCTGAGTTAACCAATTATGAGCGGAAGCTAGAAGTAAAAACAACACATAGACAAGTAGTGAGCATCAACTAGTCCTCCAACGAGATAAAGCGTTTAATAGCAATCAGGCGACAAGGCTCCACATTATTCAACACCTGGCAGCATGCCCAAATACTCCAAATACAGACTACTAGCCCCAAAGCAGTACAAATATGGCCACAGGCCGACAGAATATAAATCAGATGCTCATCGACCTCATCTAACAAGTAGTTCAATATCAGGCAAGTAATACCACATAAAATCATAAAAGCATAAGTGAATGCAATATATATATAATACTATCTAGGCGATCTCTCAAAATCCCCAAATCCCATGTCATGCTCCAGCTTCTCCAAGGGAATCTATAAAACAGACAAAGCAAACGGAGTCAGTACAACGTAGTGAGCAAGGGAAATATCTGCAGGGGAAAAATAAGGGGAGACAAATAAATAATAAACCAAGCAAGGAAAGCATATAATAAATCATCACACTACTCCATAATAGTACTTTAACCACAACATACAAGAAATAGATAAATACAACATATAAATAAATCATCACACCTTCCCATACCGGTGCTTCAACCACAAACATACAAATGACATAAATAAAACATTACACCGTCCCATACCGGTGCTTCAACCACAAACATACAATTTATGCACGTGATGCATGGCCTAACATACACCTATCTACCCTATGTGCAAATGCAATTAATATGCCTAGCCGGCAACCTAAGAACCCGGGCGGTATGAACCCACGGGTGAGGATATCATCAACTCCAACCCGTTACAGGGAAACATACACCATCCCCGTAGGGATCCGCAATCGCGCCAGCCGTAGCTGAATATCATATCACAGGCATCACAGCCCAAATCATCCACCCCGAAGGGCCAACAAGCATAGCAGCCAATAATCCACCCCGCAGGGCCATCGAGACTCAACAACACCTATGAAGGCTGCCCGATCAATCGTAACATAATGACAACCCTTCGGATTAATGATCGTCAATTCCAATTTAATAACACACATATGACAATATCAAAATGTCCAAGCACATAATCACTAGGTTCACTTGCTTTTCAATATTACTATTATAATTTGTAGCCCTCTAGGTTAAGGCGTTAATCAAATACATGTGTAATTCAGTAATCAACGTAAGCATGTTTCCCAAGTATCAATAATATATTCCCAATAAAATAGAACATGCCTCATGTATTAATCATAACCCCAAAGTTGGGAATTACATTCCGGGGATAGCATATAAAATATTAAATTCAACAAGAGACGAATGTAATTCCACATCTTCACCACAGATTCCACAAGCTCTTATATATATATACAATAACAATCCCATTGTTAATTAATAATCCTCATTGGATTAAACCAATATTAACTCAATATATAATTTATTCCATAAAAGCTAAATTAATAGCACCATACGCGTCCAACTTACACAAGATCCATGACTACTTCTTGCTTAAAGGATACAATTTAGTAGCAAATATTAAACCCATGACTTACATCGTTAGCCACTCTTTTTATTTTGCAAAAATAGGAACAAAGTAAAACACTGCACAACTGAAGACACCAAAATTTGCATGCATTAATGAGACTCGTATGAGGACATGTCATGGAGTGAAGAAGCTTAATTATAATAGTAATTTGGAAATAGCAAATGATGATCATATTCAGTTCATGACTACTAATAGGCTTCAAACAAGTCATACCAAAAGGCCTACTATATACACTAAATATATAATTCAACAAAAAAAAAGAAAAAGGATTGTCCCATGCCCAATATTTTTACCACATATCCAGGTAGTCAAATCTAATCTCCTCAAGTGTCCCACGCAAGTCATACGCCTCAGATTGCCATTAACATTATTTGTTTTATACACCTAATTAGCACTTAATTAACAATTGAAATGTCAAGCTAACAACACATCTCATTCCCATCGAATATATATACCTATATAAATTCACATTTACTAATAAATTATGGGTGTATTAAAAATAAAATAAAAAACGCATGGGTATACATATATAAGTCACTCCAATAAATTCCTTCCATCCCACAAATCCCAGTTGCTCCAATATCAAAATAAACCCAACAATATTTCAACTAAAACATCCTAACTCACATATTACTAAATCACCAATGTCCAATTTACCGACAATCACCTATTTAATCCACCATTACTCAATCTTCTAAAAACTGAATACTTTGCAACTCCAAATTATTCAACATCAAACTTCAAGACTCAAGGATAACCAAGTACTCAAGAATTGCTCAACAGTTAACAATTATCAAAATATACCCAATGAAACAATTACTCCAGCTTCCTACAACAACTTCTCAACTTGTAATCAAGTTTTGCACGAATTCTCATATTCAAAACTCAATTCTTCAATGAGCCGTCAATCAAGAACTCAAGTATACAATACCAAGATATCAATATCCAACAATCCAACATCTTCTACAAAACACTCCACCATACTACTAATTTCAATATGTATGTAACAACCTCCATTTTCGACAAACTAGTAATTTAAGATCCTTCCTTTAAATTCACCAATAGTATTCCAACCTGAAAATCACCAATTTCTCAATTCAATCTACAATCCAAACACTTTCAAGTTAAAACCAATATCCACATTCCTCATCATCCAACCATAATTTAATTTCCAATTAATGCACAATATGTTAACATTCAAACACCAAGGGAAAAGGGAAAGGTAAAGATAAAGCAGAACAAGAACAAGAACAAGAATAATCGCCACCGGAAACCACCACCATCTGGCCGCCCTCGACGGAGGGCAGCACCGCCGCCGTCGGTGGCGAGCATCCGTGCGCCGCTGGAGAAGAGGGTAGCGCACTGTGCTGCCTGGCATCGCGCTTCTACGCGACGCCGCCGCCACAGCGTCCATGGCCCGGGCAATCTACCAGCCTCTGCTCCGTCCCCATCTGAAATCCACCGGCGTGGCAACAGCCACTTTCGCCGTTGCTCTATAATTCCATGGTGAAGAAGATGAAAGAAAGAAAAGGGATAGAAGAATGGGAAAAATTCCCCCACACAATCAAATACACATAAATCCCTTGCCTGAAAATTAACGAGAATCCAAGCTTCCAAACTCCATATGCCTGCCTTCTTCATCTTCTCCAAGCCGCCTTCACCATCTCACCCTAATCAGCGTTTTTCTGTTTTGCTCTCCAACTCAAAATCACGATAAAGAAGAAAGAAGAGGAAAATAGGTTTGGGTTGGGCTTGGGTTAATGAATCTTGGGCCTGGGTTAAAAGGTAATTGGACTATTGATATTTGGACTATAAATATTTGGGTCATTACACCAATGTTCCACCTATCCGCCCTGAGCCATTCTGGGACAGGCCATACTCTTGCTTTCTGGCGGGAGAGATTGGTCGAATGCCACCATCAAAACATTCATCATGATGTAGTGAGGGTGGTTCCGAAAACATTCATCATGATGTAGTGAGGGTGGTTCCGAATGTTGTCATTACAAATGCCGCCCATGTCCAATTGTTGTATTTCGATAATGTCTACAGGTGAACATGACAAAATAGTATTAATAACGGCGATCAAAACATTTTAGTGGTATTCATACTAAAAATATGAATAGTAATAATCAAATTAATACCAATAATAATAATAACAATAATAATGGTATTTGGTATTTTAATAACAAATAATAATATATTTAGAAATAATAATTATTATATTAACAAAGATTATTAATTTTTTTAATAATAATTTCATAATATTAAGATTATTAAATATTTTCACATTATTAATAATAAGTCTTTAATAATAATTTTAATATTATAAATTTAATATCACTAATAATTTAATAATATCGCCGAGTGCGGATTTAATTTAAATGAAATTTAATTAAATTTATGAATTCGGACGTGGGCGGGAACACGGGTGCGGTTTTCTAGGATAGGCTCGTACTCGACCCCTGAGGACCGTTTACGATCCGAGGGGTCGTACTCGATCCGGGCGGATCGTAGACGGTCCGGTCTGTGCGACCCAGGGGTCGTGGGTTTTATTTTCAGCACATAGACGCATATCTGGGGATTTTGCAGTACGATCCGAGCTGGCTCGGCATCACCCCATTAAGGAATACAAGTACGCCATCATGGATGTCGAGTTTCTGGTTGGTCTCCTGGCCTCTATTGTATTCACAGTCTACTACGTATTTGTAGTTTGTTTAAATAACATCAGCTTCGATATTAAATGCAACAGGCCGGCCAGCTACGCGAGTGTTAGGACGAATAGGACACCCTTGTTTCTAAACCCTAAACCCTTTAATTTATAGTTTGCACAATTGTGTATTAACTGTTGATTGGTGATAGTTTGAACGTGGGGGATGGATGCTAATTGTGCCAGAACGGTTTGCTACGTGGCTGGACATCCATGCGTTTCTCGATGACACGGTATGTACAAGTAATGAAGTCTTTTGTTTACTTATTGATTTTTATATATAATTATGTTAACTGTAAAATAACAATTTATACATTTCTGTTTCAGCACATAGACGCATATCAGGGGATTTTGCAGTACGATCCGGGCTGGCTCGGCGTCACCCCATTAAAGGAATACAAGTACGCCATCATAGATGTCGAGTTTCTGGTTGGTCTCCTGGCCTCTATTGTATTCACAGTCCACTACGTATTTGTAGTTTGTTTAAATAACGTCAGCTTCGATATTAAATACAACAGGCCGGCCTGCTACGCGAATGTTGGGATGCGCCCAACCATCAAACCTGTTTGACGAGCTCCCAGGTCACTCACTTCAGTCTGTATGTCAATGGGGCTAAGCCTTCTTGGGGGTCCACGGCACACTGGCGCGAGTTAGACGAGGTCGGTGGAATAACTGTTTGTTGCTCTCTTTCGTTAGTGATGAATTAACTTACAATCTCATTGAACCCTGTCTTCTTATTGCCCGTACAGGTTATATGCCCGTACAACCCAGGGGGTCACTGGGCCATGCTACGGCTGATGTTTAAGGAGCGGCGCATTGTCCTGCACGACAGCCTTGTCGCGGACCAGGCGGAATTCCCCGAGAGAGCTGCGGACCGCATTCAGAAGACGTGGCCACTGCAGAAGATCATGCCGGAGTTGTTGGGTCATACTGGTTTCTACGAACGAGAAGATCGATTATGCCCGGGCCCCTCATTGGGAATTCCAGTTCCCTAACCCTGGAGCAGTGATCAGGCAGAATGATGGTGTCTCCTGCGGGCCCATATCGTTGTTCACAGCAGCAGCTATCGTACGTGGCGACTTCCCTCGGCCTCCTTTTCCAGATACAGGCACGATGCGAGTGGCACAGGCCTTCGACGTGTGGCGCTTCAGTGCTGACCGGGAGCAGGGCCCTCGCCATACCAGTGACGCTCTGCCGCCTGTCGACTTTGACATCGTTGAGGACACACAGCCCTGAGATCTCTGATTGTGCTGGACATATTATGTATACCCACTATTCCTCCCTCATGCACAGTTCGCTCCATACTTATCACATGATTTTGATTAATCTTATCAGGCCATTGAATTATAATAACAATAATAAGAGCAATATAAAAATAACAATAATAACAGTAACATACACCCTAATAATAATAAGGAGCAGGCCCGTTTAGGTCAAAACTGAAATTGGAATTAAACAATTCGTCGCATCGTGCCCCTCGCCGCCACACGATGCACATATATGTGGTGTGGACGGTCGATACTCGGATGGTCCGGCGCGATCAGGATTGGGGCCCGGACACCTCTTCCAATTATGGCCCACTACCCCGCATGCACTACAGGTCTGTCGCCTTCTCGACCTGCGCGCTCCTTCTGACCCAGAGGGAATTCGACTCTCTTTCGGTCGACCGGCCTGCCTCGGGCAATCTGGCGGCGCGCATGTTGCTCGGGCAATCTCGGTCGGTAATATCCAGTCGTTCGGTTGCGGCAAAGGAAACACTCTTGGTGTCCATACACGGACGAGCACCGAACGCTTGTAGTGCGGGGAAGCATATGCAGTCTGCTCTTGCCTCATGGATCTGCAGATAGACGCTTTCAGTGTCAAAGAGACATTGTCCGAAATAGCACACAATTTATTAAAAATGAATCTAATGCCTAAGCCCGGGGCGTACCTGATCGCTGCTGCGTGGGGGCACGGTATGAGATGCTGTTGGAACCTCTGGCACGTGCATGTCTTCATCCCAAGGTCTACTGTGTACCCCTTGCTTTTTGTTCCACGATGTACTCATTGTGCTTCTTTGTGTCCTTCATTCGCATGGTTTCTCCCTCATGTATCGACTTCATCAGCTCTCCGTGTGCCCAATCACTCAACACGGTACTGCTGCTGACCGCGTTGTTGTGCCTCTCCAAAAACCATTCAGCTATGGTTGCATGAATTACTCGAGCATTGAGGACACGGGTAACCTTCGCGCCCACCTCAAGCGCCTGTTCATGCTCTCTACGGGATTCGTCGTCATCATGTCATAACGACGGACCAGACACTTCAGACGTGCAAACCGTTCTTCCCCGACTTTCTCTACCAGATGCTTGTATGCAGATGGAAACTGCTGCTTCAGAGTATCCATGTGTCGATTGTAATCGCTATTCTTGTATGCATAAGCGGCCGACATGAACAAATCGGTCGCTCGGGAGCCATACCGAGCTAGATTGGACTTGATGTGCACGCAACAAAGGACATGGTGAGCTTCCGGTAACACCTGCGCAATCGCAGCTCGAATGGACTTAGCCCCATCAGACACAATCACAACCTCCTTCTGCAGGTGTAGTGCCTGGGCTAACTGCAATAGAAACCACCGCCACGTTTCATTCAACTCAGTTGGCCCAACACCAAATGTGAGCGGGAATAACTGATTGTTGTCGTCCTTCGTTACGGCCACGAACATGACACCATTGTACTTTCCCTTTAAATGTGTCCCATCAATTGCTATGAAAGGCCTCATCAGTGGCCATCCCGCAATAGAGGCACCGAGTGCGAAGAAGGCCATCCCAAATTTCCCTTCCATATCCAATGCATAGTCCGTAATGATTTTCTCATTTGTCTCCTTCAGCACGTGTAAGTACGAAGGAATCATCTTAAAGGATTCGTCGTGATCGCCAAAAATTGAGCAGATTGCATGGTTTCTTATCTTCCGGGCCATTCCGATCGAGACATTAACACCCTCACTTTGCAGCTTCGCCTGGATCATCACAGGTCTAGCGTCTTCTCCTTGACATGTATATCCGATGCATAATAGCTGCCCAAATGTCTCGAGGGGAGTGTCGTCGGTTGTGGCCTGTCTGGGTTTGTGGTGCAAGAATGCTCCACCAATCTGTACACCTTCCATAGCGATGTTGTTCCACTTGCTCGCATCTCAAATTCGCAACCTTCAACCCTACACCTCACCCAGTACCTCTCTTTATCCGACTTCCACGTGCGCAAACCACACCTGGGTGCAACAAGATATGCTGTCAGCTTCTCCTGCAACTTCGCCTTCGTTGCGAACATTGAGCCGACTGCAAATGATGATTCCATAGTATCGTCCACGTGCTCGTCGACCAGCCGTTCATGTAAGTCAAAGTGTGGCCAAGGGAGGTTCCACATCCCATGACTCATCTCTGGGACTGTGTATACTTCTTCTGTCCTCGCCCAACGCGGATTATGACCAGCTTGCAGCCCTGGACACCCATCTCTCTCGATTCGTTCCTGATTCCGCTCGCGGTCTCTCACGAGATTGTAATAGTGCTGAAAATCTCCGTAAGTCATGGGTCTATAAAGCTCATCCTCGCTCTCCGACTCCGAGCTACTTTGTTCAGCACATGCTGCACCACCAACGTCTACCAACTGCTCGGTCTCTACTGCATCTCCGCTACATTCTCCACCGGCTCCGGCACCTCTTCGATCCGCAACTGCCTTCCTCCTCCATGTGCTAGATGATGCACCATGTGAAACCACATTTAAATGAGCTTAAATTGTGTTAAAATGAACCTAAATTGCATGCATGAGACTCTATTTTACTGCTTTTTAGTGTATATTTCATGTGATGTGTGAATATTAATAAGACCGGTTAAATTGAGCTTATCCGAGTCCAATTTACCTTGTTTTACGCTTTTTAATAAGACTTTGGCAATTCTAATACATTGCAATGATGTTTCAGGCATTAAAATGAAGAAAGAAGATGTTCGGAGGTCAAAGGATGTCAAATTCGGAATTTTCAACACTGGAAAAGCTCCAGAATGCGCCACATAGGCATGGCGGCGCCTAAAATCATGCTCAGGCGCCACATTGACACTTAGGAAAATTACGGATGGAAAAAAAACTTCAGGATGCGCCGCGTAAGCTTGGTGGCGTATAAAAACACCTCCAGGCGCCACTTTTTGCGCCGCAGGGTAAATTTTAGGAAATTGTCAGAATGCACCGCACCTTCTTGGCGGCGCCGAAAAGCCCCTTTCAGCGCCACAAAATGCGCCACACTCGAAAATTCGGAAAATCTTCGTATGCGCCGCAACTCCTTGGTGGCGCCGAAAACCTCTTTTGAGCGCCACTTTTTGCGCCACAGTCGCGGTTGAGCAGTTTTCTAACCTCCCGAACACGGTTTTAAAGCCCGTTTTTCACCATTCTTCATCATCAGACTCATTCCAGACTCATATTCATCGACTAAGAACATTCTGAAACATCTGGAAAATGGGAGAAGAAGGCCGGAAACACAGAATCAAGCCGGAGGAATTGGACAGGATGCCATTCTGATCGAGTTCTTCCTATCATAGGTGTTGCCTTTCTTTTTCTTGCTTTGTAATGAATTGAAATTGCCTCTAAATGTAATCTGCTATCATGTTTTTAACTTGTAGACGGATTTCTGTGTTATTCGTGTTAGAAGTGTTCTAGAACGGGAGTTCAGAATCACTTTGAAGTACGAATTCATCTTTTATGGAAGTAATATAATGTGTCGCTGTTTTCTATTGGAATCTGGAATTATGATTAAAATGTCAGATTATGTTTTATCTAGTTTGAGCGCTATTCTGCATAGACTGTAGAACTGAAATCTCATAATTTGGTGTAATCTGTTTTTTGATTGCTCAAAATGGACAAATCTGCTATGATGTTAAAATCTGTATTAGGATTATATGTTAGATGCTATTGAATTGATCGGTATTCTGTGTTTTATCAAATCTGTTATTCAAATTATTAATCTGCTAAAGCCCTAAATTAATCGATCAATCTGTATTCACTATTTTTAGTAATCTGGCATTAATTCTGATCTATCTGCATTTTAATATTATTAATTAAATCCAGTTTACCATGTTTGATTATTATTTTACCATAATTGTTAAATTATTTACACTGTTCTGCATAATTAAATGCTAGAATCCAATTCTGTGATTTCTGCTTTGCTAAATCGGGAGATACAAAGTAGAATTAATATTTTAGTACCGGAATTGGGAAGAAATTACATTATAAATGGATTCTGGCATGCGCACAATGATTTGGGAAATGAAAAGTGCCTTTTAATTGCTATAGGAAAATTTGTATGCTTGGGAAAGACTCAAATTTAAGCCTAGAATAATGATTGCAGAATGTTAGATAATTTAATCAGCTTCCATGAAATCCGTTTAAGCATAATTGATTTTTAGTAGATTACAATATTTTGAATCTTTATAAAATACTTAATTTTAAGAAATTGATCTTTTTAAGACATTGGAAAATGCTAAATCAATATGCAATTTCTATTTTATATAAAGATGGCAATATTTAAAATATTACAAGCATCTCCCATTTATATTTTTATTAATTATAATTTTAATTTTCTTTATTTTAAATTTAATGTCACTATTTTTAATTTAATCACCATTAGAATTAGTCAAACTCTTTTTAAATATATTAAATATAATTAATAAATTTAAGAACAATTAAAATTTCTCCGGAATGAAATAATATTCTGAAATTCCCTGTGATTCGACCTGGTATTCACCGGTATTTATTACTTGATGACAACCATCCGCTTGTGGTAAAATATGAGTAGTGAAAATCACCCATCACTAGACTACTCCCACGTCCTGCAAAATTACCCATACCGCTACTTCCGTCCACGTTTCCCCGTACCACTCCGTACCCGTGGCTGCTCCCAGTTATATTTTCATGCCCGTATATATTTGTTGTCGGTGTCGTGCCAAATATGCTCTCCATCACGCTTCCATACTGTAAAGGAACGTATGGAAAGTTTCGTTGCGCGTCATAGTTTGTTGAGTTCTGTGTCTCCTGTATCCCTTTAATTCCATACACTCTTCTTTCAATTCCCAATAATATTTCAAACTTATACAAAATACTGAAAAATACTATGGATATCAAGTAATCTCATGTAATGCAGCATTAACATTTCTAAATTATATATATTAAGATGGATTTAAGCAGCATTGCAAAATAAAACTTACGGTTGAGGCCTTGCTCTTCCTCGTCGTGTGGATGCCACTCGCCCTAGTACCATGTGCTACTGGTCAGTGATTCCCAGAAAGACATTGCTCCGTTTAGTCAATCATCCACACCTAAGTACACATAAATGAAGCTCACATGAACTTAATTTATAATAATTTGTATAATAATGCTAACAATTATTATATTTATTAAAAAATACTAATAATAATCTTAATAATAATAACCTGCATAATAATAATAATTTATAATATTATTACTAATAATAATAATTGTAATAGTAATAATAATAGTATTAACAATAATAATAATAATAATAATAATAATAATAATAATAAATAATATTATTAGCAATAATCTATTATCTATTATATCTATAAAAATAATAACCTCTTTTCACACACACACATTCCCGCCTATTTTTTCCCCTCTCACAAAATCTACTTTTTTTTTACACTCTCTTTCACATATTGAATCATTTACGAAACTGCCATTTTTAAAAAACAAAATTCAAAAATAAAATGGAAATTCACATCGACCTCTCTTTCATATCGTGAATTTCCTGCATCCTAGAGAGTTTTTCCCTTTCTTCCCAATTCAAATTTCTGAACCGTCCCCATTCCATATTCTCTTCGTGACTCACCAGTTCTCATGCCTTTGCTTTCTTTTTCTTACATTTATAGATAGATTGTTGATATGGAGTATTTTTCAGAATCTATGCACGCAACCGCCGCCTTCGCCGTCTCTATCTCCAATATGTCAATTGGTAAGTGGTTGAAAAGCCCTAGCTTTTGATTGCATTCCTCTGTTTGTCTCCCCATTCCTGATTGAACGCAGATTTGAAGTCCAAAAGAGTCCGCCTACACGTCCGTTGTCATCGCACCCCCAAATCTCGCCACCATCTTCCGTTCCATGTCCACAGCCGCCGCCTCCGCCTCCGTCTCAGCCTTCACCTCCTCTTCATCTCTATTTTCTGTGCAAGGTACTACCATCCGCGGGTGACTACTCCTCCCACTTAAAGTCTGTCCTTCTCCATCTCATTGTCGATGCCACAGTTACTTTTATCTATTTGAACCCCAAATCACCCATCCACCACGTGCATTCGTCATCAACGAGAATCAAATTCCACTAACAAAAGTTCTTACGGTTTGGTAAACTCCCTTCAAAGATCAAGAAATTACGAAAATAATCTTGGATTTAGATCAATTTAGAAACCCTAATAAAAGTATAAAACCCCAAATCTTCGTCAGGCATCCACAATGTATTGAAAGGCAACAGAAAAGATGAAGAAAGCAAACCTGAGGGACTATTGGCAGGAGTTGTCGGTTCAAATCGTCTGGAATTTGTGAGAATCGATGGTTTGGTGCTGAAACTTCTTCGGATCCCCGAAATGTTCTTTTATCTATTTTTTGCATTCACCTTATCAATTTCTTATTGATTGGTTTCATTTTTTGAACATTAAGAAAATTGTCTTATCCCATTCTTTGGAAAGTGTTGTTTTTGACGTTTGAGGATTTGGGCATTTTGTTTGCAGTGCAGTTGACAGTGGAATAAGGGCTCTGCAATTATTGGGATTGTCGGGTGGAGAAGAAAGCTCTATTGGTTTTGATGTTAGTCGCCTTAGACATACATTTATTTGTTTTATTTGATTTGTTTATGCTAATCACCTCAAAAGGGGAAGGTCAAGTTGGCTATGGCTCCACAGACCAGTGGGCAAAACATGGTGCAAAAGGGGAAGATCAAGTTGAGGAATGGTTTTAATCAAAGGTGGCTAATGTCTCATGTTTCAAGGAATAGCAGCGAGATGATTTTGTAGCAGCAGTGATGGTTACCTTCCTTGATCATTATTTTTTTCTGGTGCTTTGAGTCTTGAATTAGTAGCAACAGTGATGGTTCCTGTGAAGTTTATTCAGTAGCAGCAGTGAAGGCAGCAAGCAAAGGTTACCTTTTTTTTATCATTATTTATACTGATGCTGTGAGTTAAAAATTTCAACATGGTTTTAAGTATCACAATCTGCATTGACAACTTACACAACTTACATGGTTTTAAGTATCACAATCTGCATTGAAAATTGTCTTATCCCATTCTTTGGAAAGTGTTGTTTTTGACGTTTGAGGATTTGGGCATTTTGTTTGCAGTGCAGTTGACAGTGGAATAAGGGCTCTGCAATTATTGGGATTGTCGGGTGGAGAAGAAAGCTCTATTGGTTTTGATGTTAGTCGCCTTAGACATACATTTATTTGTTTTATTTGATTTGTTTATGCTAATCACCTCAAAAGGGGAAGGTCAAGTTGGCTATGGCTCCACAGACCAGTGGGCAAAACATGGTGCAAAAGGGGAAGATCAAGTTGATTCAGTAGCAGCAGTGATGGTTCCTATGAAGTTGATTCAGTAGCAGCAGTGAAGGCAGCAAGCAAAGGTTACCTTTTTCGATCATTATTTATACTGATGCTGTGAGTTAAAAATTTAAACATGGTTTTAAGTATCACAATCTGCATTGACAACTTACACAACTTACAGGAGGATATGTTTCAACCATAGTTGCCTTTTATAATATGAATATGATGATTACTACTTAGAATTTAAAGCCTTTTCTCCGTGGTTACAGGATGTGCTATGGAACTGGAGGACCCTATGTACTATTTAGAGTAAGGATGTTAGCCAAGCTCTTGCTAATGTCTTTTGATGACAAATATCTCAACGGTGATCTTACAGTTGTGAGAGTATTCGAGCTTTTGGTCACTTCAATGCATTTTGTTATGAAGCTGACATCTTTCTCAAATTGCAATTGTTGAGTCTACAAAAACTTTCATGACAGTGCTTTCAATTATAAAGGGCCATGTGAATGTCAATTTTCATTTAATTAAATAGCTTGATTTTATTTACTCATTTTAGTTCCATAGAGTTGAATTTAATTCTTCTTTCGATACTGATGCTGTGAGTTGAATTAGTTGTAGCAGCTTTGGATTCTCTCATTGCTAACAATAGTTGGATTGTGTATTGTCTGTTTTTTGGTATTGGTAGTAGCAGCTTTGGTAATAACCTCTTTTATTTATACTGGTGCTGTGAGTTGAATTAGTTGTAGCAGTGATGGTTCCTATGAGTTGAATTTGTTGATTTAATTTGTTTATGGGAAGTTTAATTTGAAAGAATTTCATTTTTAGTGTAAGAATGGATTTCATGATCCATTTAATTTTTAATCCTTTTGATTAGGAGGATATGGGAATTGGATAGATGGTTTTGCAATCATGGAAAATGGTTGTGGCTTTGGAGATTACTAGAAGTTTATAATATTTTAGTATTGTATCAGAATAGATTATTATCAAATGAATTGTTTCTTATCTTTTGGCTTTTGCTGATCTATTGCTTCATGTTCTTGAATTTTGAGGTGGTTGTTTCTTGTGAGAGTTGTAAGAAGTGCATTCATTCTGGATGGATGTTTCTTTTCTATTATTTTGTAATTTTTATTTCAGTTGCACGTTTGGTATCAAAACTGGCGATTCAATTATAAACTATTGGAATTTCCACTCTGAAGATGAAATTGGAGGTAGGTTACCTCCTACACTTTCAATTTGGTTTATTTGAAATATCGTTCTTATTTAATAGTAATCCTGTAATCCACATATTACTTTTGCTTTGTCATACAGCCTGATGTCCGGTGCGGCCTGGGTATCAGGATTACCACAGATGCTACTTCTGTGGTTTGTGTTGTTTCGAGGATGCACTCCAGGGGAAAAGTGGACTGCGTTGACAGGATTGTTTTTAGTCCCGGTAGGTATTCATTTGCTTATCTTCTTTTATTGTACTTCTCAACGCAATTAATGGAAATTAAAATGAACAACCGTGATACATTCACACAGGCGGTATTTATTTAGAAGCACTAAGAAGCACCCAGTGGTATGTTTGATTCCCAAGTTGGGTAATCTTACAACGGGATTAAATTGGTTAGTAGATAATATGAAGAACTAATTTTTGGAATTTAGTAATCTAAGACCTTGATATATATGCGCTACTCTATTTTTGTTTAATATATTTTTGTTTTTTTTTTTTTAAGGTTGGGATATCTCTCCTCTTTTATTATTTTTTTATTATTCAGACATTAAATTATTAATTTTTTATTTCAAAGTGTTGAGTTTTTTTTTTCTAATAAATAAAATGAGATATTCACGATATATGAAAGGTTGCTTAAATCTAATTTTTATTGCTATCGTATAGGTAATGACTGATGGTCATCCACAGTCTGGAGTACAGAAAGGTAGAGACCTTTTCTTCATATATTTTAATTTGATACTGCCTGGTTATAACAATTTGATTTGATGACAGAAAACCTTTTGGATATCCTAGAAAGGTAATCATGAAAATAGTCACGCTAGATTGGAATTCGAAGGAGGCATATATGGAAAAGCAGCAGACACCACAATTATGGCATTGAATATCCAAAAAGCAGCAGACACCACAATTATGGCATTGAATATCCAAAAAGGTATCCGCAATCATGACATTGAATATCCAAAAAGGAGAGCAGACACCACAATTATGGCATTGCATATCCAAAAAGGTGTCCGCAATTATGACATTGAATATCCAAAAAGGTGTCCGCAATTATGATATTGGATGCTAATTAAAGTCTTTATATACTTCTAAAAAAACTACATACATAATTCATGTTCACAAATCTGGTTGATTTCTTTTAAAAATAAAAAATGTATCTACCACTGAATGATCTCTCACCAATGATCCGGAAGCCATCCATCAAAGTTCTTTGTGTTCGTTGTTACTGTGTGCCGTCTGTAAACAAAGAATTTACAAGCAGCTTCGAGTGCATCATGCAGGATGAACAAGTATGTGTTTTGTCAATTTTTTTTAATGTTTGAAGTTGCATTTGTGATATAATATAACTATTTTAATTATTTTTTTAAGGGTACAAGGATGCAGTTTACTGCTCCGAAAAATTTGGTTGAAATGTCTCGTAAGATTATTAATGAAGGATCCATATACACAATTACTCACTTTGGTATCGTGGACAATCCGGAGGCTTGGCGGGTTACTGCACACCGTTTCAAAGCTTTCTTATACGGGAACACAGTTGTGGAGAAGAAGTTGGATCCGGAGTTCCCCATTCGGATGTATAATTTCAAGTCTTTTTCAGAGGTTATGTCAATGGATAGCGACCAACATTCAATCCCATTTGGTATAAAAGCTATAGAAATTATTTTATACTAATTTAAATTTATTTTATTTGTACATCATGTGAATGATAATTAACCTTTGGTTGTGAATTTATGCAGACATTGCTGGGCGTGTAGTAGGTTCTTATGGTCCAACTAACATATATACGAAAACACAAAAGGAAAAGAATGTACTAGAGTTGACTCTAGAGGACGCCGAGTAAGTATATTTTGTAATGTGGCTTTATCATACACATTTTTTACTTTACATATCTATTAACATTGAAAACTTTCATCATACTTAATTTTGTCTTATCACAGCGGTCTGAAGATGAAATGTTCGCTGTGGGACGAATACTCGGAACTGTTTACCAGACTATGCCCGGATGCAGTGAGTAATGTAACGATTTTAGTCATCCTTTTCTGTCGAGCTAATGAATTTGGAGGTATTGTTCATGTTCTTTGTACTATTATACATACCCGACAAGTGTCTGCTATATTTCTATATCGATATAAATGCACAACCATAATACTGAAGTTGTTAATATAGGAAAAATTAAAGTGCAAAATGGGTTCCATGTGACAAAGCTTCTAATTAATCCGGACATTCCTGAGGTTTCTGCTATTAAGGAAAGGTATACAAATGTTTAGAGTAGTACTATAAACTTTGGTAATACAGTTATGATTTCTATTTTTTTTTACAACTCCATTTTTGTCAGGTGTGGTACTCCGAACGTTTCTCATATTAGCGATCAAACTGCATCACATTGTAGCTACGAAACAAATGATGACAATCCATCAAATTCTACTTCCCGGGTAATAACTATTAAAGATTTATGCAAACCAACTGATGAGGTTAGTACCCCTTATGTTTTAAAGTGTACAGCATTATATTATATAATTTGAGAAAATATCTTGTCCTTTATTTATTTATATCATAAAAAATTATAAAATTGTAGGACAAAGTCTATACCATATCTGCCCAAGTCATGAACATTGACGAGAGTAGTGGATGGTACTACGACTCGTGCAAGCAGTGTGCAAAAAAGATTACTACCATGAATCCAAACTACTGCGACAATTGTGGAAAATATGTGGACGGTTCTATTAAGAGATACAAAGTTAATATAGTTGTGGCTGACGAGTCAAGTAGCTGCAATTTAGTTCTGTGGGACCCTCAGTGTTTCAATTTGTTCGGTCGATCTGCTGAAAGTCTGAAATCATCAATCACCAAGGTATACTATTTGTCTGACATACTATTTGTTATAATTTTTATATTCAGCAGTTTCATAAATTTTCACAATTTTATAGTTATATGGAGCAAGTAAAAAAAATATTGCCATCTTATTTCACATTTTGGTGTAGGAGGAGAAATATCCAAATGTTGTATATGAAATCCTCTTCGACAAGAGATTCATATTCAATGTTTCTGTTAAAGGAGGAGAAGTCTGGAGGTTTGGTAAAGCTTTCAATGTGAAAGGAGTGAAACCAGATCAGTGTCCTGCTGTTGGATCTGAAATTGGCAGCCATTCATGTGAAGGAGAACTTGCAACGCCATCTACTACTAATCTTGGTGCGGATAAGGATGAGTGTTATGCAGATGAGAGCATTACATTTGAAAAGGTGAAAGGAAAAGATGTCGGTTGTAATGGTGCTACAAATAACCTGGACTGTAATGAAGATAATACTCCTATCGATGGTGGATGCGACAGCCATGATGCTCTCATTGAGAATAGCAATGAATCTATTAAGAAGAATCTGATGGATGAATTCTCAGCCATGAAGCCTCCCAAAAGACTAAGACTTAGAAAGGAGAAAAAGTGAAGTAATTGAATGACTTGAATCAAACGGTTGCCACTTTTGATGAATTGCTTTGGGCAACACTTTTGATCTTTATGTTTGAATGGCCTGAATGAAATGGTTGCCACTTTTGATGAACTGTTTAGGGCACCACTTTTGATCTTTATGCTTCGGACAATTATCTTGAATTGATCGTTATTCATATTGTTATGCGTTGAAGCTTTTCATGATTTTTCATTTATTGAAGTTATTAATGTTTGGTTGTTTTTGTATGTAATATATGAGTATGGAACACATTGGCTTGATTAGATGGTAAGATTAGTAAGCCAAAGTCAACTCCAAAATTAGTAAAAGAAAAATGCAAAAGGGTAAACATCCCTAACAAAATGGAAAAGGGATAACATATTACACTAGAGGTATCAATTCTTGGCAATCCCCACCATATTTTCGATTTTTTAAAGATTTTTTGTTTTTGGCATATGAGATATATCTTCACCAATTCTAGACCTAATTGATTGATTCTATGTCCTTAAATTACCCAATTATTATATTCTTTGAAGATTGATTAGTTCAACATCAGACTAATTCACTTCATTTTTAGTCATGTTCATTACCCTGTTTTAATTCATTCTTCCTTCATTTTTGAGATTTTGCCATATTGTAACCATCAACCAATCCCGTTTTCTATTCTCAGTAAATATATGAAGTGGACTGGCCTAATGTGGATTAATATAGTAAAGTACTAAAAATTTGAAATTTCATGCGGATGTGAATTCCTTTGAATTTCTTTGAGGCTACATTGAACTATTTTTTAAAGAGTCGAGTCAACATTTAATCTCTCAAAGGCGAGAAGACTAATTGAATGGAATTTCAAATGTAGAGGTGTAATTGAATAGTGTTGACTAAAATTGATTAAATCAGAGAATTTTCAAAGTTAAAGGACAAATATTGACATTTTCCCATCATCATAGTTAATTTTGTGTTGTATTTTGTTTGACCATTTTTTTCATTTTAATCAATTAATTTATTTAAATATTATATAATTTTTATAATGAGCAACTTTCTTTTGTTATAATTTTATTTATTTTATTGAAGTTTTTTAATTAAATATTTGGTATTTTTATATATTATAATTTAACTTAATAATATTTTCAGAAATAAATTATAGACCTATTACTAAAACTAATATTTAATTGAATTGGACCTAAATTGACCAGCCCGCGGGCTAGCAGTTTTTAAGATATATATCCAAATTATATCTACCACTAATATAAAAAAAAATAAAAAGTCTCTATAGCAAATATAGTGATGGCCTTTGAGTATAATGTGTGTTATAATAATAGATTTAAGATAGCAGTTAAAAAAAAAAAACCGTGACACTCATGTGTCGGCAAAGGTGTGTGGGAGCCAAAACCACACGAATTACAAAGGAGGATAAAAGAGAGGAAAATGATTAACGTAGAATTGGTTGGATTTTATTCTAATGAGGCACAATTAAGCCAACAAAAAATATACCTATTTTCAACTGATATTGATTAAATATAAAAATTGCATGTGCATTATTGGAAATAATTTTCATTATTATTGGTTATATGTTGCATGTGCATTATTGGAAAGAATTTTCATTATTATTGGTTATAATATAAAATTTAAATTTGCAGATAAAATAATTGAATTAAACGGATGGTGCATGACATCCATACCCATATTTTATATATTTGTAAATTTATATTTATATATTACGATATATAAAGGACTCATATTGACATTTTCAAAGTTAAAGGACTAATATTGACATTTTCCCTGCATCATAGTTAATTTTTTGTTTTATTTTGTTTGTGAATTTTTTTCTCATTTTAATCAATATTAATTTATTTAAATATTATAGCATTTTGTTATAATAATTTCTGTTTTTGTAATTTTATTTTATTTTGTTTCAGTTTTTGTGCTACGAGCAACTTTCTTTTTTCTAATTTTATTTATTTTATTGAAGTTTTTAAATTAATTATTTGGCATTTTTTCGCTACTTGAAAATTGTAAAATCGTTAGGAGCAACTTTCTTTCTTTTTTAATTATTATTATTATTATTATTATTATTATTATTATTATTATTATTATTTATACTTTGTTGGGTAAATCCTGTAATTATAAGATACAATTACTTTTTAAAAGGAATTTCTATTAATTTTACAATAGTGATAATACCAATGCACCTTTCTCATATCACTAGAGATTCAATCAAATAACCAATGAAGCTTATATTTGGCGAGGTACTCATGAGATGACCTTTATGGTGCTGAGAAGCAATGATGGTTGGGAGATAAATGGTTGAACTTTTTTTAACAATATCATTATTAATATTTTTGTAAATCACAATCCTGTACAACAACTACTACAATGTAGGAATCATCATTAGCATTAAAGATGGATAAGTTCAACATCAGATTAGCCATGTTCATTACCCTGAATTAATTCATTCTTCTTTCATTTTTTGAGATTTTGCCAGACTGTAACCATCAACCAATCCCGTTTTCCATTCTCTATAAATATATGAAGTGGACCGGCCTAATGTGGATTAATAAAGTAAAGTATTAAAAATTTGAAATTTCATACGGATGTGAATTCCTTTGAAAAGAGAGGAAAATGATTAACGTAGAATTGGTTGGATTTTATTCTAATGATGCACAATTAAGTCAACAAAAAATATACCTATTTTCAACTGATATTGATTAAATATAAAAATTGCATGTGCATTATTGGAAATAATTTTCATTATTATTGGTTATAATATAAAATTTAAATTTGCAGATAAAATAATTGAATTAAACGGATGGTGCATGACATCCATACCCATAGCAAAATTAATCAGTCCGCGAGCAACTTTCTTTTTTCTAATTTTATTTATTTTATTGAAGTTTTTAAATTAGATATTTGGCATTTTTTTCACTACTTGAAAATTGTAAAATCGTTAGGAGCAACTTTCTTTCTTTTTTTAATTATTATTATTATTATTATTATTATTATTATTATTATTATTATTATTATTGTACTTTGTTGGGTAAATCCTATAATTATAAGATACAATTGCTTTTTAAAAGGAATTTCTATTAACTTTTACAATAGTGATAATACCAATGCACCTTTCTCTAATTACTAGAGATTCAATCAAATAACCAATGAAGCTTATATTGGGTGAGGTACTCATGAGATTACCTTTGTGATGCTGAGAAGTAATGATGGTTGGGAGATAAATGGTTGAACTTTCTTTAACAATATAATTATTAATATTTTTGTAAGTCACAAACCTGTACAACAGCTACTACAGTGTAGGAATCATCATTAGCATTAGTAGCCTTAGCAAAAAGCCTTTGGTAACAAACTTTTCAACTTTAATGAAATATACTCAATACTCAGGTTGTTCTGTCCATGTAAAACAGGGAAAGTTTGGATTTTATTGTGTTGCAGCTGAAGATGAGGAAATTAACAAAGAGCACAACCATAGGTAAAGAAAACAGATCAAGATCCAGCGTAGATGGTAACAATGAACGATTGAAGATCCGGAGAATGGATTCTAATGTTAGCCAACGAAGTTCTGTATTGGCATCATCTTCACAACATTATGTACTATCCTCCACAAGATTCCCCTGTCAAAATATAACAAATGGTAAGTCAGAATAAAATTTATTTTTGCATATTCACATTCAAAGAATTTATAAGGCCATGTATATCTATATCACTGCATATTACAATGTATGATTTTGAATTTTGCATTTTTTAAAGTTATTATAATGATAAGAACGAGTACTTTTAATAATAGTTTTATCAAATCAGACATGTGAATGTGATGTGTATAATTAATTCTCCGACACTTTGGCTGTAAAAAATTAGATATGAACATGTGTGGTATGGATCCATCAAGACAGAAGTCGGAAATTCTCAACACTCAAAGGCAAGATATGAACATGTGTGGTATGCACATTGACTAAACTGAAATTATTTAGTTTCCGTTTTGTGCAACATATGATATGATACTTGATCTAATAGTGTATTTTTTATTGGATTATGTTATGTTTTATCGTGATCAATAAGGCTCAGTTGTTGAAGATAATTCGTTATCCGAAAAGGATTGTATAGCATGAATCTCTGCAATAAGCATGGTCAAAATCATGCAGGTACAATCTCAAGAATTAATTATATTCGATTAATTGTCTATCTACTTTTAGCTTAGTAAAAATAATGATAATAATTCGTAATAATAGGAACTTCCCAACAATCTGTAATGGTTGACGCAGTGGAAACATCATTGAATATACAACAGGATGAATTACTGATGGAACTCGATGATATTGGTGAGTTTAGTTGTTATCTATAAATTCAATATAAAGTTCTTACACATGAACTTCATGCAGGTGAGGAAACACTCAACGATGATAACCAGTTTCTGTTTGAAAAGGATCATTTCTATGCATATCAAAATTCAGGTTCGACTTTTACACCTAATGTCACTTATACGCGTTGTTATGAATTTGATATGTTGCTTTTTTACAACTCATTTTCAAACTTCTATTATTATAAACAGCATATTATGATGTTGGCGATCCAATTTATATTTGTGGACACTGCAATGCAAGATTTTGGCATGACGAATGTGTTAATAAAAATTGTAAACGTGGGAGAGCTCATTATCATGCTTGCTGCTTGAATGGTAAAACCGTGCTCCCACGAATGGCTGATCCACCTGATCTACTGCAAGAACTATATTTTGGTGACAGTAAGAAAAGTAAAAATTTCCAGAGAAATCTCCGAGCATATAATAGTATGTTTAGCTTCACATCGATGGGAGGTAAAATTGATAATAGCTTAAATTGTGGAACATCGCCACCAATGTTCCGATTGCGCGGCCAGAATTATCATTATCTTGGCAGCTTATTGCCTCCAGAAGGATCAATTCCAAAGTTTGGTCAACTTTATATATACGACACTGAAAATGAAGATGCAAATAGGATGAATGTCTTGGGGTAAGTTTTTGTACAATATCAGTTATTTCTTACAAATGTATTCAAAACATATGTAACACGTCTGTTTTATTCATCTGATTTTTCAGGAATAATGATGGGAATAATAACCTTGACCCAGAGGTTGTATCTGACCTTAGACAAATGATGGACAAACATAATGTTCTTACTCAATCATTTAGAATGGTGAGGGATAGAATGGCCACCTCTGGTGAGAAAAACATAGAATTACGTCTGATTGGAAGAAGAGGCCGTGATGGGCGAACATACAATGCTCCTTCTGTGTCGGAGGTCGCTGCACTTATTGTTGGAGATTTTGACGAGCATATCCAGGATAGGGATCTAATTGTAGAAACTCAAGATAGGAATCTAAAGCGGGTTAATGAGTTACATCCATCGTTCATTGCCTTGCAATATCCTATGTTATTTCCATTTGGAGAGGATGGATTTAGATCAGACATACCACTAAATGTGAATCCTACTATGAAGAGAAAATATTTATCTTTAAGGGAGTATATTGCATACAGAATTCATGCAAGAGATACTGAAATTTCTTTGGTGTTGTCATCAAGAAGGTTGTTCCAACAGTTTTTGGTTGATACCTATACAATGGTTGAAACAGGAAGACTACAGTATATTCGAAACAATCAACAAAAATTGAGATGTGATTTATACAAAGGCCTTACTGATGCATTATTGAGGGGTGACACGGATTCTGCTCTGGTAGGGAAACGAATAATTTTACCTTCTTCTTTCACTGGTGGAGCCAGGTATTTGATTCAAAATTATCAAGATGCAATGGCCATTTGTAGGTGGGCTGGATATCCCAATCTATTCATCACATTCACTTGCAATCCGGCATGGCCAGAAATAACAAGATATGTCAAGAAACTTGGACTCATTGCAAATGACCGTGCAGATGTGCTAGCCAGGGTATTCAAAATGAAATTGGATCATATGATTCAGGATTTCAAGGGAGGAAAATTGTTTGGGAAAGTTAAAGCAGGTATATTATTTTCGATGTTGTAACAGTTTTACAACTTAATTTTTTTTTTTATTTATCCATATGTTTTGCACAATCTAATGATAATTTTGTATGATGCATTGATTTCCAGTTGTATATACAGTTGAGTTTCAAAAACGTGGATTGCCTCATGCACATATTCTGCTATTTGTTGACAAATCAATGCATGATATGACCCCCGACGTGATTAATGAAATTATCTCAGCCGAGATTCCTGACAGAGATAATGATCCTCACTATTATGATGCTGTTTGTAATTTGATGATACATGGCCCGTGTGGAGCAGTTAAAAAGAATGCATCTTGCATGATTAATGATCGTTGTTCCAAGCACTATCCAAAGAGATTTGTTGATTCTACATATCTTGATGATGATGGCTACCCAGTATATAGACGCCGAGACAATGGTCGACGCATAGAGAAAAATGGAATATTATTTGACAACAGACATGTTGTGCCGCACAACCGACTCCTTCTACTAAAATATGGTGCCCATATTAATGTAGAATGGTGTAACCAGAGCAGATCAATTAAATATCTCTTCAAATACATTCACAAGGGATATGATCGTGTGACAGGTTGTTTTTATGAAACATCTGATATGACTGTGAATTCCAAGAAAACAGATGAAGTGGATAAATTCTATGATTTTCGATACATTTCTGCTGTTGAGGCAGCATGGAGATTGTTTATGTTTGATATTCACTACCACAATCCTCCCGTTGAGCGTCTTTCTTTTCATTTGCCTGGGGAACAGTGTGTTGTATTCCGGGATGATCAACCAATTTCTGATACTGTTGATCGAGCACGCGTGAAAGAGAGTCAGTTCCTTGCTTGGTTTAAAGCAAACTCAAAATATCCTGAATCCAGAGAACTGACATATGCTGAATTTCCATCTAAATTTGTTTGGAAGGAAAATGAAAGACAATGGTATCCAAGGAAGAGAGGATTCTCAGTTGGACGGTTGAACTATGTCAATCCAGGAACAGGGGAATTGTACTATTTGCGGTGCCTATTAAATATAGTGAAGGGTCCAAAAAATTTCAATGATCTGCGATGCATCGGAGGAGTGAGTTTCCCATCTTTTAGAGATGCCTGCTACGCGTTGGGATTATTAGATGATGATCGTGAGTATATTGACGGTATTAAGGAAGCAAGTCAGTGGGCATCTGGTCATACATTACGAAGATTCTTTGTCTCAGTGCTACTATCCGGTTCTGTACACAATCTACTCGATGTTTGGGAGCAATGTTGGGAGTACATGGCAGATGACATCTTATACAAGAATAGTAAGACATTTTTTAAATATAGATCATTTAATCTAAATTATTAATCTACTTATCCACTAGCTAGCATGATTGATACTTGTGTTGTTGCCCTGAAAAATGTGTTATGAATATGTTGTTCCATTTTATTTGTTTAATTGTTCTTAGACATGATGGAATATTTTGAGGTGCATATTAAATAAAATTAGAGAAGATTTTAATCGTTATTGCTTAGAATCAGTGAAACTATAGTATTTTATTTTTATATTTTAGTTATAAAAATTAATAAATTATTTAGTTTGTTATAATTAACTTTTAAATTAATCAATTTTTTTATATATATATTACTAATGTTGGCTATTAATTGGTAAAAAATGGTATGTATAATTTTTATTTATATAATTTATTCTTAGTTATTAATCTACTTATGAACTATGTATCATTCTAATATTATTTTTTAAAATTTTCTTATTCAAACTTTTTTTTTATATTGACAGAGTTCAATATCACAGAAGATGAAACGAAAAATCAAATTTTGATTGAAATTGAGAAGTCTTTCAATCGTGTTGGCAGAAGTCTCAGTGAATTTCCGGCTTTACCTTTTCCTACAGGAGATGCGCTATATACAACAGAGAATATCCTTATAGCAGATGAAATGTCTTATGATCGAACTGCTCTTAATGAACAATATATGGATTTTCTGAATAAGTGCACAGGGGAGCAGCTTAGTGTTCAGGAGAAGGTGTTGTCCGCAGCAAGATCTGATGTTGGTGGTGTATTTTTCGTTTATGGTTATGGAGGCACAGGGAAAACTTTTGTTTGGAATGGTCTTGCAGCTGCCTTAAGAGCCACAGGTCATACTGTATTATGTGTTGCATCCAGCGGTATTGCTTCATTATTGTTACCAGGCGGGAGGACAGCACACTCTCGGTTCAAGATCCCGATTGAGATAAATGAAGATTCAATATGTAATATAAAGCAGGGAAGTGAGCTTGCACAACTCATCCAAAAAGCCAAGTTGATTATATGGGATGAAGCTCCAATGACACACAAGCATTGTTTCGAAGCACTTGATAGAACAATGAGGGACATTATGCGGCCAGTACGCGTTGATAGTAGCGACCTTCCATTTGGTGGAAAAACTATAGTTTTTGCGGTGATTTCAGACAAATCTTGCCTGTTGTACGAAAGGGCACCAGGCAACACATTGTGAATGTAACACCCGAGGAAAAACAAATTCAAATTGTTTTGAACTACGTCATGACTTGATCCCTTCACAGGGTACGTAGGCAGCTTAGAACTAATTTCTAAGTTCAGTCACGAAATAAATCACAAAGTACATCCCGAATTAGATCACAAGGACGACAGGAGATGTTGGAACCAATTTAGACTAGGCTAAGTAGGACCCGGAAATGTTGCGAGCGATAAGCCGGACTCGTAACAAGATTAAGGAGAAGATTCCGAAACGAAGACGACCCAGGGAATCGAGCTAACACGTAGAAAACCGATAGGGGAAAGCGAGGGAAGACCCGACGAAACACGCGAACCGCCGAACCGGCCGGTCCGGCCGGCCCGCGCTGCCCGCGCGCCGCCGCGCGGCCACCGCGCGGCCAAGGGCGTCGCGCCTCCAGGGCAGGCCACGCGTGCTCCGCGCGCACAAAGGCCTATGTGCGCGCCACCAGCGCGCCAGAGGTGCAGGAGGTGTAAACTTTCCTTCCATGGCGATTTTCTTGCCAAAAATCCGACCCCCATCAATGGCAAGTCGATCACAACAATGGGGAAGGGCATAAGATCAGATTTGGGGCGCCCCTCCCCCTCACTCTCAGAAAACCTAACCCTAAACACCTCCAAAACTCCTCTCCAAGTCGAAACCTCTCCGAACTCACTTTCCGGCAAGTATTCCGGCGACGGCAAGGCGAAAAGAACCAAGCCCTGCCCTCTAGACTCTTGGTAAGCTATTGTACAAAGTTTCAATTCGTCCATAAGTCTCAGAAACTCGAATTCTAACACTATTTCCTTACTACGATTTCCCGTCGGAAAACGAACAAAAAGCGATCGGAGAAGTTGGCCGTTCGTCGTGACCCTAGGACATCCGGAAACCCAATCCAGCGACCCTATCATCATCCTAAGTAAGTTAAAACCTTACTCACAAATTTTCGTGGTTGTTTGTTGTTTAAATCTCGAGATATAGGCTTGTAACAAAAATCGGTTTTCAAAAACCCTATTTTCGTCCAATTTTAAAGACTCGCCAAAAACTCGACCTTCGGGAATCCAAACCGAAAACTTTTCAACATAAAAGTTGTTCCTAACACCTTTATCTGTCTTGTGTCCAAATTTCAGCCGTTGACATTAAGTTTTGCTATCCCAATTTTCGCCATGAACTTTCTGTATCGAACCGAACAATTTAATTCTGTGACAGATTCCTTCATTCAACTTGATGCATGTTTTTCACCCATTTTTCGAATGATATTAACTTTGCATTTCTAAACAAAAGTTGTAGATAATTGTGTCTAGATTATGCCTATAAAATTTCACGAATTTTGGTGTTCATTTGATATGTCAAACGGCCAAGTTTTTAGAACTGTTTTGAATTCGTTTTAAGGGCCATGAGTATGCAGTGAGTTGCACTCGATTTTTGAGTGCCAAGAATTCATTATTTCCAAATCCTTAAAACATGAAAGTTGTTCCTTAATGTGTTGTGTAGTTACTGTAAAAATTTCACATCGATTGGTTTTGAAATGAATTTTTAATCGGCGTTGCACGAACCTGTGACGGAAACAGTTTTCAAGACATAAATTATTCTTTGCAATAAACTCAAATTTCAACTCACTTCGGAACCTTATTTCCAAAAACTTAAAACATGAAAGTTGTTCGTGTGTGTGATTTTGAATTACTGGCAAAGTTTCAGAATTTTTGGGGAAAAGACGAATTTTAAATTAAGAAAGGCGTAAACTGCCTCGAATAGGATTTTTCGAACTTGAGAAAACTCGAACTATGAAAACACGATATCGATCATTTGATAACTTTGAAACACGAACTTTCGAAAAATCCCGTTCACTAGGCTGAGCCGATCTTCATACTATCATTATCTTTGAGACTGCCTCGTTAGTGGTCTCCTTACTATCTGAGATTGCCTCGTTAGTGATCTCGCGCGCTGTATTTGTGGATCGCCTCGTTAGTGGTCCTACTATCTTTTTGGATCGCCTCGTTAGTGGTCCTACTATCTTTGAGACTGCCTCGTTAGTGGTCTCCCATTGTTTGGACTGCCTCGTTAGTGGTCCTATGTTGAGATTGCCTCGTTAGTGATCTCCCGGTATGGTGTCCTCTTCTTAGTTTACGGGATGAAAAGTAAAAGACTCGTGTGAGTGTTTCTTTATGCTTAAATCGTATTTATTCTGTCTTTAATTATGCATTTAAAATTTACGCATCTTAAATTATGCTTTAAATTTCGCTTTTTAAATTAAGTTCTTTAATCATGTTTTTCCGCTGCAAATAAATCATGTATATTTTTAAATTCTCGTACGGTAAGCGAAATCTTAGGTTTAAACACTTGTAACCCCTTTTATTTGTAGTTAGGGATTAACTTACTCAGTATATTTTTATACTGACAACCGTTGTCATTTCTTTTTTTTACAGAGTACGTCGAGTGACGCATTGCATATGCACTTGGGGGAAATCATAATGGACATTTTAAATTTCTGCATCGTACTGTTTTTACCGGGTCTGTTAAACCCGAGGATTTGGCCATGTTGGCCGTGATTTTACTTTCCGCTGCACTTTCTTTATTTATTTTCCGCACGTGATAATTTCTACTACCGTACTAAGTATTATAAATTTCCGGACTAAATCTTGAAATGCTTTAAATCTTTTTCATACCCACAAGCCTTGCATTTCCTTAGCGAGCTCGGGAAGCCGTGTCTTGCTAGGGAAATGCGGCGGTAACATCCCGGCCTGGGTTATCAAATCCGGGGTGTTACAAGTTGGTATCAGAGCCCGGAAAATTTTTAAAGCTACTACTATTATTTTAAACCAATATTTTTAAGCCCAAGTGTTATTTCCTTTAAAATTATTTATTTGACTACTAGTACTATTTTTAGCCCAAAAATCTATAATCCTTTTTACATAGCCCAAATCTTAGCCCAAGAAATATTAACTTTTGGCCCACTATAGAGGCCCAACCTTTAGCAATTTATTTCAAGCTAATTTTTTTTTTTTATGGGGAAGGGACTTGCACTTGCATGTTGCATATAGATTTAAATTTATGCATACCTTAACGTTACCTGAAAAATGTCTAACTCTAACCTCCCTTGTTGACATTAGATGGCCGAGCCCAACGCGAACATGGTCAATTTGATGGTGAAATTAATGAACGCATACCTTGAGGGCCAACAGCACATCAATTACTTCAAAACGCGGGTAGGACAGTTGGAGGGTAACCTGGCCCATTTGGGTCACCTTAGGGAAACAGACCATCACCACATAACCCAGCTGCAGGAGCAAGTCACACACCTCCAAGCCCAAGTGGCCCAGCTCCAAGACAAGGGAGATGATTTGGAGGAGCAGATAGAGACCATAGGCTGGGAACTGACTAACCTGGCCCAGGACGTGGACGGAGCGGTCCTTCAGAACCCGGGGCCTGCTCCCAATGTCGCCATACCCATCGATGTGTCGAGCGATGAAGATGATCCCATCAAGGCCGAGCCTGCCCACTCGTTCTAGATCTGGTGATCCAGCTACGCATTATTAGTATACTTTCCCTTCCGTACTATTAGCAGCGCACCTATTTCTATTTCGAATGCTTGTAAACCAAAATTCTTGAGTAATAAAATACAAGCCTATTTAAAATTTATTCCATGCATTTTATTTAGTTCTTTAACTACCATAATCAAGGAGGGAAACCTACAACCCTGAAAAAAAAAAAAAAAAAAACCGAACAGATTAAAAAAAAATAATAATAATAATAATAATATAATAATAATAATAATAATAAATGAAAATAAAAATATAATAATAATAACAATAATGGAAATAATAATAATAAAGATAATAATAAAATATACACAAATACGTAAATATGTACATATAAATAAATAAATTCCAACAACCTTTACAAGAAAACCCTGATAAGTTGATACCTATTAAAAGACTAATCTTCGCTCAATAAAAAAAAATTTTTTCCCCTTAAGAGCAACTATATACACTCCACATATAAACTCTAATCCCGTGTATCTTATCACGCTAATTTAACCAAGCGATTTAGTCAAGCAACGGCGTAGGTATTATTGGGCAATCCACACACATGCAGACACTATAGGAAGGTAATAGTAAATCCAGAACATCTCAAACCATAAAATGGACAGAACAATTAAACCATGGTTCTGAAACAGCAGCACACAACCAACACATGTCAAACACCTAACTAAGCAACAACATAACGAAAATATAAATCACAAACACCAGGCAACATCAACGTCCTCATAAGGAGGAGCCTAAACAAAGTACGTCTAAACGCAAAACCTAAACGAAAACACGAAACCAAAGGGAGACATCACTGATCGGGAGGCGGGAACCGTCGGCGCATGAAGTCGTCCATCTGCCGCACATAGGCGTACATGTCGGACATGGTGGCCTGCTGCTGAGCCTGCCTCGTAGCAAACGAGTCCATGCGGGTCTGATAGAGGTCCAACCTAGCGTCGAGGGCGTCATAACGAGCCTGCCCAGCTGCAAACCCGGCATCCATACTGACCCGCATCTCCTGCATCATCTGCAGCATCTGAATCATCTCCTGCCCCTGAGGTGCCACGGCAGGAGGTGCCCCAGCAGGAGGTGGAACTACTGGAGGAGGGGGTGGCTGCTCCGGCGGTACAACGAGGATCAGGCCGCCGTCATCAGGCTGCGGGTGAAGTACAGCACGGGGAGCCCCACGACGTAAGGCGCTACGCCGCTCGGCATAAGACGGGATACGGTAGCAACGGCCAGGTGCTAGGTCGTACGGGTCTGTCTCCGGTGTAGTACGAATCCCCTGTGCCGCGCACAACCCACAGATGAGGTGAACATGGGTAATCACCCTACTCTCTCGTCCTCTGCGCATACCCCGCAAGTTGTCCTCGATGCAAGCCCCTACATTCACCCTACCGTCCCGCGCGATGAAGCAAATGGTCTCGTAGACGTGATCCAAGACAATGTGGCTCCGGGACATCGGCCGGACACGCCCAAACCACAGCTGAGCAAGCTCTCGCCAAGGAGAGTCCACCGACGTCAAACGAAGCTTATGACTGTGCTCGAACTGAGGAGGCACTAGGGTGCATAAGGTGTTCCACGCAGGAGCAAGAACGCGCCCCTCAGGCTGGGGCCGGAACACGCCATCGTCGGGCAAGCCAAAATAGACATTGATCGCCCGAGCACTGAAGTCGAGATAGCGACCACGGACCCATACCCGGGATAGATCGTCACCCTCCCCGAGACTGCCAATGTTGGCAATAACCTCCATAGCCAAATAACCGGAGGCGACGCCCTCGGGGTGACGTGCCAGACCAGTCCACTGTAAATACTCCAAGACCGCACTGACCCTGTCATCGCCCATATGAAGAGGATATATGCCTCTCTCAGGGACGTAAGCCCTGTTTCGACGAAGCTCATCGAAATAAAAGTCCTGGGCAGCCTTCGTCCTAAACCGAAACCTGTCATGCCGGTGAGGACGCACCTCGTCCGGGAGGCCCCTGAGACGCGGGCCCCGCTGCGCCTCGTCCTCCTCTGACTCGCTCTCGTCGAAATCCGGCATCGCCGGAGCAGCATGACTGGGGCCAGCCTCATCAGCAACCCGTCTCCTAGTCCTCGGAGGACACATGAGAGACGCCAAAACGACCCACAAAAAGAGCAACATCCTGCAAGTTACCAAACACCTATTATAAGGCTAAGTCCCACACAGAAGTCAAGCAAAAAAAAAAAAAAAAAATAATACGAAAAGGGCATTAATATACATTTCCAACGCGAATGTACCGTAAGAACAACAAATCCTACCGTTTACTAAGGCCAACCAGGAGGTAACCTAGACAAAGAATATGCTCAAACTAGTGCCTAAACCCTTTGTGGCATTCCGTCGAACACGTTATGTGCACAATAAACCAAAACCTAAGTTACTAACAACACACGGAAATCGCCCACAGAATGAAACAATCATTCTAATAACAATACGGCAAATCCTACAGCACCAAACAACGGGGGAACGAACTAATAATCACACCCCAATAGCAACCAAGCATCAATAACTTCATAGCCTTTCTAAGGATTCGAATTCAACAAGAATTTGCCAAAAACATAAACACATTACAACATAAACATAGGCAAGGCAACAAGAGTAACAACAATTGCCACATACACTTGCTAAATTGCACAAATCAAGCCTAAAAATCACAAACCCCCAATTTTTGTACACAAACCCTAATTTCCTAAATCTCTCCACAAATCAAATCATTCAAAACATAAAAGTTGAAATTGGTAAGTGGGTTTAGTAGAACCGTACCTGGATGAGTGAAATTGAAGTCGAAATCGAGCAAACAGGAAGGTAACTCGCCGGATTTAGAGAGAATTGGGGGTGTGTTCTCGGATGGGAAATGGGGGAAGTGGCTCGCGCGGAGCGCGAGCCCTATTTTCTCGAACAGAGGGTGCCGCGCGCTCCCCGCGCGCCAACGCGCGGCCACCGCGCGAGACCCGGGTGGAGTTTTATCTTTCCTGTTCTGCTCAATCTCTTTCGCTATACGCTCCTCACTGAACCCGGGCATACATTGACAGAGAAATACGTCGACATGGAGCATCGCCTGGCATTATTCCGGGCAAGGACGGCGGAATTGCCTCACGCCCACCTTTCGCAGGACTACAGGAAACCCCCGGGACGTAAATACCTAGGGACCCTAAGAAATTCCGTAGGAAAATGAGAACGGCGTGTTAACTAACGTCCCCACCACCGTTTGCTCGTAACCTTAATGCGTTCCGCGACCCCCAACTAAAAGAAGTACGTGCCGACACGTCGCGTGTACTCCAACCGGACGTAAACGAATTGGATGATGACTTGACCTATGAAGAAACCCCGGTGCAAATACTCGACTACAAGGAAAGGGTGACAAGGAATAAAACTGTAAGGATGGTCAAGGTCCTGTGGTCCAACCACGAGACGGAGACGGCAACCTGGGAATTGGAAGCCGACATGAGGCAACGTTACCCTACCCTCTTCCAAGACGACCCGACCACAGTTATGGGGACATAACTGTATTCTTAAGGGGGGGAGGATGTAACACCCGAGGAAAAACAAATTCAAATTGTTTTGAACTACGTCATGACTTGATCCCTTCACAGGGTACGTAGGCAGCTTAGAACTAATTTCTAAGTTCAGTCACGAAATAAATCACAAAGTACATCCCGAATTAGATCACAAGGACGACAGGAGATGTTGGAACCAATTTAGACTAGGCTAAGTAGGACCCGGAAATGTTGCGAGCGATAAGCCGGACTCGTAACAAGATTAAGGAGAAGATTCCGAAACGAAGACGACCCAGGGAATCGAGCTAACACGTAGAAAACCGATAGGGGAAAGCGAGGGAAGACCCGACGAAACACGCGGACCGCCGAACCGGCCGGTCCGGCCGGCCCGCGCTGCCCGCGCGCCGCCGCGCGGCCACCGCGCGGCCAAGGGCGTCGCGCCTCCAGGGCAGGCCACGCGTGCTCCGCGCGCACAAAGGCCTATGTGCGCGCCACCAGCGCGCCAGAGGTGCAGGAGGTGTAAACTTTCCTTCCATGGCGATTTTCTTGCCAAAAATCCGACCCCCATCAATGGCAAGTCGATCACAACAATGGGGAAGGGCATAAGATCAGATTTGGGGCGCCCCTCCCCCTCACTCTCAGAAAACCTAACCCTAAACACCTCCAAAACTCCTCTCCAAGTCGAAACCTCTCCGAACTCACTTTCCGGCAAGTATTCCGGCAACGGCAAGGCGAAAGGAACCAAGCCTTGCCCTCTAGACTCTTGGTAAGCTATTGTACAAAGTTTCAATTCGTCCATAAGTCTCAGAAACTCGAATTCTAACACTATTTCCTTACTACGATTTCCCGTCGGAAAACGAACAAAAAGCGATCGGAGAAGTTGGCCGTTCGTCGTGACCCTAGGACATCCGGAAACCCAATCCAGCGACCCTATCATCATCCTAAGTAAGTTAAAACCTTACTCACAAATTTTCGTGGTTGTTTGTTGTTTAAATCTCGAGATATAGGCTTGTAACAAAAATTGGTTTTCAAAAACCCTATTTTCGTCCAATTTTAAAGACTCGCCAAAAACTCGACCTTCGGGAATCCAAACCGAAAACTTTTCAACATAAAAGTTGTTCCTAACACCTTTATCTGTCTTGTGTCCAAATTTCAGCCGTTGACATTAAGTTTTGCTATCCCAATTTTCGCCATGAACTTTCTGTATCGAACCGAACAATTTAATTCTGTGACAGATTCCTTCATTCAACTTGATGCATGTTTTTCACCCATTTTTCGAATGATTTAACTTTGCATTTCTAAACAAAAGTTGTAGATAATTGTGTCTAGATTATGCCTATAAAATTTCACGAATTTTGGTGTTCATTTGATATGTCAAACGGCCAAGTTTTTAGAACTGTTTTGAATTCATTTTAAGGGCCATGAGTATGCAGTGAGTTGCACTCGATTTTTGAGTGCCAAGAATTCATTATTTCCAAATCCTTAAAACATGAAAGTTGTTCCTTAATGTGTTGTGTAGTTACTGTAAAAATTTCACATCGATTGGTTTTGAAATGAATTTTTAATCGGCGTTGCACGAACCTGTGACGGAAACAGTTTTCAAGACATAAATTATTCTTTGCAATAAACTCAAATTTCAACTCACTTCGGAACCTTATTTCCAAAAACTTAAAACATGAAAGTTGTTCGTGTGTGTGATTTTGAATTACTGGCAAAGTTTCAGAATTTTTGGGGAAAAGACGAATTTTAAATTAAGAAAGGCGTAAACTGCCTCGAATAGGATTTTTCGAACTTGAGAAAACTCGAACTATGAAAACGCGATATCGATCATTTGATAACTTTGAAACACGAACTTTCGAAAAATCCCGTTCACTAGGCTGAGCCGATCTTCATACTATCATTATCTTTGAGACTGCCTCGTTAGTGGTCTCCTTACTATCTGAGATTGCCTCGTTAGTGATCTCGCGCGCTGTATTTGTGGATCGCCTCGTTAGTGGTCCTACTATCTTTTTGGATCGCCTCGTTAGTGGTCCTACTATCTTTTTGGATCGCCTCGTTAGTGGTCCTACTATCTTTGAGACTGCCTCGTTAGTGGTCTCCCATTGTTTGGACTGCCTCGTTAGTGGTCCTATGTTGAGATTGCCTCGTTAGTGATCTCCCGGTATGGTGTCCTCTTCTTAGTTTACGGGATGAAAAGTAAAAGACTCGTGTGAGTGTTTCTTTATGCTTAAATCGTATTTATTCTGTCTTTAATTATGCATTTAAAATTTACGCATCTTAAATTATGCTTTAAATTTCGCTTTTTAAATTAAGTTCTTTAATCATGTTTTTTCGCTGCAAATAAATCATGTATATTTTTAAATTCTCGTACGGTAAGCGAAATCTTAGGTTTAAACACTTGTAACCCCTTTTATTTGTAGTTAGGGATTAACTTACTCAGTATATTTTTATACTGACAACCGTTGTCATTTCTTTTTTTTACAGAGTACGTCGAGTGACGCATTGCATATGCACTTGGGGGAAATCATAATGGACATTTTAAATTTCTGCATCGTACTGTTTTTACCGGGTCTGTTAAACCCGGGGATTTGGCCATGTTGGCCGTGATTTTACTTTCCGCTGCACTTTCTTTATTTATTTTCCGCACGTGATAATTTCTACTACCGTACTAAGTATTATAAATTTCCGGACTAAATCTTGAAATGTTTTAAATCTTTTTCATACCCACAAGCCTTGCATTTCCTTAGCGAGCTCGGGAAGCCGTGTCTTGCTAGGGAAATGCGGCGGTAACATCCCGGCATGGGTTATCAAATCCGGGGTGTTACAGTGAATTCCACCTTTAATGCATCGTATCTTTGGAACTACTGTACAGTCCTACGCCTCACGGAAAATATGCGATTGCGTTCTGTTAAAACATCGGCTGAGCGAGAAGAATTAGATACTTTTGCAAAATGGCTGTGTCATCTTGGAGATGGACTGTTGGGTGGACAAAATGATGGTGAAGTAGCTGTTCGAATACCGGAGGATTTAATTATTACATATTCTGGTGATCCAATTGAAGCTATAGTTTCAGCTACCTATCCATCTTTCTTAAAGCATATGACTGATATCAACTATCTCAAGGAGAGAGCTATATTGGCACCTACCATAAAAGCAGTGAATTGTATAAACTTTTACATGATGTCACTGAATGAGTCAGAGAGTAGAGATTACTTGAGCTCTGATAAGGCATCTCCTGTTGATGGTGTTCCAAACCTCTTTGGTGATATCCATACATAGGAATTTTTGAACTCCATAGAAATTTCCGGCCTGCCACAACATTGCTTGACGTTAAAGGTTGGTACTCCAGTGATGCTTTTGAGGAACATTGATGCTGTGAACGGGTTATGTAATGGAACTAGATTAGTTCTAACAAGACTTGGGAAGAATGTGTTGGAGGGTGAAGTTCTTACAGGTGATAATGTTGGGGAGAGGGTTATCATTCCTAGAATGTCCGTTACATCCACTGACTCAAGGATACCATTCAGATTTGAGAGAAGGCAATTTCCGATTATAGTCTGTTATGCGATGACAATAAATAAGAGCCAAGGCCAGTCTTTGTCACATGTTGGTGTATTTTTGAAGGACCCTGTTTTCACTCATGGACAACTTTATGTTGCTGCGTCACGTGTGAAAAGACGTGATGGACTAAAATTCCTCTTATCGCACGATGATGATTTAATCCCTAAAAATTGTACAATGAATGTTGTTTACAAAGAAGTACTACAAAATATATAATAGATCCATGCCTTTATGAGGTAACTTTTCATTTTATCTTATTTTTGTTATTCTTCTTTTCTTTTTTTTTTTTAAAAAAAATATTATTTTCACCGCACTACTGATCAATTTTATGATTTCTATTGCATTTCATATTCATGCATGGACGACTGTGAGGACATAGTAGGAAGAATGAGCTGTTGGGGAAAATATATTGGTATGATTATTCTTTCATGGTCTGAATTGTATAATTGAACTTTCACTCAAGTGTTACCACTATTATTTTTCGCCTACATTTATGTGATTTCTGCTTTTCAATGAAAGTGCTTAATATACTTTGAATTCTCTCAGGATTCACTACCTTTAATTATAGGTAGTATGGCGGTTTCAACTTCAGTTGCCATGATGGAGACTAAGAATTAAGGAGAAAAAGTTAAGTAATTGAATGGGTTGAATCAAATTGCTGCCACTTTTGATAAACTGTATATGGCACCACTTTTGATCTTTATTTTTGAATGGCTTGAACGAAATGGTTGCCACTTTTGATGAACTGTTTATGGCACCACTTTTGATCTTTATGTTTCGGACAATTACCTTGATTTGATCGTTATCTATATTGTTATGTGTTGAAGCTTTTGATGATTTTTCATTTATTGAAGTTATTAATGTTTGGTTATTTTCATATGTATATGAGTATGGAACACATTGGCTTGATTAGTCGGTAAGATTAGTAACGCCAAAGTCAACTGTCGGACACATCTAAAGAGGAAATTAGTGTCCTTGATGGAGGAAAATTAGTAAAAGAAAATGTGAAAGATGAAAAATTCAAAGCGGTTGAAGTTCATGTTTAGTGGGATATTGTCAGGTACTCAAGTTGGAGTCTCTGGCTATGAATCATCGTTTATCTGTCACCCAAGTTAAAAATATGTTATTGGATGCGCAACCAGTATTAAAGGTCCCTCCTCTATTTGTATGGTCCCTTCTGTGTTTCGATTGTATAAACAGTTGTAGGAGCTCTTTGAGAGTAGTTATATTCTACCAAGTACTTTTCCTTATATAAAACATCCCTAACAAATGGAAAAAGGATAACATATTACACTAGAGGTATGAATTCTTGGGACCCCCCACCATATTTTCGAAATTTTTTAGGATTTTTAGTTTTTGGCATATGTCATACTCCATCTGTCCCAATTGAAATGTACATTTAATTTTTGCACACAATGAACAGTGTCAAAAAGTCAAACGAGACAATTCAACTGGGATAGAGGGAGTATATCTTTAGCAATTATAGACTTAATTGATTGATTCTATGTCCTTTAATTACCTAATTATTTTATTCTTTGAAGATTGATCAGTTCAACATAGATTATTTCACTTCTATTTTAGCCAAGTTCATTACCTTGAATTAATTCATTCTTCTATTGTATTTTTATTTTTTTTAATAATTTCTATTTTTGTAATTTTTTTATTTCAGTTTTTGTGCTATGACTCTATGAGCAACTTTCTTTTTTCTAAATTGACTAAAGACGAGAAGAGTAAATTGACTGGAAGTTAAATGTAGAAGTGTAATTTGACCAATTGCTACAATGATGATTATTCATAAAATTTTCAAAGTTAAAGGACTAATGTTGGAATTTTCCCAGCATGAGTTAGTTTTGTGTTTTATTTTGTTCGACCATTTTTTTTTCATTTTAGTCAATATTTATTTATTTAAATATTATTGCATTTTTATTTTTAATAATTTCTATTTTGTATTTTTCCAATTTTTTTGCTATAAGCAACTTTCTTTTTTCTAATTTTATTTATTTTATTCAAGTTTTTTTTTTTTAATTTCAAACTGGCATTTTATTGAAGCTATAAACGAAGACATCTTCTAGGATGGCGATAGTGTTTGGGTATTGAGAAGCAGACCGGACTAATGTGGATTAAAAAAGTAAAGTATTAAAAATTTGAAACTTCATGTGGATGTGAATTCCTTTGAATTTATTTGAGGCTACATTGAATTATTTTAGAATAGTCGAGTCAACATTTAATCTCTCAAAGGCGAG
The DNA here is from genome assembly GCA_030278955.1 of Hygrophila difformis. Taxonomy (NCBI): domain Eukaryota; kingdom Viridiplantae; phylum Streptophyta; class Magnoliopsida; order Lamiales; family Acanthaceae; genus Hygrophila; species Hygrophila difformis. The sequence goes on along the minus strand of JAOANR010000013.1, from coordinate 28,027,227 downwards.
AAGACTAAATTGATTGGAAATTAAAATTTAGAGGTGTAATTTCACTAATTGTTACGAATATGATTAAATCATAGATTTTCAAAGTTAAAGGACTAATGTTGGCATTTTCCTAGCATCATAGTTAGTTTTGTGTTTTATTTTGTTTGACTATTTTTTTCATTTTAATCAATATTAAAATGAAACTTATTAGCACGAATCCAAACAACTGCGAAACTTGTGGAGAAAATGTGGACGTTTAAAGAAATACAAAGTTAAAATAGTTGGGGCTGACGAGTCAAGTAGCTGCAATTTAGTTCTGTGGGACCTCAATGTTTCAATTTGTTCGGTCGATCTGCTGAAAGTTTGAAATCATCAATGGTATACTATTTGTCTAACACATATAAAATATATATTTTTGGTTTTTATATACATTTTGTTAAAATGTAGAATCTTATTTAAAATACTTAATTGATGGAACAGACCTAAAATGTGGAACAAAGTAGGTAAGATGGAGCGGATCCCAGTGAAGAAGCGGTGTTTAAATTTATAATTGATGTATCACTTTTGGAATAATCAAACCACACATGATAAATTAAATTGTGAAGCTGCTATGTCAGAAATGGAGAAGGAATTGCAAATGGGTATTATGAATCGACATATTTCAAAGCAAAGCAAATAGAAACTAAAAAAGATTAATAAAGTATATTACATATTAATAATTTAAGAATTCATGCGTATATGAAATTTGAATTTATTTGAGGCTACAATGAAACATTTTAAATGTCAACATTACTCTCTCAATAGCGAGACGATAAAATGGACCGAAAATTAAAAAGTAGAGGTCTAATTTGACAAATTGTAAGGAAGAGCAACAGATCATAGAATTTTCAAATTTAAAGGACCAAGGTTGGAATGTTCCCAGCATCATATTTATGTTGTCGGCATGTAAATAGAGAAGAAAATGGGACATATATGGATGAATGGTACAATGTTAGTATCATATCAATGTTTTTGTTGTCGAATATGGTATTGAATATAAATATGAATTATTCACCGCGCATCGCGCGGGCAGGCGTTACTAGTAATAATAATTTTTTTTTTGAGAAGAAAATCTTATTCCATAGAATAACCTGAAGTTGGACTACATCAAGACATAAGACAATCTCCAAAGTGCAATACCAACAGCATACATCAGCACAAAGATCAAATTAACTATGATTGCTAACTATGACCAAACATATGGACAGCTACTCCTCAAAACAGAATAGTGCTTCATCTTCCTACTTGACACCACCAATCACAGCTGCCCTCCAATCGTAACACTATAACCCAGATAACAAACTGTGCTACATTGCCGTAAATAATGCCAAGTACTCCCAGACCAATGAACAGGATCACCACGGGTAAAGTAGCAACAACCAGTATCAACTTATTCCTCTATCTCTTGTTATCAGGTACCCATCTCAATATGCAGCGTTAAGATGATACATCATAAAGACAGTCCATATACATGCTTCAAATAAGTATTTCCCCCGCAGAGACTCAAGACCCGTGTATCAAATCAAAGGGGCTGGACACAGGTGTAAAACAGGACAAAGGCTGGAGAAATGGTTTTGGAAGAAATGTATAACGGCTATTATGTAATTATGGCAGTGGAGGATTATGGAATTGCCAATGAATGAAATCACAAAATTCATTGTGTGCTGCACACGACTTTGCACCTGGAAATAGCTTTAGACAGCCTTATAAATCCATACAACCAAGTAGCTCTCCAGTAAAAAAGCACCCTGGTTACTACTTCTCAACAACACAGCCCCCTTACCAACAATCCTTCTTATTTCTATATTTTTTTTTTCAATATATTTTCAATACTTTTATTCTCACTTTCTTTCTTTTTTTCTTTTCTTCTTTTCAGGGGATTATCCGACTACTAAACATTATAAGGCCAATTCAAAAATCAGCAACATTGAAGAACTTTCCAAACTTAGAAACCACTCAAAAACCCACCCCTTCTCAGACAGTAGAACATCACCCATACACTCACTCGCAGGTCATGTCCCAAGCAAATATTGCATCAAATTGCAACATCCCCAACGTTTCATATGAGTATTCAAAGGCAATTCCAGACATCCCCATAAGCAATGGCACTGTTGGCAGGATGGTGAAGGAATCAGAGGCTCGATGGTTAGAGAATGACTCGGAGGAAGAAAGGATGGCCTCTAGGGGAAATGAAAAGGATGGCCACCAGGGGAAATGAAATTTTGTGGGAAGAATGGTGGCCCTTATGGGGAGTCCTGAGCCCCTTATCCTTCTCAACACAGTGAATGAGTGCTACAGGATCTATACTTATGAGAGAGCATGTATTAGACATCAACATGAGTACCATAAATGCGTACCTTAGTATAGTCTTTAAGGCTTAGATCTCTCCGGAACTTGTCAGGCGGCTCAGATGTCTTAATCAGCATCTCATCAGGCCAATATCATTCGAGCACTCATTCATTTTGTATTACCAGGTAGTGTCAGCCCCTTAGTTACATCAACATGCATCAGCTGCTTTCCTCATTATTCCCCACCCCATTTCCTTGGATTCACCAACATCTACCATTGTAGCCTTTCCGCCAGTATCCCGCTTGAGACAGAACAACAGCCTCTTCCGACCAGCTCTCCAAGTTTAATTCTTCCATCAACACAGGTGTCAGCAACAGCATCTGTGGATACCAACACAGGTATCCCATGTTCACCTACAAAACAGAAAAAGTTAGTGCGAAATACCGTCACCTCCCATGTTGTTCCTTTTCCTTCACTCCCCAGACCATTTGCCACCTTCCTCTCTCACTTCTTCTCCATTCCAAATATCAAAGCCCCGCTTATTTATTATTATCCAAGTGTATGATTTTTTATATATTTTTTTTTCTTTCAATCGACTCACTGGCAAATCAAACTGCCATTACAATCTTCCTCCTACCAATCAGTTCACCCTCCACCCTTACACTTCCTCAATAAACACCCTTTTCAAATACAGCAGAGTATGTAACCGAGCACCACACAACCCATAACCTAAACATGCATAGAAGACTGGCGCCACTAGGCGTCGTACTCAATCGGCTCTAACACATACCAGCCTGCAACATCCTATGACTCAAGTTGACTCAGAATTCGTGCAACCACTTAAATACAAGACCAGTAGCATATATTAACTCCAAACTTCCACCTTACCCTCCCTTGCAGCTCCCATTTTTGCCCAATGATCAGCCAAGTCGTTTCTCTCCCGGTAGATATGATTAACTCTCACCACCCCAGCGTGCCTCATTACCTTCGTGATTGGCCCTATCAAGTCTCTGAACCGCCATGGAGCAGATTCCAAGTCTTTAAGCCATTTTACCACATTAACTGAATCACACTCAAAAACTAGCCTTTTCAACGGAAATCCTTGATCGCGTACCAACGCCTTGCAAACCCGGCTCACTGCTGTGAGTTCCGCCTGAGCAGCATCCGCTAGGCCAATGAAATCCGACAGTGTAAAAATTACCTCCCCTTTGTCATCCCGAATAACTCCGCCTATACCCGCTGGACCGGGATTACCAAAGGATGCCCCGTCCGTATTAACTTTCCACCATCCGCTGACCGGCTTCTCCCAAACTAAACCTTGCCTGGGACAACATGCATTATTAGACCGAGTTAATAACAGACCTTTAGGGAAACACGTCCCTGAGTTTTCAGACACATCCGCTTCTTCATTAAAAAAGGACTTCCACCATACACAGCAACGCCATTTGATCTCCTCCAAGGCAGCGTTAATATTGCTCTGCTGACCCTTAAAAATTCTAGCATTTCGGTACTTCCATATGGTCCAGAGGGTGGCCGTACCTAATAGCATAAGGATATCCCTCCTTCCTGATGCTACCGCAGCATCCATCCACGAAGCGAGCAAACATTCAACCTCACCTGGTCTTATCCACATAGCCCCGCACCATGCACCTGTTTGATACCATAATTCCCCAGCGAAATTGCAGCGACAGAATAAATGATCCATGGATTCTATCTCCCTATCACAGAAGGAGCACATGGCATTGTTGACTGGAATGCACCCTCTATGTACTAGTATCTCCCTGACCGGTAACGCTTTGTTAGCTAGTTTCCATACCATTATCTTGACTTTGGCTGGCACTTTAGCTTTCCAAAGTTTATCCCAGAACCTCCTATTACTGCCCTCCACCGAACCCGCCCCTTGCTGCCGGCAAGATTTAATGGAGTACTTACCATTGCTATCCAATCGCCACACCACTCTATCTCTCAACAGACGATGTAATTTAGTCCTCCTTAGTACAGTCGTCATTTGATTCCACCCATCCTCCTCCCAACCGAATAACGGACGTCTCAGCTCAATACTCCACTCCCATTCGAAGCCCGTCCACTTACCAAAATCAGCCACCCTTCCTGTTTTGTTTATTGCTAGCGCAAATACTCTCGGGAACAATATCTTTAGCGGCTGCCCTTCCGAAATCCACACATCTTGCCAAAATCTTGTCTTTGATCCGTCTCCTATTTGGATAAACAGCCCCCCTCCCCTTTCCCCAGGTACTGCTGACTGGAACTTTTCCCACGAACTACAGATCCGCCCCCAAATAGACCTCTCCTTCTTGACCTCCGGCACTAAAGCCCCCGCCATCCCGTAATACTTTGCATCAATCACCTTTTTCCACAATGTCTCCTCACCCCCAAATCTCCAGCACCATTTGAAAAGCAACGCCTGATTAACATTAATAGTGTCCCAAATACCAAGCCCTCCATCATCCATATGGATGCATGTCTTACCCCAATTAATTGTATGCAACCTCCTAATCCCCTCCCATTCATTCCAAAAGAACCGCCTTTTAAGAAGCTCCAATCTCTCGGCCACCCCTTTAGGAACTTTAAAAAGTGATAAAAAAAAATACCGGAAGGCTGTTCATAACTGATTTGATAAGGCATACTCTTCCCGCTTGCGATAATAGCCTCCCTTTCCATCCGGCAAGGCGCTTTTCAACTTTATCGATGACCGGTTGCCAGATACTTGTACTATTTACCCTTCCACCAATCGGAACTCCCAAGTAATTTAGCGGCCAGCTCCCAACTCCACACCCAAATATTGAGGCAGCCTCATTTACAAGATCCACAGGACAATTAATCCCGAGTATACTGCTCTTCCCGTAATTAATCCTTAGCCCCGTGGTGAGAGTTAGGCACTTCAATAATCTCTTAATAAGTATAACCTGTGCTATGTCTCCCTCGCAGAAAAGAATGGTATCGTCTGCATACTGTAGGTGAGTTATAACCGGTCCTCCTCCCCCTGAATTTAAGCCCACCAGCAGCCCCAACTCCGCAGCTTTAGAAATCATCCTATTTAGCAACTCCACCACCAATACAAACAAATATGGAGACAAAGGATCTCCTTGTCTTAGTCCTTTCTGGAGCTTGAAGAACTTTGTAGGGGACCCGTTCACTAGCACAGCCGCTGACGCTGAGTACAAGCATGCTTTGATCCATCCCACCCATTTGTCTCCAAAGCCCATCGCCTCCATTATCCTAAGAAGTGCTTCCCAGGAGACATTATCATAAGCCTTGGCGAAGTCTAATTTCAGAACAAAGCCTCTATGACCAGACTTCTGTGTAGAATGAATCACCTCGGCTGCTATAAGTGCACCATCTAGTATTTGTCTCCCCTTCACGAAGGCCATTTGGGTCTGCCCCACCAGTCCATTAACAACTTCTTGGATTCTACTTGCCAATACCTTCGAAATGATTTTATATACACTCCCAACTAAAGAAATTGGGCGATAGTCGTTAAACCCTTCTGGTCGGTCCACCTTAGGGATCAAAGCGATAAACGATCCTCCCGCCTCCTTCGGTAGTTTACACTCATCAGCAAATTGACGAACAACCTGCATTATGTCTCCTTTGACCGCCGTCCAGAATTTTTTAAAGAATGCCAAGTTGAACCCGTCAGGCCCAGGTGCTCGGTTTCCATCACAGCTCCAAATCGCCTCCCGAACCTCTTCTTCCAGAATATCCCTGTCCAGCCAGCATTTGTCCTTGTCCTCCAGTTTGGACAGCCCCAAATTTGTAATGTTAAAAATTTCCTCTTCTTTCTTCGCGAAGGCAGACTGAAAAAATTGAAATGCTATTTCCTTTATTTCTCTCACCCCTTCGACAGCTACCCCATCTCGATACACAACCCCGATGTAATTCCGCCTTCTGTTCAGGGCTGATATGGCGTGGAAGTACCTCGTATTGAGGTCTCCCTCTCTGATCCATCGGACCCTAGATTTTTGCGCCCACCTTCTCTCCTCGGCTAAAAGGAGTCTCCTTAGCTCCAATTTCTTATCCCTCCAGGATGTCCTCGCCTCATCATCCCCGTCAGGTCCCAACATTTTGTCTTCTAAATCCCCAACTGTGGATAGTAGTGACCGAATTTTTTCCTCTAAAACGTTACTCCCAAATCCTTCCCATTCCCGGATCCTATTCTTCAGTATCCGCAGCCTATCGAACAACATGGGTCCCCGTCCTACCCCACTCCCCGACACTGCCTGATCCCATGCCTTGCCCACCAAATCCTTAAACCCTTTTTCATCCATCCAATAGGAGTAGAATCTAAATGGTTTATGACCCCAATCCCTTTCCCCAACCTCCAACACCACCGGGTAGTGATCCGATAGAACGGAGTCTCCTCGCCTCTGCACAACGTTTCCCCGAAGACACAACCATCCTGGTGACAAAAGGAAACGATCCAACCTACTGCCCGCCCTCCCCCCTCTACCAACCCATGTAATATGCCCTGCCTCCATAGGGAGGTCTACGAGACCCATTTGATCGATGAAGTCTCTAAAATCCCGCGATGAACCAGTGTCCACTGTTTCACCCACCCTCTCATTCTCATCCACCACTGCATTGAATCCCCCATCAAGCTCCACAATTCTCCATTTCCCGTGTTGCAAATGCTAACCAAATGCTCCCAAAGCTCTGCCCGTGTTCTTCTTTCGTTTGGGGCGTGTACACATACCACGTTAACACGCTCCCCCACCTCTCTTACATCACCTTTTAACCACAGAAAATTATGTCCTCTATCTACCAGGTCGAAAGAGCAGCAACCCCTTTCCCATACAACCAACAGACCTCCAGCGTTACCCACAGCTGGCTGGGATTCAAAGCTACACCCTTTCGCCCCCCAAATACGGTGCACCAATCTTTCTGTAATGTTAGCCATCTTGGTCTCTTGAAGACATAGTAATGTCGGCCTAGTTCTCTTACACAAACGCATTACCGCCCTTCTTCTAACCCCTCCATTCAACCCTCTAACATTGCATGTAATAAATCGCATATTGCTAATCTCCACAACAACCCTAACAGACTCCATCTCCCTAATCCCTCATCACCTCCTCCCTGACCCTCGCCTCCATTAGCTCCTTCCTCTTTAGCCAGCCCAATCCTAATTTATTTGCCAATTCCAGAACCGCATCAATTTCCGAGAAGTCTATCAATTTCACTTCTCCATTTTTTCGCATAGTCATAAACTCCAATTGAGCAAATCGATCCTTACCAATCTCACACTCCTTCATCCCTTTCCTTCGCCCTTGACCGCCCATCTGCCTTCCCCTAGCACCATTATTCCGCCTTCCCTGCCTAGTCTTCTTTCTCCCCATCGCGACTTTGGACAAAGCTTCCTCGATCGCTACTAACTTCGCTGTTGACCCCGGATTCTCGGCCCAAGCGGCCTTCTCTGGCCACCCTTTCGCACTACTCTCCAACTCGATTCCCCCAGACAATTTAGCCCCTGCAGAAGACGCTTTCGTGATCCTTGCCTCTATCCTATCTTCGGTCTGGCCTGAGTGACCCACTCCCACCTCCGATCCCACGGTCTCTACCTCCCCATTCTGATTTTCGCTCTCAATAACTATCTGAATTTCACTCCTCAACCCTTCCCCCATGTTTTCCTTAGACCGAGTATCATTAAATATTTCTGGCTGGGCCTTATTTAGCCCCTGGCTATCCCCAGCCCAATCATCATCTGGGCCACCCATAAGGCCGGGTGTCGTCCCTCCATGGTCAGGCCCATATTTACTGGCTATATGGCCCATTGGATCATTAGTGTTGAGATCCGCCATCTGCTGGCCCACCTCCTTATCCTCCATTCTCGAACACTGTAGAATATTATCATCTTTGCATGCTTTTTTACTGACCTCATTATGCGCCGTTTTCTCGTTTGACTCATCCGGTTCCCCATGATGCTGTTCCATTGCCCCATGCAACCTTTCCGGTTCCCCATGCTTACTAGTCCAGGACTCTGTGATACCGACCTCCGCCACTAACTTGCCGGCGTTAGCATCCTCTTCGCGCCGGAGCTCCGAAATGGACGCCTCTCCAGTCCCTATTGTATCCTCCACGACCACTTCCTCATCAAAACGGATGACTATTCGTACCGATGTCACATAGTTACCAACTTGAATTTGCCTCAGAACCGGAACGACCGCCTCCTCCTGCAGGGCAACTAGGACTTTAGCACGATCAAGTCTCTTCCTCTCCATTGTCTCCTTATGTATTGTGATCACCTCACCCCAGCCGTTCGTCACCCTTTGCAGGTTTTCATTACTCCAAACAGAGAACGGGAGTCCATATATATATACCCAAGCAAGCTGTTTTCTCACTGAAGCTCCTTCAGCCCACTTCCTTTTCCATGTGACAAACTTGCCATCCCGACCATCTAATAAATATCTGTCCCTATCCTTTGTATTGGTGAATACAATCACCAGTGTATGTCCACCCCCATAGATGAACTTCTCCTCACCGAAATGACCCTCTGTCACCCAGTCTTGAAACTCAATGAGAACTTCTAAGCTTTTCAATTCAACCACCGCCGACCGACCGAGCCATAGGATATCTTTGTGAACGGTGTATAATTTAACCGGTGCCGCTTCAGTCACCATCCCTACACCCCTTCTTCCACCCCTATTACCTTTAATGACTTCAACGTAGGATCTTTCGTCCCTCCAGGCCTCATTGTTTATCAGTTGTTTTGGATTCTTACTTCCTGTAAGAGAACCGTCCTCTCCCAACTTTCGAACCCCTCTATTTCTCTCAACCGCCCAGTTTGCCTTTAATGGAAACCCCATCCACATCCGTCCTTGCAGCTGGTTTATCACCTTTTTCGCCTCACTCCAAGACTGGAATCGAAAGAAGCCAAATTTAAATCCATTCTCCGGCCACTTTCGGTTAGGGAAGAACCAGTCCCGCACCCTTGCAATCTTGTCCACTTCTCGGAAAATCTGTCTATTCAGAGCTGCCACCGGAATGTTTCCGACAAAAACTCCATACATGCCCTTTCGATAAGGATGTCTGACGACTCCATACCCTCTCGCTCCGGTGGCCACCCTTCGCGATCGTCCAGCTGCTTGCGATCCCTTCCAACCCTCCCTTCGCAAACGGCCCGCTGCTTCCATCTCCGTTACTAGTAATAATAATAATAATAATAATAATAATAATAATAATAATAATAATAGAACCGATTGATATTAATAATAATAATAATAATATTAGTAATAATAATAATAATAATTGTAATAGTAATATTATCATAGTTATTACAGATATGATAATAATACCAATATTAATAATGGTAACGATGATGATGATGATGATGATGACGATGACGATGATGATGATGATGATGATGATGATGATGATGATGATGATGATGATGATGATGATGATGATGATGATGATGATGATGATGATGATGATGATGATGATGATGATGATGGTGGTGGTGGTAATAAAAATGGTAACATTAGTTGTATTAATAACAATAATTTTTATTATAATACGAAAACAGTAAAAATAAATAATAATAATAATATTAATAAAATCATAATAAATTAATAATAATAATAAATAATAATAATAGTAATAATAATAATAAATAATAATAATAATAATAGTAATAACAGTAATAATAGTAATAAATAATAATAATAATAATAATAATAATAGTAAAACAAAAAAATTAAACATTAGTAGTCCTACTGTAATGATAATTAACAACATATAACATAAATTTTAAGAAATGAATTATAAAAATTAAGACTATTTATGCATTTATAATACTAATATACAATATTTAACTAAATTAATATTAGCCATTGTACTAATATCTAAAATTTAGGCAAAACAAAACAAACAACGCGCATTGCACGTAACAAACCTACATTATTTCTACAACCATTTAACTACTCATTACATTTAATAACTCAATTATCGGAACTACTAAACAAAGCATACTAAAAATTAAAGCTCACAGCAAAAATGAGGCTGTAAACAACAACAATGCTCTTCGATCTCTTGGCTCCCTGCGAGGCACTTCCCAAAATGCAGCAACAATACTCCCTTGAACTTAAACTTTCTCCTCTCAAGTAGTATTGAATAAGGACAGTGCATAATGAAGTTAGATCCGAAATTTATTGACTTCAAAAATAATGGTGGGTGGTCAGCAATTATTCCTGGGTTGTAAGAGGGTTCGTCAACGAACTAATAGGGTCGTGAGCACCACTACACTGACCACCGGTCCCCAAAAATGGCAGAGATTCTTTTCGGGTTCGACTACGACCCTTCGGGTTCGTCTACGACCCGGCCGGTTCGTGGATCGTTGGCGGGTTCGTTATGTGCCTGGGAACGAACCGGGTCGTAGATGGTGGGGGGTACCGGGGTTCTTCGATGATACACGTGCCAGGTTCGACAATGATACGAACCCGTGCTTCGTGCACCTGTACCTTGGCCACGTGTCCTACCGGTTCGTGCTTATAACATTCCGGACCGACCCCGCTCCACCCTAAACTCACGAACCGGGGTTTCTTAATCACCTTCACTAATTAATACCCTGGGTCGTGGTTTTTAACCGGGATCGTGTATGATCCGTATCACGACCCGGGGTGCATTCGGTCTTTTCGGGCATAAAAGTTAAGATTTTTTGTCGGCGGTCAAAAAAGTTAATTGGCAGACCCTGACCGGATACTTTGGCTCCAAACCCTTTAATCTGAATCGGTGCTTGTACAGAACCAAAATCTTTAGGCAGGAAGAGAGAGATCTGATTGTAGGGAAGGTGTGATGTGGTATTGGATGCGAGGTGTCATGTAGTAGTATTGTTGTGATGTCACCTTTTTGAAAATAGGATTGAGAATTGCGATGGGATGATTAGGGTATTGGTATTGGGTCCCGTCTCACATGTGACATGCGGCAATAGCCATGACTCATTGACATCGTAGTCTGGGACTCTCTGCAGGCTGCAGGCAGGGTGTTCCAGCTACCAATAAGCCTATAAGAAATAGGTGACAGTACCCGATCAGGTTCTGACCATATTTTTTTATGCCAGCCACCAAAATTCCTCAACTTTTGTACCCGAAAAGGCATAAAACCCATGATTCGTGTGTTGGTTCGTGTACGAACCTGCTTAAGAAGCACGAATCAGGGGATTAATTAGTAAGGGTGATTAGGGAAGTATGGATCGTGGTTCACGGAGTTGGGGCGTAGACGAACCAGGGTCGTGGAAGGACGACCCATGGCGCTACGTGGCAATGGGATCGTGGTTGACGCATGGACCACGATCCCTACGCCCACAGACCACGCCCCAATACTTATTATTATTACTCATTAAGTTTTATTATAAAATCAACTTAATCCAATCTATATTATTAATAAAATTATATTTATTACTATTATTTTAATTAATATTCTTTAAATTACAATATTTATTGTATTATAATTAATATTATGGAATAATTATTTCACTTTTCCGCTTACAAATATTATAAAACTATTATAGCAATAATAATAATAATAATAATAATAATAAGTTTTATGTATTATTAATATTACGTTGTTGTTGTTGTTGTTATTATTATTATTATTATCATTATTATTATTAATATTCTTTTACTATTGTTTGTAAAATAATTATTATAATGTATTTTTAGTTTTAATACTAAAAATATAATTATTAATATAAATATTAAAATTATTCATTTTTATTCATAATTTAATAATAGTAATAATTAATTTGACTATATTTATTACTTTCTCTTTTGTTACAATAATAAATATTGTTTATTAATAATTTTCTCCAATAATATTGTAACAAAGATAAATGAATTATAATTATAGAAGAATTGTATTATCATTAATTAAAATACTAATACTAATATTATTATTAATATTTCCTTATTATTATTATCATTATTATTTATATTCTATAAATAATTATTATATACCACAAGTATTATTATGGTTGTAGTATGTACTATTAATAAATTATTATTAATATAATTTAACTTCTATATACTATTAAAATAGTCAAGTGAGATCTTTTTAGATTCGTCTAATCAACCGTTTTTACACACAGAGCAACTGCATGAAGTCAACCCTCTCTACAGATCCTCTTAAGGCTTGCTCGCTTTCGTTTGTGAGTAAATCGAACTGGGCTCTCTTATGAATCATCATCAAATGAACTATCACCATCACTGTCACCACAACCTACTCGTTGTTTATTCATTGCTTTTCCAGATGATTTGCCCCTAGGTGGATCTTTATCAAGGTAACTACGAGGATGAGTTGATATTGCGATCAATCCGCTGCTATCCTTTTCCTCTGGCATCTCGCATTGTCCACTGAAAGGCATCGTGTATGCCCCATTCTCAACTTGCCGCCACCCCATCCACCATCCCCTCCTGCTCTTTGAATCTGCAAGGCCATACTGAATGTTCCGAGAGGAGTACTATTTGGAATGCCACAATCATCACATTATTCCTGATGCAGTTATTGTGCTTCCAATGACGGTCGTTACCAATGCCACCCATGCCAAATGTTGTATTTTCCAATACCTTCCATACCAATAGAAATTTTCACTGCCAACTTGGAACACTAATCTGCAGTTAAACATCCACAATATATAAGCCAATAGTCTGAATAATAATGATGATGATGATGATAATAATAATAATAATAATAATAATAATAATAATAATAAGAATATTAGTATAGATTTGTTATGTGAAAAACTGTAAAATTACCTCTAGTGAATCATTGTTGGGAATTCATCATAGTAGCTCAATTTAACTCCCTTCGTTGATTACTCTCTGCAGCCTTCTGCACCATATGCAACCGAAATTAATGGTGCTATCTACGGTGCTGGTGGCTATGATGGGGACTGCAGAATTTTATCCTCTCAGAAAGCCGATTCTTCAAGCTCTGTGATGTAAGATTTGAGCTTAATGCATGCCCAGTGTTTAACCTGTCGCAACAGGACCGTTGTGGGACAGGCTATACTCTTGCTACACGAAAGGAGTAATATTTGGAATGTCACGATCACTACATTCATCCTGATGTAGTGATTGTGCTTCCAATTAGGGTCATTACCAATGCCGCCCATTCCAAATGCTTCCAAACGTTATCCGCAGCCACTGAAGTTGAACACCAAAACCCTGAATTGGTTAGAAACTTCTCCCCAACTTCTCAAGTTGTGGAAGTTGAAGATACATTACAGTTGGATGAGTCTTCTCAAATTGAAACAGATTTGGAATTACAGAGCAGATGCATGGACATAGGGTCTTTAAATAGAGTTGCCCAAGATTCAGGTGCCCATATGTCCTCCATCTCCCTATCCCCAAATGTTATATTTGGGCAATACCTACAAATAAACATTACAAAATAATATTAATAACGGCGATCAATACATTTTTGTAATATTAATGCTAATAATATGAATAGTAATAATAAAATTAATACGACTAATACCACTCTGGCCGCCTGAGTTGATATTGCGATCAAACCGCTGCTAGCTTTTTCCTCTGGCATCTCGAATTGTCCACTGAAAGGCGTCATGTAACTGAACCACTCAGCAGGTAACTTCATGATGTCAATGATGCCGTTCAATTTCCTCCACTTTCTGCATTTGTCACATTACACCCACTCATGGTCTGGTTTATATAAGGGATTTCCCTTTTTCAGGTGAATCTTTATGAAGGTAACTACGACGCTGAGTTTATATTGTGATCAATCCGTTGCTAGCCTTTTCCCATGGCATCTCGTATTGTCCACCGAACCGCTCAATTTCCTTTGGAACGTCGTGTATGCCCAATTTTCAACTTGCCGCCACCCCATCCACCATCTTCGGCAGCTCTTTGTATTCATAGGCCATTCTCAACGTTCCGAAAGGAGTAATATTCGAAATGTGATGACCGCAACATTCACCCTGCTGCGGCGCTTGTGATTCCGAATGTGGCACTCTTACCTATACCTCCCAATCCCCTGAAGTGGAACTGCCAAATGTTGGTGACCTAAGTGGCAAAATTTCCCCAATCTCCAAAATGAATTTCCCGACTTTCAACAACGACCTACAGTTATCATAACAAACATTGTGCACAATATGATATTAGTAAGAGGCCAAATAATAATAATAATAATAACAGTTAAGAAGACGCGCGCTAATTTTCTGTATCCAAAGGACATACTTATTTCTAGATGGACACCACGATAATGCTTGCCCCTCCGAGTGTGGTTGTAATACCCGAGAATTTTCCAACATAAAATAAATACAATAAATAAATAAATTCAGCAAATAAAGAAATAAATGAGAAATGGAAATTAAATTGAAAAGGAATCAAAGTTTCGAGAACCCGGGAAGCCGAAGGCAATTTAATTGAATAAATGGTTACACGGAAACCCAACACCGATGGACTCAATAACTCGAGTCCACATGTAAATTTAGACCCGAATAAAACGACGATAGGAAATAGGAGCCCAAAGATAGCCCGAAAATCGGAGTCCAAGAACATAGAGGGATAGAAGTCCGAAAGAGAGGAGGAAACGCCCGACGGATCGCACGACCCGGCCCAGACCGCATCCTGGACCGAGGCCGCGCGGTGGCTGCGCGCCCAATGGGAGAAAACCGCGCCAAGAGCACGCCACATGACAGAATCGGCCGTTCCGCGATTTTCTCGCCCGATTCCGGATTTTTCGACTTTCGGTTGAACATCTTTCGACTCTAGACTCTTAGAGTCAGATCTTGGACGCCCTAGGTCTTAGTTATCTATAAATAAACCCTCTTGGAAGCCCCAAGCACTTTGGAAACCCTACGAAATCCCTCTACACGTCGAAACCCTAATCCCGGAGTCGTCGGAGGCACGAAGGCATTCGAAGACTGAGTTGGACGAAAATTTGGAGACCCTTGCTTTCGTGGTAAGATCTTGTTCATTCCTTTCCATTCAAGATTCGAAAACGAATCCTAATTAAACCTCTTTTCTATTCTAAACCCCGATCGGGACGCGTTGAGGACAAACGAAGGATCTCGGAGGGAGAACGAAGAACGTGGAAGCCACGCCTCCGAATCATCGAGCCGAGACATCCATAGATCTGTAAGTTAACTCTTACATGGTTTGGGTGAAATTAAAATACGTTAGATTAAATGATTCGAATCAAGGACATGAAATCTGCCAATGTAAATCTTTTAACGGCGCAACAGTGTTGTCTAATTTTTCCGAACATAAAAACGACTTCAAACGGAAAAACTTAAAACATGAAAAACGTTCCTAAGACATAGATATATCTCCTGTAAAAATTTCATAATTTTTCATTGTGTTTTGTTATCCGAAAACGACCACGAACAGACCTGCCTTGGGTTTAGATCTTGAAACGGTGGTAGATTCTTAGTCCGAACTTGAGGTTGATTTTTGACTTAGATCTAGACCGATTCAGGATTGGTGCTAAACATAAGAGTTGTAGATCTATGCGTTAAAAACACCTCTGCAAAATTTCAGAATTTTTCGTGATGATTTGATATGTGAAATCCACCCGAAACCGAACTGTTAGGATGTGGATCTTGAAATTCTTGACGGAACTTAGGTCAGAAATTGACGACGTTTTTGACTAGGGTTCTAGGCCGATTTAGATCTTTTTCCGAACATGAAAGTTGTAGATAAACGTCTTAAGATGGTCTCTGTAAAAATTCATAAAATTTGGAGTTGATTTGCTGTGGTAGAACTCGATATCTTTAAACTGTGGTACGTAAAATTCGGACAGATTTGTGTTTCTGCGAGAATTGATGTTTTTGACATGTTTCGGTATCTCGGATTGAAAAAGTTAAAACACGAAAGTTGTTTGCCTCGATGTTTCTGAGTCAGTAGTGAAATTTTGGAATTTTTGGAATTAAATCGGAATTTAGACGAATTTTAGAGTAAACAGTGGTTTACCGGAAGTCAAATCTTGAAATCTTGTTGAAACAGGAAATTAGCCTTTAAGGTTTAGATGATTGGGAATTCCTTTGAAATAAAATACACATGAAACATAATGTTTGCCGAAAGGCAATTGAAATATAATGCTTGCCGAAAGGCAATTGAGATATAATGCTTGCCGAAAGGCAATTGAAATATAATGCTTGCCGAAAGGCAATTGAGATATAATGTTTGCCGAAAGGCAATTGAAATATAATGCTTGCCGAAAGGCAATTGAGATACAATGCTTGCCGAAAGGCAATTGAAATATAATGCTTGCGGAAAGGCAATTGAGATATAATGCTTGCCGGAGGGCAATTGATAAATAAAGCTTGTCGAATGGCAATTGTGATATAAACTTGAAACATGAGTCATGAGATATGAAACTAGAACACTTGAATATTTTCCCTAGTTAAATTATGCCTTTAAATTATTATCCTGCGATTATTTTATTGTGTTGTTGAATTATGATCTTATGGAAATCCTTGTCTTTTGAATTATGCAATTAAATTATTATTAGATGGAAAAATTGAATCATGTCTTGTATGAACATGTTTTCTTTAAATTTAATTAAAGGCTTTGAAACCTCATAATCATGTTTGTGTTAACTTACTCAGCAAGTTTTTGCTGACCAAACCATATTTTTTTCCTTTTCTTTCAGAGTTGAGAATTATGCATCATCATATGCATACATGGGAATTTTGGGAAGATATATTATTTGAAGTTATTGTATTAGACTAGATCTTGCATGAACAGGCCTGTTTAACCCGTATTCTGGCCGTGTTGGCTATATTTAATTTCCGCTGCATTATACATATGTAATTATTATTTTCCGTTGCAACTTTGATGTATTATTAAATTATATATGAATGGGCTGTTTGAATATTTTTTTTAAATTCTAAAAAACCATAGCCTTGCATCTCTTTAGTGAGCTCGGAGAAACCGTGTCTTGCTAGGGAGGTGTGGCGGTGACACCCCGACCTGGGTGACCAAAAACCGGGGTGTTACAAGTTGGTATCAGAGCCCGGCTTATTTTTAAATTAGTATTATTATTTTTAAACTACTATTTTTAAACCATTATTATTTTTAGATTATTATTATAATTATAGAAGAGCCCAAATTATTATTTTTGAAATTTCCTTGCCCCAAATATTTTTGAGCCCACATGTTCATTATTTATGACCCAATATAGAGGTCCAAGGATTTTAATTATTATTTTAAAGCATTTGTTCCATGGAATAAATTCTTATTTTTAAAACTCATGGAAACTTGACAAATATATATATATATAGTGCATTATTTTTTGGGGGATCATCATTTGCATGCGCATATTGCATTATCTATACCTTAGATAACCTAGAAGCGGCATTGTTCTAACTTAGATCTCTTGCTACACCTAGATAACTTAGACGCTTGACGTCAAATTAGGAACGCTAACTAGAGACTGATCTTGACTTAGTTCTAGATCGCGTTCATCTAAGCGCACGCCTAAGCATAACAAATCTTGACCTTAGTCATTCCTATCCTTGTACGAATTTAAAAAAAAAAAAAAAACTTCTTATGTGGAACAATAAAAGTCAAGTCTTTATTAAAACACTCTCTATTCCAAAAATTTTGTTGGATTCCCAAACAACAAATCCATTTCAAACGCACGGCTCATTTAAACCTTGACCCGAACCTCTCGAGAGTACTGAATAGGCAGTTATGGGGACATAACTGGAGTCCTAAGGGGGAGAGGATGTGATACCCCGTAATAAAGTAGTTGCATTTATTTTTAGTTTGGCTCGACAATATGTATCCCAAATAAATTTTGAACTACGTTATGGCTTGATCCCTTCACAGGGTACGTAGGCAGCTTAGAAGTTTTAATTCTAAGTTTAGTCACAAAATAATAAAACAAACAAAAAGACTTTGGCACGAGAAAAGCCGAAACACAACTTCGAGGACGAAGTTGATTCTTAAGGAGGGTAAACTGTAATACCCGAGAATTTTCCAACATAAAATAAATACAATAAATAAAATAAATACAATAAATAAATAAATTCAGAAAATAAAGAAATAAATGAGAAATGGAAATTAAATTGAAAAGGAATCAAAGTTTCGAGAACCCGGGAAGCCGAAGGCAATTTAATCGAATAAATGGTTACACGGAAACCCAATACCGATGGACTCCATAACTCGAGTCCACATGTAAATTTAGACCCGAATAAAACGACGATAGGAAATAGGAGCCCGAAGATAGCCCAAAAATCGGAGTCCAAGAACATAGAGGGATAGAAGTCCGAAAGAGAGGAGGAAACGCCCGACGGATCGCACGACCCGGCCCAGACCGCAGCCTGGACCGAGGCCGCGCGGTGGCCGCGCGCCCAATTGGAGAAAACCGCGCCAAGAGCGCGCCACATGACAGAATCGGCCGTTCCGCGATTTTCTCGCCCGATTCCGGATTTTTCGACTTTCGGTTGAACATCTTTCGACTCTAAACTCTTAGAGTCAGATCTTGGGCGCCCTAGGTCTTAGTTATCTATAAATAAACCCTCTTGGAAGCCCCAAGCACTTTGGAAACCCTACGAAATCCCTCTACACGTCGAAACCCTAATCCCGGAGTCGTCGGAGGCACGAAGGCATTCGAAGACTGAGTTGGACGAAAATTTGGAGACCCTTGCTTTCATGGTAAGATCTTGTTCATTCCTTTCCATTCAAGATTCGAAAACGAATCCTAATTAAACCTCTTTTCTATTCTAAACCTCGATCGTGACGCGTTGAGGAAAAACGAAGGATCTCGGAGGGAGAACGAAGAACGTGGAAGCCACGCCTCCGAATCATCGAGCCGAGACATCCATAGATCTGTAAGTTAACTCTTACATGGTTTGGGTGAAATTAAAATACGTTAGATTAAAAGATTCGAATCAAGGACATGAAATCTGCCAATGTAAATCTTTTAACGGTGCAACAGTGTTGTCTAATTTTTCCGAACATTATAACGACTTCAAACGGAAAAACATAAAACACGAAAAACGTTCCTAAGACATAGATCTATCTCCTGTAAAAATTTCATAATTTTTCATTGTGTTTTGATATCCGAAAACGACAACGAACAGACCTGCCTTGGGTTTAGATCTTGAAACGGTGGTAGATTCTCAGTCCGAACTTGAGGTTGATTTTTGACTTAGATCTAAACCGATTCAGGTTAGGTACTAAACATAAGAGTTGTAGATCTATGCGTTAAGAACACCTCCGCAAAATTTCAGAATTTTTCGTGATGATTTGATATGTGAAATCCACCCGAAACCGAACTGTTAGGATGTGGATCTTGAAATTCTTGACGGAACTTAGGTCAGAACTTGACGACGTTTTTGACTAGGGTTCTAGGCCGATTTAGATCTTTTTCGAACATGAAAGTTGTAGTTAAACGTCTAAGATGGTCTCTGTAAAAATTCATAAAATTTGGAGTTGATTTGCTGTGGTAGAACTCGATATCTTTAAACTGTGGTACGTAAAATTCGGACAGATTTGTGTTTCTGCGAGAATTGATGTTTTTGACATGTTTCGTTATCTCGGATTGAAAAGGTTAAAACATAAAAGTTGTTCGCCTCGACGTTCTGAGTCAGTAGTGAAATTGCGGAATTTTTGGAATTAAATCTGAATTTAGACGAATTTTAGAGTAAACAGTGGTTTACCGGAAGTCAAATCTTGAAATCTTGTTGAAACAGGAAATTAGCCTTTAAGGTTTAGATGATTGGGAATTCCTTTGAAATAAAATACACATGAAACATAATGCTTGCCGAAAGGCAATTGAAATATAATGCTTGTCGAAAGGCAATTGAGATATAATGCTTGCCGAAAGACAATTGAAATATAATGCTTGCCGAAAGGCAATTGAGATATAATGTTTGCCGAAAGGCAATTGAAATATAATGCTTGCCGAAAGGCAATTGAGATATAATGCTTGCCGGAGGGCAATTGATAAATAAAGCCTGTCGAATGGCAATTGTGATATAAACTTGAAACATGAGTCATGAGATATGAAACTAGAACACTTGAATATTTTCCCTAGTTAAATTATGCCTTTAAATTATTATCCTGCGATTATTTTATCGTGTTGTTGAATTATGATCTTATGGAAATCCTTGTCTTTTGAATTATGCAATTAAATTATTATTAGATGGATAAAATTGAATCATGTCTTGTATGAACATGTTTTCTTTAAATTTAATTAAAGGTTTTGAAACCTCATAATCATGTTTGTGTTAGCTTACTCAGCAAGTTTTTGCTGACCAAACCATATTTTTTTCCTTTTTCTTTCAGAATTGAGAATTATGCATCGTCATATGCATACATGGGAATTTTGGGAAGATATATTATTTGAAGTTATTGTATTAGACTAGATCTTGCATGAACGGGCATGTTTAACCCGTATTCTGGCCGTGTTGGCTATATTTAATTTCCGCTGCATTATACATATGTAATTATTATTTTCCGCTGCAACTTTGATGTGTTATTAAATTATATATTAATGGGCTGTTTGAATGTTTTTTTAAATTCTGAAAAACCATAGCCTTGCATCTCTTTAGTGAGCTCGGAGAAACCGTGTCTTGCTAGGGAGGTGTGGCGGTGACACCCCGACCTGGGTGATCAAAAACCGGGGTGTTACAGTGGTCATTCTAGACCTTCCACGGGGAAAATGACGACTTTAATTTTTCCTTCATGTCACTCCGATTGTATTTTCGAATACCTCCCATACCAACTGAAATGGATCTATGAACTTGCAAAATTAATCTGTAGTTGAACATACATAATATATAAGCCAATAGTCTTAATAATAATAGTAAAAACTGTGAACGAATATATAAGACAATAACGATAATAATAATAATAATAATTTACTATAAGAATAGTAATTACTGTTGTACCCATTGCATTTCTTCTCCCTATGTTCAACCTCTCTCAGCATCTCTTTTTTACGGTTCAGACCTCCCACCAAGGCTTGCCTCTCCGAATGTTCTACGGTCCTGGTGCACCCGCTTCCATTTTGTCCCTTATGAAATGGGAGCTGGTTCGAACTATAATACCTGAGAATTTTCCAACATAAAATAAAACAATAATTAAATAAATAAATAATAAATAAAATAAATACTATAAATAAATAAACAAATCCAGCAAATAAAAGAAATAAATAAAGATAAGGAAATGAGAAATGAGATTTTTACTTAAAAAGGAATTAAAGGAATTTAATTCAATAAAAGGATGGATAAATGGTACACCAAAACCCGACACTAATGAACTCGAGTATTCGAGTCCAAAACATCCAATTAGACTGAGAATAAAATTAGAGAGAAAGTATGAACCCGAATATACCCCGGAAATCGGAATTCGGGAGCATAGAGGGATAGAAGTCCGAAAGAGAGGAGGAAACGCCCGACGGATCGCACGACCCGCCCGGACCGAAGTCCAGGCAAAGTCGGCGCGGTGGCCGCGCGGTGAAGGAGGATTAGCGCGCCACGACCGCGCCACTTGACAGATTCGCCCTGTTGCGTGAATCTCTCGCCCGAACGCGGATTTTTCGACTTTCGGTTGAACATCTCTCGACTCGAGACCTGTAGGTCGGTTGTGGACGCCCTAGGGATTGAGAATTCTATAAATAAGCCCCTTGGGAGCCCCAAACGAGTTTACAAAACCCTACAATCTCCTATACGTTCGAAACCCTAAATTCGGAGTCGACGGAAAGCACCAAACGGAGGCAGCAGCTTGGACGAGAATCCAAGGTCTCCAAACGTTGTGGTAAGCTCTAGTCCAATAAATCTTTTCACGTTTCAATCCGAAAACGGATTCTAACTTCGGTTCTTTTCTTTCTACACCCCGTATCGAATCTAGATCGTAGAACCCGACGAACGGAGAGGAGAAACGGTGATCTGGAAGCCACGCCTCCGAACTAGACATCCCCGACGTTCATAGACACTGTAAGTTAACTCTTACATGGTTTTGGGATGAATTAAAACATTCAAAACTAAAAGATTATCAAGAAACCGTAAATCTGTCAATCTAAACTTTCTACCGGCGCAACGGATTTGTTGAATTTTTCCGAACCTTAAAACGAACTCAAACGGAAAAATTTAAAACACGAAAAACGTTTCTAAGACATAGATCTATCTACTGTAAAATTTTCATAATTTTTCATCGTGTTTTGATATCCGAAAACGACCACGAACAGACCTGCCTGTGGTTTAGATCTTGAAACGATGATAGATTCTTTATTCGAACTTGTTGGTGATTTCTACCTTAGATCTAGACCGATCTAGGCTTGGTGTTGTACATAAGAGTTGTAGATCTATATGTTAAGAACACCTCCATAAAATTTCAGAATTTTTCGTGATGATTTGATGTATGAAATCCACCCGAAACCGAACTGCTAAGATGTGGATCTTGAAATTCTTGACGAAACTTAGGTCAGAACTTGATGACGTTTTTGACTAGGGTTCTAGGCCGATTTAGATCTCGTGCCAAACACGAAAGTTGTAGATAAACGTCTTAAGATGGTCTCTGTAAAATTTCATTAAATTTGGAGTTGATTTGCTATGGTAGAATTTGAAATCTTTAAACTGTGACATATAAATTTCGGACAGATTTGTTCTTATGCGAAAATTGACGTTTTTGACATATTTGGGTATCTCGGATTGAAAAAGTTAAAACATGAAAGTTGTTCGTCTCGACGTTTCTGAGTTAGTAGTGAGATTTCGGAATTTTCGGAATTAAATCGGAATTTAGACGAATTTAAGAGTAAACGATGGTTGACCTAGTCAAATCTTGAAAAATCTTGTTGAAAAAGATTTTGAATGATATCGGAGCGGATAGCGTCCTGAAATAGTATATTTTGAGAAACTTACTAAACTTGAGAAATTAGCCTTTAAGGTTTAAATGATTGGGAACTCCTTTGAAATAAAATACGCATGAAATATCCTGCTTGCCGAAAGGCAATTGAAATATCTTGCTTGCCGAAAGGCAATTGAAATATCCTGCTTGCCGAAAGGCAATTGAAATATCCTGCTTGCCGAAAGGCAATTGAAATATCTTGCTTGCCGAAAGGCAATTGAAATATACTGCTTGCCGAAAGGCAATTGAAATATAATGCTTGCCGAAAGGCAATTGAGATATAACGCTTGCCGGAAGGCAATTGATAAATAAAGCTGGAGATTATGCCAGCGACCGACCTGGAGAGGCGCGAGCCTTATATGGCCGATGTGGATGCCCCTATCCCACCGGGGCTGGTATGGATCCCGTTCCTCCGGCGCAAGCGTGCAGCAGCTGGGGGCGGTGGCGGGAAGAGAGTTCGGCGGAAGAAGAGTGGTGACGGGGGGCGACGTGGACGGGGTCGCGAGACATCGCCGCCAGACGGGTCGGAGAGTAGTGGATCCGACTCAGACGGGGGTTCTGGGCAGCAC
This sequence comes from Hygrophila difformis, assembly GCA_030278955.1. NCBI lineage: Eukaryota > Viridiplantae > Streptophyta > Magnoliopsida > Lamiales > Acanthaceae > Hygrophila > Hygrophila difformis. The sequence continues at coordinate 28,003,523 of JAOANR010000013.1, read as the reverse complement.
GGTGGGGCCGGTGGGGAGCCGCAGGGGCGTAAACCTTCACCCCGGCCGCAGGGGGATATACCTTCACCCCGTCCGCAGGAGGGTATTGATGCCCAGCCTCCACCACCAGCCGCGAGTGTACCTCCTCGTGCGGTCGGTCGGGATGACCAGACATTGTTGACCGCGATCGCTGATATGGTCGCTCAGACAGAGCGGCGCTTGTTGGATGAGCAGGCGCGGCGGCAGGCAGAGTATGAGAAGAGGTTGCTTATCCTTTTGCAACAGGCGGTGGACGCCATCCGCCAGGAGCAGCAGCGTTCTGTGGCCGCCATGCGCGGAGAGGTACAGCGGTCGGTGAACGCATTCATGCAGAAGTTCACCCGTGTTCGCACCGATGCTGTCCCGTCTTCGACCGACCCGCCTGTCGGTGCGCCTACCACTGGACTGCAGCCCTCCGCGGATAGGGTGGTTTCTGAGGGCCAGCAGGCTGGACCAGCTGCCGGAGGAGCAGCGACCGATGATGACATGCAGCGCCGAGTTGCAGAGGTGGCAGCGGTCCAGCCCACCGTCGAGCGTGTGTCGTCTGAGTCGCGGGATGTGAGCGAGTCACCGTCACGTCACGAGGCTCAGCCACACACGCCGCATACCAGTGGCGGTCCAGCTCACACGCCGATACCACAGTCAGGTCTGTCTTTGATTTTGTGTTGTAATTTTTGCACGGTCCTTTATTATTAATATATTACTCGTTTACGATTTTATCCGCCGCAGTGCGCGCCGCTTACATACATTTTGATGCGCTGAACTGTGCAGGCGATCCTTCGGCCAGTTCACCGACACGGAGTGGCGGGCCAGTTCACACCTGTGCCCCACAGCCAGGTTTTTGTCTGAATTTGGGTTGCAATATTTGTCCGGTTGTTGCAAATGATATTTTTTGCACCTTGTTTACTAATCCGCCGCATTACTCTTACCTACATTTCGACCGCTAAAACTGTGCAGGTATGCCTTCGGACAGTTCACCTACAGGGAGTGGAACAGCAGGACCGAGTACGCATGTGCAGCCTGATGACATAGGTACGTCAACTAATTTCTCTATTACCAAAATGAGTTGTTTTTAATTAGTTGTCGTTATAGTGGCTTATAAGTAGTTGATTTGTTTTTCCTCTTTTGCAGCCGCACCTATGCCTACCACTAGACCCCGGCTGTACCCACTCGGTCCCGACAGCATTGTGACCATCCGACCCACTGGTTCCGTGGACTCCGTTCAGTTTCGTAAGGGACGCCGTGGGCGCTTATCCCATCGATTGCTGAGCCCTTACCTACCACTGGAGCGTAGTCGCGGTCATACGGATCACACGAAATTTAAGGCATATTGTGACGACAAGGAAGCTGCCCCGTAAGTGTTTATGACAACATTAATTACATTCATTCACCGCATTACGTGTCTAATAGCTGCCCTTATGTATAGTGTGAACGTCGGCTGGTGGACTTTAGTAGGGCCCTCCTGGTTTTCCACCTGGTTGGACATCTTTCAATTCCTCGAGTCCGATGTAAGTCAATCTACATTTTTCATTTAGCTACATAAAAGTGACACCATGCCCAGAACTCAATGCAACATTCCTGTTTCAGCACATGGATGCATATCTCGACATTCTCCAATTTTCACCCGGCTGGCTGGGAGTAGTGCCCTCGAAGGATTACAAGTACGCCATCATGGACGTCGCCTTTCTGGTTGGTCTAGCTATCCCCAACTACTTTGAATAATTTTTGTATTGTTGCAAATTGTTTATATAAGTTCATATTTCAATTTATTCCAATAGGACACACTGATACGCGACTGTTGGGGTGGCCTTCGGTCCCGGATGACCGACTCGCATGCTGCATTCTTCAAGTTGTACGTTACGGGGGCAGCTCCTAGTTGGGGGTCCACAGCAGACTGGTCGGATTTATATGAGGTTTGTGGAATTACATCTTAATCGCATAATTTTAATAATTAGATTACCGACACTCTAATGATCATATTTTTGCTACGTACAGATTATCTGCCCATACAACCCAGGGGGTCACTGGGCTATCGTACGGCTGCGACTCAGGGCGCAGACGATTGTTCTACATGATAGCCTCGTCCCAGACCGAGAGCTGAAACCAGATGTAGCCAGGGACCGATCGCAGAAGATGTGGGTGTTGCAGAAGTTATTGCCGGAGATGCTGTCTCGCACTGGCTACTATGATCGTCGTAGCGGTGCTGTTTGCTCCCCCACCTGGAATTTCAAGTTCGCTCGCAAGGAGGTAGTGATCGAGCAGACCGACAGCATCTCGTGCGGGCCGATTGCACTATTCACTGCAGCCTGTATCGTAAGTGGCCGTTTCCCGGGAGAGTATCCAGATGCTTGGTCCATGCGGCAGAGCCAGGCTTTCGATGTGTGGCGCTTTAGTGCAGACCCGGACCAGGGCCCCACACGCACCCCTGCTTGCGCACCCCCTGGCCGGGGTTTGTTTGATGTTGTATCGGAGCCTTAGGTGTTTTCTAGATATTTTGTGCACTTTTCACGCATTATTATTGGCAGATATTTTGTGCGGATGTACAGTTCACGATTCAAGTATTTTATGCACCACCTATATTATTGCCAGACAATTCACGTATTAATTTTCAGTCCTCGCACTCTTAATTGAGAAGAAGGAGAACTCTAGATCTTAAAATTATCCCATCGTTGGAATCTCACAAAAGGAGACAAAGATGGGCTGTCACGGGCTACAAGGAATCTCACCTTGGGAATGAATGGAAGAAACCATTACAGGATGCAGCGTTCATCGGCAGACTCGGTCAAAATTTATCCTTAACAATGATCACATGTTCGTTATGCTTTTTGAATATATATAAAACAACAATAATATCGGCATAATACATCCTAATACTAGTAATACAGAGCTGGGCCGTTTAAGTCTTGGAAAATGAAACAATTCGCTGCATCGTGTCCCGCGCCACCACAGGATGTACATAAGTGTGGAATGGTTGGTCGGTACTCAGATGGACCGGCGACATCAGCGCTCGGGCCAGGACACCTCTTCCAATTATGGCCCACCGCACCACACACACTGCAAGTTTGCCGCCTTCTGGAATTCCCAGCTACTTCTGCCCCCGATGGAATCCGACTTTGTTTCGGTCGACCAGCCTGCCTCGGGCAATCTGGCGTCTTGCACGTTGCGTTGGCAATCGCGGTCGGTACTACCCAGTCGGTCGGGTGGTCCATAGGATACACTCGCGCTTTCCATGACTGGACGAGGACTGCACACTTGTAGTGTGGTGACACATATGCAGTCTGCTCGTGGTTGACAAACCTGCGCAAAAAGGTTGAAGCGTTAATTAAACATTATGTCCGTGCCACTTAACCAGTATAAAACCGACTTATGGTTCAGGCCCGTCGATACCTAATCGCTGCCGATGCATGGGGACACGGTATCAAATGCTGATGAAACCTCTGGCAAGTGCATGTCTTCGACCCAAGGTTTACTGTGTACACCTTGCCGTTCTGCTTGACGTTGAACTTATCGGACTTCCTTGTGTCCTTCACTGACAGGGTTTGTCCTTCATATTTCGCCTTCATCAGCTCCTCATGTGCCCAGTCAGTCAACACAGTAGTGTCACTCAATGCAGCGCTGTGCCGCTCCGTAAACCAATCAGCAATAGTTGCACGAATGACGTCGAGTATTGAGCACACAGGCAACCTTCGCGCCCACTTCAATACGTGGTTCATGCTCTATACGGGGTTCGTCGTCATCATGTCATAACGACGAACAGGACACTTCACACGCGCAAACCGCGCTTCCCCTACTTTCTCCAGTAGATGCGTATATGCGGAAGGACACTGCTGCTTCAACGCATCCATGTGACGATTATAATCTGAATTCTTGTATGCATAGGCAGCCGATGTGAACAGATCCTTCACTCTCTTCCCATACCGACCTAGATTGGACTTTATGTGGAATGTACAGAGGACGCGGCGTGCATCTGGTAATGTAACACCCCCATCTCCGGCGCAGCGGAAAGACAGGGTGCTACTCTAGATATTGCCGGCTCTAGAGTGAAGGCTGACCCCACAAACCAACATGAGCTCTTTCCAGTGCGTTTTGGCCTCACTCACGCACACCCTGGGAGACTTCTCAGGAGGTCACCCATCCTATAATTACCCCAAGGCAAGCACGCTTAACTTTGGAGTTCTTATAGGATGGTTACCAAGAAAGAAATGTACCTTGTTGGTATGAGTAGCTTATTTCACTCTATTTAAGCCATATTTCGGGGTATTACATTCCTCCCCCCTTAAGATTGCAACGTCCTCGTTGCACTCGGCCATCCACATCCTTGGATACCACAACCATCCACATCCCATGGATCTTTCACCCCGCTAGACGCCTGAATACCACAACATTCGGTCGCGGTCTAGCTCTGATACCATCTGTAACACCCCCATCTCCGGCGCAGCGGAAATACAGGGTGCTGCTCTAGATATTGCCGGCTCTAGAGTGAAGGCTGACCCCACAAACCAACATGAGCTCTTTCCAGTGCGTTTTGGCCTCACTCACGCACACCCTGGGAGACTTCCCAGGAGGTCACCCATCCTATAATTACCCCAAGGCAAGCACGCTTAACTTTGGAGTTCTTTTAGGATGGTTACCAAGAAAGAAAGGTACCTTGTTGGTATGAGTAGCTTATTTCACTCTATTTAAGCCATATTTCGGGGTATTACAGGTAACACCTGCTCAATCGCAGTTCCAATGCACTTCGCCCCATCGGACACAATCAACACATCTTTCTGCAGGTGTAGTGCCCGGTGTAATTGCAATAGAAACCATCGCCACGTCTCAATTGACTCCGTCGGCCCAACAGCGAATGCAAGCGGGAATAACTGATTGTTTCCGTCTTTCGTTACCGCCACGAAGAGGACACCCTTGTACTTGCCCTTTAAATGTGTCCCGTCGATTGCCATGAAAGGCCGCATCAGTGGCCACCCAGCAATCGAGGCACCCAGTGCAAAGAATGCAAGCCCGAATTTCCCCTCCATGTCCACCGCGTAATCCGTCACCGTATTTGCATTTGACTCCTTCAGCATGTGTAGGTACGAAGGGATCATCTTGAAAGAACTGTCGTGATCCCCAAAAATTGAGACAATTGCATGGTCCCTAATCTTCCGGGCCATTCCGATCAAGACATTGACGCCTTCTTTCTGCAGCTTTCTCTGAATCATTAAAGGCTCTAACGTCTTCTCCTCGACAACAATATCTGCGGCATAATAGCTGCCCAAATGTCTCGATGGGAGTGTCGTCGGATTAGGCCTGTCCGGGTCTGCACTGCACGTATGCGGGACCAGTCTGTACACCGTCCAAAGCGATGCCGTTCCCCTTGCTCGCATCTGAAATTCGCAACCATCAACCCTACACCTCACGAAATACCTCGACTTATCCGACTTCCACGTATCGAAACCACACCTAGCATCCACAAGATATTTTGTAAGCTTTTCTTGTAATTTCGCCTTCGTTGGGAAGACTGAGCCGACTGCAAATGATGTGTCCACTGTCTCGTCCACGTGTTCGTCCACCAATCGTTCTGGTAAGTCGAAGTGTGGCCGCGGAAGGTTCCACTTCCCATGACTCATCTCTGGGACAATGTATGCTTCTTCAGTCCTCGGCCAAACCGGATTATGCCCTGCTTGCAGCCCGGGCCGCCCCTCTTTCTCGACCCGTTCCTTATTCCGCTCTTGGTCTCTGAGGATATTGTAATACTGTTCCACACCACCGTAACGCAAGGGTGGGTCTGGATCCTCTTCAGCCTCCGATCCCGAGCTACTCTCCTCAGCACGTGCTGTATTTCCAGCATCCTCCGCATGGCCATGCTCTACGGCATCTCCGCCGAGATTCACCGCCGGCTCCGGCACCTCATCGTGTTGTAAATGCCTCCCTTCTTCACCGATAACACTGCTCGGATATCCAGCAAAATTACCCATAGCGCTTGTTTCGTATACATTTTCACCAACCGCTCCGTACCCGTGGCTGCTCCCGGCTACATTTGCATGCCCAAACATATTCATTGTCGGGGTCGTGCCAAATATGCTCTCCATCACACTTCCCGACTCTAAATTGGCGAATGAGAAATTTCGTTCGGCGTCGTAATTTGTTGAGTGTTGTGTATCTTGTATCCTTTATATTAAAAACAATTTCACAAACACATGTAAACCTTATAAAATTACTTCAACATAATATGTAGATGACCTATTTCAACCACACTACAGTGTATCCGTTAATTAAAATTTACTAGCAGTGTAAAAATAAAACTTACGTTCAGACCTCGCTCTTCCTCGTCGTGTGAATGCCACTCGCCCTGGTACCATGTGCTACCGCTTAGCCGCTCAAGCCAAGACATTGTTCTGAGTAGTGGATCAATCACCCTTAAGTAACAACATAACAATTTTACCGATGTATTACAATAATATGTTTAATAGTAATAACAATAATTTTAATTATTATAAACTACAATATGTTAATAATTTTTTCAATAATAATAGCAATAATAACAATAGTAATAATAATGATAACACCAATAACACTATTATTATTAGTAACACTATTCTTATTAATAACAGTAATTACTAATCTCCACTATAACACCAATAATTTCCTGGAAAGGACTGTGCAAGAACCATGAATTTAAAATTAAGTAATAATAATAGTAACCATGAATCTAAAATAAATAATACCAACAACAATAATATTTATTAACATAAATTCTGAAATAATAATAAAAGAGAAAAAATAATTAAAAATCTGTGACGTAAAATTTTTTTTAAAAAAAAAGAAAGGATATCATACGCAACCATGAATTTAAAAAAAAAAATCACTTTTCTTTATTTACTAAATATAATATGATGACTATAAAAGGGAATTTAACTAAATTATTACATACCATTGCTAAAGAAACCATAGATCTACAATTTAGGCTTAACAAAACCAACATCTCTCATTATACACATTAAATAACTTAGATCCGAAATGAAAACTAACAATTTATTTAGACAACAATTTAAAGATAAATCTCTTACCAAGTGGTCGTACCCTGGAGCCTTTAATTCTTCAATTCTTTGTCTCACTGGATGCTCCCAAAATGTGCAAGATAAATCTTGCTTCCCCTATAAATTTCTTCTGTTAAACATGAATGTTGGACAGTGCAAATGAAAGAGTATAATTTAGAGATCCAAATTTATTGGTTTCATCCATGGTGGGTGGTCAGGAATAAATTCTGTCCACCATGCCTGGGTCGGGATAATAATACTAGGTTCGTAAAAGAACCATTTCAATGACCGAACCACTTTCCCGTTTCCCAATGCCTCGTGGAGAATAAATCCAGCCCCACATCTGCGCAATGGTTCGTGAACGAATCGTAGGGATCGTGGTCAATGTACTAACCACGAACTCATTGCCACGTGGCGCCAGGGATCGTGCTTAGACGACCCACGGGTTCGTGTACGGCCCCTACCGTGAACCACGATCCGGGGTTTCTTAATCACCCTTACTAATTAATCCCATGGTTCGTCGTTCTTATTCTGGTTCGTATACGAACCATCACACGAACCAGGGCCGTTTTTGTCTTTTCGGGTATAAAAGTGAAGGAATTTTGGCGGCTGGCATAAAAGAATATGGTCAGAACCTGACCGGGCACTGTGGGTGCGGACTCCATAAGCCTACATATCTGCTAAGCTAGTTAGCTGCATGTATGATGGTGAAAAAGGTAATCACTTTAGATTTACTCCTTCCGTTTTTTATAAATTGAAAAGTTGGGAAATTTGGTACTATTCACATATGCAATTTGACTTAAAATTTTATTATAGTTATACAAGTTAAAATATAGCCATATGGGATCTTGTTAGATTCGTCTCGTCGAGTAGTTTTTAAATATCCAACTTTTAGAATTTTTACTTGTACCGAATTTGAGTTATTAATGGTTTATAATGTGCATTGAACTGCGTGAACTGTGGGTTCATTTCAATTTTTTGAAAACGGAGGGAGTACTATCTACAAAGAGTACACTCTCTGTCCCAATTAGGATGTCTTGTTTGACTTCTACATACAATTCAATACATTTTTTTAATCGTTAATATCTCAAAATATATATAAGTAAAAATTATATAAAATATTTATTTTAAAACTATACCATTATACGAATCTAACAAAATCAAACTCGATTATTTTTTCCAAACATATAATTTTAGTAATATTAAGTCAAAGTTACACAATGAACAGTGTCAAATAAGTCAAACGAGACTCTTACCTGAGACAGAGGGAGTATTACTTTGTGTTCCTCTAAGCGTTGTTTGGCGAAGTAATTATTTTGATAATTTCATTTATGAGATAAAATAAGTTTTTTAAGAGATAAAATTATTTAAAATAGAAGTAATATTCAATTAGGTCTTTTGGAAATTATTGCAAGAACTAGTATTTTGGATTCCAGTATATTGTAAGTAAAAAAATTGGACTCAAAATATCCGCAGTGAGTTAATTAATAGTTGATTTGATTAATTTATTACTCAAGTAATCAATTAACAGCTAACTGCCCAAGTGGTTAAGTCCCTAGGACTTCAACGGAAGGTTGGAGGTTCGATCCCCACCGGCCCCCTATCCCTCCCTTTTATTCCCCTTGTAGTTTGTGTGGCATGGACTCCCACCACCCCTTTCCAGGCCTTCAATGGCTCATTAAAAAATAAAAATTAACAGCTAACTGCCTAACAAACCATGGCTTTTGGTGCCAGTTGTGAGTTGACTCATTCAAATTAAATTTCAACTTATTGCCACTCGGTTTACACAAATTCATACAGAAAATTGGTTATATTCCAGAGTTTTACTGATTCAACCATTTGTAGTGAAATTTTAACATCAGTAAGAAATTCCTAATTAACTAAGGTACACAACAATTTACATTTTCTATCAGTCGCAAGTTAAAAAGTGGTTTATGTAATTTTCTTATGATTTTCTAATTTAAGGGTTTATTTTTTGGCGTATACCTGGTATTCACATGCCATGTTGAGCCCAAAACTAATCTCGGATTAATGGGCATTGAAGTGTTGCCTTTTCTAAAGCAAAATTCTACGTACTAAAAGAATCGAACCCAAGACCTTTGCTTAAGCTGGCTAAGTCCCATACCCTTTAGGTCAACTACATTTGGTTTTTTAAGTGTTTGTTTGATCGAAAAGAAAAGAAAATAAGAAGGATATTCGTCAAATTCATTCGTTTGCCAGTTGAAGAAGGAAAAGAAAAAAAAAATGAAATGAAAGAAACATCAAAACCTTTTCTTCCATTATCTGCCTTCGGCTCTCCGAACAAAAAAAAAAAAAAAAAAAAAAAGAAGAAGATAAAAACCTTTTCTTCCTAATATGGACCGAAACGGACGGAATCTTCAAAAATTTTCCATTACTCACTTTTCTCAGTTGATCATTTTTTTCCCTTTTTTGGGTAACAAAAATCTCTAGCTCAAAGGCCCCAAAGAGATACCGAAATTTAGGAATGTGTATGTGCTTGGTTAAATTTGCACCGTTACCTTTATGATTATATATAACAGTATATATATATATACTAGTAAATCTTGTTGTGCGATGCACAACATATTTTGGATATACAACTGTCCGTGGAAAAAAAATATTCCTTATATTGTCGTTACAATGTCCTATAAATATTATAACATCCTTTGAAAGAGGTTTAGTTATTAGCTAATGTTATAAGAGTATGACTGTTACAGTTCACATTATGGGAATGGATATTATTTTCATTGACATAGGACTGTTTGTTTCTTTAATAAGAAAAAAACATGATAAGACAAAATAAATGAATTAGCGTTTTGCATAAAGTTGGTTCTTTTCTGTAAAATATAAATTTTTATGATTGAATTTAATGCTTTTATTAACATCCACCCCCAGTGCAATATTATGCCATGCTCATTTAAGAAAATGGGGACAGTTTAGCCTAGAGTCCTTGTAGAAATTGGCAAAATAAACAAGTACAAATCTAACAAGATAGAATGAATATAATGAATGAGAAGCCAGAATTTGTAAGGTAATTTAATAATCTAAAAAAAAAAGAAGAAAAGATCCAGATTTTACATTGTAACTTATCAATGGTAAAATATACTCTATAAGAGAGTTGCACCTCTTGAATCATCCTCTTGTAACTTACCAGTGGATATAGAAGCCGACTCCACATCATTTACCCCAGAGTGAGTAATTCAATTATTAGGATCATGAGCAAGAGATCAAAACAAAAAATTGATTGGGATACAGAAACAAATGAAAGCAAGAATATGTAGAAATTTCAAAATCATGCAAAGTGTCTTGAGTATAAATAAGTTTCATGCTGCAGGAGCAGGAGCAGGAGCAGGCCTCCATCAGCAATCAGAAATGCAACATGTTTCCGGCCACTTTGCTTCACAAACTTGGGACCCATCTGCAATTATCAAATGTGCAATAATGGAATCATATTAAAAATATGGAAAAATACAATATTACGTAATACACAAACAATATTTGCGGAGAGAATCAGAATAAAAGCTATATATGTAAATCCAGTGGGGCCTCAAATAAATATTCTGAAAAAAAAAACACGCGCACACTACCAAATCCTAAAAAACAATTAGAAGAGGGAATAAACAGAAATGTAAAGTATGAAGAAAAGGGTTTGGTGTTGGCTCTTCTACCTTTCTACCTTTGCTCGAGCTCCACCGCCTGCCATTTCTTCTCCTAAATCGCTGCAAAAGATAGAAATACAAAAACATTAAAATAAAAATGAGCAAATTACAAAAAGGGTTGTCCCAAGATTTATCATAAGACCATGAATCTACAAGGACCTGCGGATCAGCAATTGCATCATTGTCTCCCTTCCACCCATGCACGAAACTTTTGTTGTAATCTGACCTGTTGCAGGATTGAAAACCTGCCAAAAAGAGTTGGTAATATCACTCACCTTCACCAATTTTTTTAGAAAACATTTATCACAGGTCGTGTGAAATTTTCTGATTTATGTTATAACTTATAAATACATGCATCATCAAACCTCAATGGTCTTCCCGTCATAAGCATCCACCCACTTCCCTCTTATAAACCCTTGACTCTTAACGAACCCTGCACTGTTCAAACGGGCAGCAATACTCTCAGCAGTTGTACTCATCTGCATCACTCAACATTTCAGACCACAATGTTCAATCAAACAGCCTAAAGAATGGAAATACATTTTTATGCAATACATTTCAGACCACAATGTTCAATCAAACAGCCTAGGTTGACGTAAGAGCCCTAGCGAAACACTGATCGTATGGCTAGCGGACGGATTAACTCTAATTAAAAGATCGACCATGATACTTGTGGACATAAGAGCCCAGGCATAAGGCTGGCGGACATAAGAGCCCTAGCGATGGTGATCTCTAAAAGATATGAAACGAGAAGTTTGCGAGAATTCCAAATTAAATCTGTATTAAATTGTGCTTTTATATTTATGGCAATTTATTTAATTACTTTGCAAGCTATATTTAAGATCGTATGGAATCCATGACTTTTAAATTATGCGATTAAATTATTATTAAATGAATAGATTACATTATGCACATGTTTTCTTTAAATTTAATTAAAGGCTTTGAAACCTCATAAACATGTACGTGTTAACTTACTCAGCAAGTTTTTGCTGACCAAACCATATTTTTCTTTTTCTTTCAGAGTTGAGAATTATGCATCGTGATATGCATACATGGGAATTTTGGGAAGATATATTATTTTGAATTATTGTATTAGACTAGATCTTGCATGAACGGGCCTGTTTAACCCGTATTCTGGCCGTGTTGGCTGTATTTAAATTCCGCTGCATTATACATATGTAATTATTATTTTCCGCTGCAACTTCGATGTATTATTTTCAAATTATATATGAATGGGCTGTTTGAATGATTTATATTCTAAAAAACCATAGCCTTGCATCTCTTTAGCAAGCTCGGAGAAACCGTGTCTTGCTAGGGAGGTGTGGCGGTGACACCCCGACCTGGGTGACCAAAAACCGGGGTGTTACAGACCTGCGGATCAGCAATTGCATCATTGTCTCCCATCCACCCATGCACGAAACTTTTGTTGTAATCTGACCTGTTGCAGGATTGAAAACCTGCCAAAAAGAGTTGGTAATATCACTCACCTTCACCAATTTTTTTAGAAAACATTTATCAAAGGTCGTGTGAAATTTTCTGATTTATGTTATAACTTATAAATACATGCATCATCAAACCTGAATGGTCTTCCCGTCATAAGCATCCACCCACTTCCCTCTTATAAACCCTTGACTCTTAATGAACCCTGCACTGTTCAAACGGGCAGCAATACTCTCAGCAGTTGTACTCATCTGCATCACTCAACATTTCAGACCACAATGTTCAATCAAACAGCCTAAAGAATGTAATACCCGAGAATTTTGCAACATAAAATAAATAAATAAATAAATAAAAATAATAAATAAACAAACATGATAAATAGATAAAGAATCATAAGAGATGAGAAATGGAATTTAAATTAAAAAGGGAATCAAAATTTCGAGAACCCGGGAAGCCGAAAACAATTTAGTCAAATAAATGGTCACACGTGAACCTAACATCGATGGACTCAATAACTCGAGTCCACATGTAAATTTAGACCCGAATAAAATGACGATAGGAAATAGGAGCCCGAAGATATCTCAGAAATCCGAATCCGAGAACATAGAGGGATAGAAGTCCGAAAGAGAGGAGGAAAAGCGCGACGGATCGCACGACCCGCCCGGACCGGAGTCCAGGCGTGAGTGGCGCGCTGGCCGCGCGGTGGATGGCTTGGGACCGCGCCACGACCGCGCCAACTGGCAGAAACGCCCCGTGCGAGATTTACTCGCCCGAATCCGGATTTTCCGACTTCGGTTGAACATCTTGCGACTCAAGACATCCTAGGGCTGCCTTTGGACGACCTTTAGGTCCTTTCCATCTATAAATAACCATCCTAATCAGCCCCAAATGTTTTACAAAACCCTACGAAATCTCTCTACACATAAAACTCTAATTCCGGAGTCGTCGGAGGCACAACACCGAGAGGAGGGACTGTCTTTGACGAATTTGGGGTCTTCTATCGTCTTGGTAAGATCCGATCTATTCCTCTTTCCATTCTTGATTCGAAAACGAATCCTAACCTCATCCTTTTTCTATTCTAAACCCCCGATCCGGATCGAGAGTATAGAACCCGACGAACGGAGAGGATAAACGGTGGACTGGAAGCCACGCCTTTGAAATAGACGATCCCGGACATCTACAAATCTGTAAGTTAACGCTTACATGGTTTTGGGAGAAATTAAAACACGAAAACTAAAAGCTTCATCACATCTTTCGTAAATCTGTCAACATACGTTTTCTACCGGCGCAACAGTTTTGTCTAATTTTTCCAAACCTTAAAACGTCTTCAAACGGAAAAACTTAAAACACGAAAAACATTCCTAAGGCTTAGGTCTATCTACTGTAAAATTTTCAAAATTTTTAGAGTCGTTTTGATATTTGAAATCCATCCGAAACCGAACTGCTGAAACTTGGATCTTGAAATTCTTGACAGAACTCAGGTCCGATCTTGATCACGTTTTTGACATTAGTTCTAAACCGATTTAGATCTTTAGCCGAACATGAAAGTCGTAGATAAATGTCTTAAGAAGGTCTCTGTAAAATTTCATTAAGTTTGGAGTTGATTTGCTATGGTAGATCTTGATAATCTTGAACTGCTGTACACGAAATTCGAGCAGATTAATGTTATGACGAAAATTGATGTTTTTGACCTATTTCGGTATCTCGGATTGAAAAAGTTAAAACACAAAAGTTGTTCAACTCGATGTTTGTGAGTCAGTGGTATAATTTCAGAATTTTTGGAATTAAACTCGATTTTTAATGAATTTTGGAGTAAACTGTGGTTGACCGAGTCAAATCTTGAAATCTTGTTGAAACGGTGAAACTAGGCTTTAAAGTTTAAACGAGTAGAAGATTCTTTGAAATAAGATACACGAAACAAGAAGGTTAAAATATGGAGGGTTATGACTAAGCTAGATACTGTCAATGTTCTCTGCGGCTTGGGACATAAGAGCCCAAGTGTATGTCTAGGTTGACGTAAGAGCCCTAGCGAAACACTGATCGTATGGCTAGCGGACGGATTAACTCTAATTAAAAGATCGACCATGATACTTGTGGACATAAGAGCCCAGGCGTAAGGCTGGCGGACATAAGAGCCCTAGCGATGGTGATCTCTAAAAGATATGAAACGAGAAGTTTGCGAGAATTCCAAATTAAATCTGTATTAAATTGTGCTTTTATATTTATGGCAATTTATTTAATTACTTTGCAAGCTATATTTAAGATCGTATGGAATCCTTGACTTTTAAATTATGCGATTAAATTATTATTAAATGAATAGATTACATTATGCACATGTTTTCTTTAAATTTAATTAAAGGCTTTGAAACCTCATAAACATGTACGTGTTAACTTACTCAGCAAGTTTTTGCTGACCAAACCATATTTTTCTTTTTCTTTCAGAGTTGAGAATTATGCATCGTCATATGCATACATGGGAATTTTGGGAAGATATATTATTTTCAATTATTGTATTAGACTAGATCTTGCATGAACGGACCTGTTTAACCCGTATTCTGGCCGTGTTGGCTGTATTTAAATTCCGCAGCATTATACATATGTAGTTATTATTTTCCGCTGCAACTTCGATGTATTATTTTCAAATTATATATGAATGGGCTGTTTGAATGATTTAAATTCCAAAAAACCATAGCCTTGCATCTCTTTAGCAAGCTCGGAGAAACCGTGTCTTGCTAGGGAGGTGGCGGTGACACCCCGACCTGGGTGACCAAAAACCGGGGTGTTACAGACCTGCGGATCAGCAATTGCATCATTGTCTCCCTTCCACCCATGCACGAAACTTTTGTTGTAATCTGACCTGTTGCAGGATTGAAAACCTGTCAAAAAGAGTTGGTAATATCACTCACCTTCACCAATTTTTTTAGAAAACATTTATCACAGGTCGTGTGAAATTTTCTGATTTATGTTATAACTTATAAATACATGCATCATCAAACCTCATTGGTCTTCCCGTCATAAGCATCCACGCACTTCCCTCTTATAAACCCTTGACTCTTAATGAACCCTGCACTGTTCAAACGGGCAGCAATACTCTCATCAGTTGTACTCATCTGCATCACTCAACATTTCAGACCACAATGTTCAATCAAACAGCCTAAAGAATGGAAATACATTTTTTTTAACAAAAAAGAAAAAGAAAAAGGAAAAAAAACAGCTCTCCAGAAGATACAACTCTCCAGGTGCTAAATCCATCAAATTTGAGAAATTTAGACAAGTTAAAATTATGGGGGGTGTATTCGTTTGAGATTTTAATACATTTTTATGAACTTTAAAAAGTCGGTGGATTTATAAAGTCTATAGACTCCACGTAGAGTTGACCGATATGTATAGAGTCTATGTAGAGTCTGGCTGATTTTAGAGAGATTTCGTGTAGTTATAATTTTTAAGAGAATCCATTAAAATCTATAAAGAATTAAAATCCATAGAGTATTGAATACCTCTAGATTTTTAAAGACTTTTTAACATCTGTATTGAATACCTCTAGATTTTTAAAGACTTTTTAAAATCTAGATTGAATACACCC
Organism: Hygrophila difformis; assembly: GCA_030278955.1. NCBI lineage: Eukaryota > Viridiplantae > Streptophyta > Magnoliopsida > Lamiales > Acanthaceae > Hygrophila > Hygrophila difformis. The sequence continues at coordinate 27,987,804 of JAOANR010000013.1, read as the reverse complement.
CAACTTTGAAAGTCCAAAAAAATCCTGTAGAGTCTCAATCCAATGCACCCTACTAAATTTATACAATAGAAATTAAACATTGTTGTGAAGGCATTGTTACAATCAAGAATCAGTTGTTTTCTATAATTATACAAAGACAATGATGAACTCATTTAGTTATAAGAACTGATTATTGTCCTTACTCGGTCTATATGCTACAACTTCACTGCATCGCTTCATTGTTCTTAATCGACATTCAAATTCTAACATAATATTAAAACAAGATTAGAGCCTGCTTATGCTTTGACCCCAAGCAAAATTATTGACTAATACTACTCTCTTGCCAGGTTAGTTTGTTCATATGTAACAGATAAAAAATCATTTTGACAAACATCAGGAAAAATAACCATTACTTCTCAGTGGCACAAATATGCGGGGATTATATGTCATGGTATCAATTGCCTGCTTAATATTTAATCTAAACCAACCTATAGACCTAATAGCACCAAAAAATCCAACCAATTTAATGACTTCAAAATCCTAACGGCGACCACCAAATACCGATTCAAACTACAATAATAGGGAAATCCCCACTCAAAAGTACTAATAAAAAAGATTTCCACTAAGATGAAATCTTTACAGTCGAACTTGATTAGAGAATGATATAATTCTATCTAACAAATGGCCACATAAATACATTAAAGCACACAAATATCATTTAATGAGAAGGACCTGAAATTCGGTAAACAGGACCTCAATGAAGACTAAAAAAACAACTTGTGAACCCTAGTGAATTGTGAAATGAATAAATAAAATAAGAGCAATGGATAGAAGAAGGACGTTACCTGCGAAGATAAAATCCAAGCTATATGCTAGAAGAAAAATAGATCTAAGAGAGTTTCGTCATTAAATTCCAAGATCCTGAAAAGAGAAGTGCAGACAAATGAAAGAAAGAATCTAACTTTGCAATCCAATTTAGACAGTGGTTGAGGCACTTTCCCTAAGAAACAAACCCCAGTTGTGAATAATGAAAGCCTCATTTCTGAACATGCAGGCCACTGCGCACTATCATTTCACATAACAGTACAGTATTACATTTCACACATTCCTTTCCACAACAAAGCATGGTTCACAAATCACAAGCGAAAAGTTCACATTCACCTATGCTCCTTTCTATTCAAACGGCCTATGGTTCTAACATCTATATTCCTAAAGAATGAAAGAAAATCCCTTTCAAGTGTCAACAAGAGATTCCATATTGACTGGTTTAACAATTTTAATGAGATTAACTGATGGAATTCGCTATCCACCTTAAGTAAACCTTAAATCGAAATAACACCAACATATTACCTTTTGGAAGGGCAACTGGAAAATTGACCTGGTCCCAAGTCAGGATCCCCATCGAGACGGCCTAGGTTTGGCATCAAGGTTGTAAATGGATAATCTGCTATATCAGGCTTTGCAAGAATGAGGGCTGCCAAAAGGGTAGATTCTCCAGCATTTGGGAGCCCCAAAAATGAAAGTGCAAATACTCTGTAAGCTGAAAATGGAACTGGAAATTATTGTTGCTCAATGCAATACAAATTTTACATGAATGTCGGAAATGTTTGTAATTGTTGAAAATAAAGGATTTGGCTAAAATCTTATCATCTCATATATTTTCTACTTAGAAACGATTTTGAACTCCATAACTCTCAAAATTAATTAAGCTTGATATCATCAAATTCAAACTCTAACAAGTCTTGTTCTTTTTTATTTTCAACGAAAACAGAAACTCACCATTGGATGGTTGCCGCATGTAGTGCTTATGTAAACTCCACTTTTGTAAGCACGGAAACCACTAACCACCAGAAATGGCGCACGAACCGGCCGAAACAAATGCCACAGCATGCTTAAGTTCATCCCCAGTGCCCTTGTGATGATTCTAATATTCCATTAACAAGTTAGAAACGAGACAAAAAGACAGTGCCCTGTTTTATAACTATTTTGTTGCTTGTAATAATATCAATTTCTTTATTTGCTTATTATAACTATTGAGCTGATCAAATGGGAACGACATCCGACAGGATTCAGGCTACCTGTGAGGGACAAATGGCCTGTTAATATACTAAAATAGGATGAAAGGCCCAAGTGGCAAACGGTCAAGCCATCCTATATGCCAAAAGATTTTGAACATAACAGTTGATATGCTGTCGTGTCAGCAATAAACTGACAGACATGAAACCATGTTCGAAAATTATGGTAACTTCCTATTCATGCATTGAATGGCAACTCACTGGTTAGAAAAATGGTGGTAGACAAATGGTGGACCATCTTACCAAGGTGATGTTGACAGAGTCAAGGACTCGGACTGCAGCATTTTCAAACAAATACTTGCAAAGACCGTTCTGTCCCATGTATGGATATGCGTCCTCAGTTTCAAGTCCCCCACTATGTTTGATATATGCAAATGCCTGAGAGGGCAATCCACCATTGCAGCCAAAGCTATTGAATGCTCCGGCACAATCCATATCCAATACCAGATGATCCAAAATGGTTTCTAGACGTAACTCGAAAACTATCATAAATTCACACATTATAGATTAAAGGATAACAACAGGAACCCATATCCATTAGTAATGTGTGTGCTCCAACTCAGACAGAAATGAATATATTTAATAAATAAAATAATATTTAGGAACAGCCTAAATGCAAATACACAAGCTATTTTAAGGCCCAGACGATAGTTACAGGTTGGATTGAAATTAATGTTTTATATTTAGATAAAGATGTATGTATTACTTCATAAGGATGCTTGGAGAGTCCAGTTGTGCTATAAAACATTAAATATATCAGGAGAAAATGGCAAGATTCCTCATCTTTAGATCCAATCAGTATTAGTATTTAAAATAAATCCATCAATTGATTAAATTCGAGCTCACCCGAATGTCCAGCAAGACCCATACTGACCTTTGGTTTTTGACAGGGCTAACAATGCCAGCTTCTCTCCAATCTTTCTGCAATTCATCCGAGCCAAGTTAAATATACCAAATTAAATTTTGTACTTGTTGATTTTATATATATCTCATATATAAGCTATTGATTTGGTATTTAAAGGTGAAGTAGACTGATATTCTTTGTAGAGCTCAAACCACTGGACAGATGAAATACAAAGTTATCGGTGCTCAAAGTCAAACGCATACCACAAAACTGGCTTTGCAACACAATGTAAGAATTATGGTTGTTTCCTCTATTTTACCTTAAGCAAACAAGTATGGGTATCAGAAGCGGTTTTCAAGTCTCGGTTATGTAGTCAGGCACATTTTCTGAGCAAGAATATCCTACTCCAGAAGGGGAGTGAAGATATATAATGTTTGACACCTAAAATGTTGAGAATCAAGATTGGAAAATGGTCTACTATATATACGGGAATGATATTTATTACATCAACAAAACCATTCGAAACAAGATATGAATAGAAACACTCAAAAATCAACCTTTGTCAAACTGTAGGGATTGAGATGGAGTGTGGTAAGTGGCTTTCCGCCCTTAAAATTGGAAGGACCTACGGGAAAGAATAACCTCAACAAGACAATACTCATAACCTAATTCATACTTTCTGGAACTCCAAATTCAAGCCAAATACAAAGAAATATGCAGGCTTGGGTATAAAAGATTTAATTGAATAAATGAATCGAATAAACTCATGCATCAACAACAGGTCCATGACATGCTTCAATTGATCATGACCCATGGAACCAGAATCTTCATTACCCTGAAATGATCAATTACCTCTTTCAGTTCACAAAATTTTCAACAATAATGAAGGCTGTCCTATAAAATGACGGCCTTTCCCCAATTCATACTTTCTGAAACTCTAAAAACCAACATAGATAAATAAGCAGGCAAACGTGCTTGGTGTAAAGAATTCATACCACTGAATGCTACGAGTCATGAGTCAGCTTGGTGATTACTAAGGCTAAGAAATAAGCAGCTAAAAGCATTGATAAATAATCTATAACAGTAAATGTAAAATCTAGAACAAAATATTATAGCACTTCATGTCAAGTACAAACCTTTGGAACAGTGCAAACTTGCTGGATCCTTGCATCGAAGAAGAATAGGAGGCGTTCGGATTTCCTTCATGTTTTCTGCTACTACTCCTTTAGACTAAATAATATAGAACAAAGCAAGCAGATGAACCGTATGTGAGAGTGAGAAAGGAACATTTGATCTATGCACCTTCCTTTTTGCCATACGCAATGAAGTTCACACTTAAATCATCAGAATGGTACCACTGTCCTGTCAAAGGGTTGTATACAAATCCAGCCATCTCTGAAGACTTGAACCTATAAAGTAAAATACAGTGGGAGATTTTACATCTCACGTGATGGGAAAGGAGAGTTTATTTCAAGATGTAGCAAGGATTTGGTTGACTCACAGAAACGGATTCGCGCTGAAGAATTAGGATTAGTTCCTCAGGTGTGAGAAAGCTTGACCATTCATGTGTTCCTTTAGGGACCTGAAAGTTATTAAAGTTTCACGACAATGATAAACTGAGAAATTTTAATGAGACAGGACATACATAGATTTTGCTGGATAGGATTTGGCACGAATAGCAATTAAGCATAAATCTCCATGTCCCGTGAAGGAATGAGGGAGAAATGATCAATTAGGGGATGAAAGAAAAAGACTATTGACAACATTAACTACCACTAAGACAACCCACTAATAGGCTCACAATATAGTGCTAAAATGTAACTGGTAACACAATGACGACTAACAAACACATTAGATATAAATTTACATTTTGCCTACCACACAAACTCAACTAATATGGCACAGTAAACATACCCAGTTTAAGACGTATTCTGCCACGACAATTGCAGTTGCGTATGCTCTCATTGAACGATTAATTGTTGAGATTAAAGTTGCTCCACCATTATTGGTCAATGCTGATAAGGAATTGCAGAACTCAGATGGATTAGCCACATGCTCAATTACCTACGGAGTATGCAAACATTCAGATTGAATTCAAAATGCAGTAGCTAGAGAAAAGGGAAATGATTTGAGCTAAATACCATAGATATATTACATATCCTAGAGAGGCATTCAGTTAAACAATATAAACGAGGATATGAATAGATTGATTAATATTATGAAGAATGAAGATAGCAGAGTTGGATGCCATTCTATTATTTGGAAATCAGATGTTCAAACTTCTCTCCATAACTAATTACCATACCTCAAGTGAAATTACAGCATCAAATTTCCTTCGTTCCTCCACCAATTTTTCTGCACATCAAAGAAAACCACCACTTCAATTGTGAATGATTTTGTGAAACTCAGTAATACAACTATAAATCAGTAAATGTAAAAACCAGAAACAATTGAAGCCACATACAAGACAATACATGGAAATGGCAAAGAAAATTCATATAGAGAAACCCATCAAACACCACTGATATAGAAGGTGAAGTAGCAGGTATCTGGCAAAAAATAACAGATGTGAAGGGAAAACTTTGTGCCCGCTGCATTTATTTTTTATATAATAACCAATAAAGGAAACTGAATGTATGATATAATAGCATATTTGTAGAACAGCCCACGGAAAATGCATGATATAACCAATTATGAAGAAGCAGGTCAAATAAGCGTTGAGGTCGTCACTCTAAATGTGGAAATAGAGTCCAAAACATTGATCAATATGCAAGAAACAAGGAGGACACATATACCAGCTGTTGTGCAACAATAATTGATGGATGAAGTTATTGGATCCAGATCCTGCAGATGGCAAAACACTCACTGAAATAAGGAACAAATAGAAATATTTGGTTCAAATTATATCATGAATTTTTTTTGACCAGGCATTATTCTGTTAAAAGATTCACATAAAAACGAATACCACCAATAATGAACCATTGTCAGGAGTATTGAAAACATATCTACGAAATGGATTAACAGACTAATGAATGGTGTCTCTGTATTTTCATGCCTTCAATGTAAAGACAATACATATCAATAGGGCACACCTTTGATAATTGTTTTTCTTGTCTTATATCAAATTTGGAATTTAATGGATATAAGAAAAGGCTTTACATATAGAATGTTGTGCACACAAAAAAAAATTCTGCCTTCAATGGATTTATTTTTCTTGAAACAGCTAGGATTCATTCGGTACGCACAATTTTTACCAACAATTGAACATGACAATGAATAAGCAAAAGCGTAAATGACAAACACAACTGACAAGTAGGGACCAATGTCTAGCAACAGGCTTTGATGATCCTCTAATCGGCATGAAAATAGTTTAAACAAGAGAAAGTAGAAAAGCCTACTATGAATTGGGTGTCAATTGAATTAAGAATGAATATGAATTTTTAGTATGATTTCATCAAGCCCAGTATCAAGAATAATGGGAAAGAAATAGGAATCCCAAAAAAAAATAAAATCCTGATAGATCATGAATGGAGTCCATTTCAAGCAACCCAATCAAATTCTCAAGCTAACACAATATGTCTATTTTGGGTTCAATATGGTAATCATATCTTGTGTTAGCTGCACCAAAAATTATAGTATAATAGTCTTCCCAGGTTTCTCATTCTCATACAACCAACTGCATGAACTGTATATATACTTTAGAGTTGTTACTTAGTCCCTAAAAACATGTCTTTCAATCAACAGAGAAAAACAATGTAGAGTCAGTTTTTGTAAGGTGCTTTAGAGCTTAAAAATAAAATATTAGTAAGAAAAAGATACCATCTTGCCAATGCATCAGCAGGCATTTCATATCCATATCTAAAGCGAAACTCAGCAGCCTCATTCCTTGCTTGTTGGACCAAAGTCCTTGCATCAGCTTCACAGAAAAAGAACAAAATCAAATATCAGTAAAAGAAAATTCAGAAGGGAATTCAAACTCCCCAAAACAGGCTTCAATTGAAACATGCTTTCTCAAACATCAAGTGCAGAAGATTATGTTTAGAGAGCTACAAATACAACATGTAATCAACCAACCCAAAACTCGGTTAAATCTTGAATGTTTTGCACATCCACCAAACCAATTGTCATTGATGCTAAAGAAAAACACCACAATTCTAAAGAAAGTGATTACCAAACTTAAAATCCAAGTCTAAGCTCTTAAATTCTTAGAGTAGTACCATGTATAATTGACTCATATATCTTCCCTGTCCCAGCCCACACATTTAACTTCAATACACAATAAATAAATTAACTAACAAAACCAAGGTATAAAAACCTGTCATTGGTTTGTTAATTTATCCTTTATTATGCAATTCTATCTAATTATTTATTTCATTCTAGAGAGAATTGCATTGTCTATTGGTTTATTTGATGCTTGTCCCTTAATCCAAGATTGCTCTATAAAACAAATATAAAAGAAGTTCAAAGACCAATAAATAAATATTTTTACAACAGCTGTGTATCTTCATTACAAGTAGAGGTGATACTAAACAAGTTTGCTATCTTCACAATGAACCGGAATTGACAACATTAGAAGCAGCAACATATCTATGTACACGGTAAGTTCACAGGTAATCAAATTTTCAATTCTATAAATCCATACCAGGTTTTTAAATTTCCAATTCTATAACAGTTTCCATTCATTGAGCCGCAATGGTCTTAATGAAAAAGCATCAGCCTCCCCCAATTTAATTCTTGTGACAACTACAAAACCTTTAAAAACATACACCGAAAGGGAAATTAGATTCTTCAACCGGCGAGTAAACTAACAGCAACAAATTCCAACTTTCGCTGAATCAAACTATTCAACTTTCGTCTTCAAGCAAACGACAACTGCAACTACAGGAATGCAACCACATACCATATATACTTCAAAATTCCAACTTCAAATAATTCATCACGATCCAAAACCAATCCACACAGTAAATTCACAACTCAATGCTATATTATGATCGAATCTCTCTTCAATTCAACTAAAAACTGAGTACAGGTAACACACCACCCGAAATTTTGTCGCCCAAGCAAGCTACGTCGGAGAAAACTGATTCGGCAACACTTCTACACCACGACTCACCGCCAGCGCTTCAGAAAACAATGATATGAATAAGTACATCAAATTCTAGTTCAATGGATAAGTTTACGGTACTCAATTCAAAATCATTACATACCTTAGGGTTGTCGGAATCCCCAACTTCGCTGGCAATTACAGCCGCCGACACCCACCACGGCCTTGCAGCAGTGCACGACGATGTAGCTCGGGACAGATTTGGAGGGGGCGGGTCCCTCTCTTCATCGCGATTTATATATGCCCTAATTTTCTTATGTCCGTGTGACGACGGAGCTTTCCACCAAAAAAAAAAGGGAGGGGGAGAAATTAAAACCCAATACTGGAGGAAAGAGGACGGCGGCGGTGGTGCGAGGGGCAAGGGAGGTGTTTCCCAACACCGTCGGAAGCGGCGGAAGGTTAGAGGCTGGACGGGGGGGTCCGAATGGAGAATTGGTGAAGGCGGAAGAGAAGTCGGGATGGGAACGATGGGGCGGAGCTGCGTGCGGCGTCGGCAGAGCTCGGTGTACGAAGACGCTGCTCAGGGAAGGACGAACCAGCGGCGCAACCTAGCGCGCCCGATTGGAGCAGGACAACAGGCGTGGGCGGTTGCGGAAGGCAAGTGCGGCGGCGTCGCAGGGCGGAAAGGGGGCTGGCGATCCAATGAACGAACGCTGCATTTTGGAAATGAATTCTGGAAGGGAGACACAATTGCCTGTAAATCCAAGAGAGCGAGGGGTGTATGTGAGAAATTAAGGGCTAGGATTCAAATGGAAGCATGATCGGACGGGTGAGATTGAAATCCAGCTTTGGCCAATTTGGCTCTCGCTCTTATATAATATAAGAGATATACATATATATATATATATACTAGTTGGCTGAGCTGTGCAAATGCACAGCGTATTTAATGTCTACAACTGTCCATGGAGGAAGAAGAAATAAGTGAAATAATTGTAGATGAGGGTATGTGGTTTCTTTATATGAAATTTATTATGTTGAAAGAAGTGTTGTTATAGTTAAGTTACAAGGGAAGTATGAAAGGGATACAAGTGGAAATGTTAGGACATCAGAATCTGACATCTACATGCTTCCAGTTAACGATTCAACAGTAGTCAAATAAATATATAACACAAAATGGTGCCAAAAACAAGAGAAGAAAAAATCAACTAAATGGAAAGTAGTTACCAGTGATATCATAATAGGACATTAATAATAACTTTGTAACAGTGATATCAATAGTCTCTTGTTCAGAATGGGTTTCAGAGGGCCTAAAGACAGTAGGTGGCTGTAAATTAAAAAAAAAAAAAAAAAGGTAAACAATAACAAAGAAGAAATGAAACTCCCAAGGTAGAAATCATATGTATGATGGAACATTTTGAATATATACTTCAAAAGCTTCTTGCCAAGTAAGTATCTATTAGAGTTAATATCTTCTCTTTCACACCAATTCTGGCTGCAAGAACAATTTTTGGGTATTAAAAAGGTGGCATAGTTCAAACAATCAAAACAAGGACTATCACTACAAATAAGATTACATTCTCTTTCAAAAATTTTACCATCTCGTGAGCTGAATCTTTATCAGCAACTTCCATATGAGCAATATCAGAACAATTCTTCATAACAGTCTCAATTAGCTAGAAGTTGGAACGAGATTATTTTCATTAGATTCATTACATGAACCAATTCCTTCTAGTGCCAAGAAATGGGTTCTAAAGGATATTCTACTGATGAGCATATTACTTATAATAAGAAGAACATTCCCAGATGCATTATCCCAGACATTTCATGTTATCTTTCTTGTTAAAAAGTATTCAGTAGCACCCTAACTCCCTAAGTTGACCTAAGACAAGGCAGAACAGAAGATAGTTTAGACCAATTCACACAACTCACACCAGTCATTAATAAACCAAGTCACAAAAATGAGTTTCTCATTGAACCGAGAAAGTAATATGACATGATGCATATAGTGTTTTGGAGAAGAGATTGAAACTCACCGTCAAGCAAGAAGCTGTACTTTGGGGATTTTGCTACCAAGACGTTTCTTTATACCTTTTACTACATCTTATGTCCTTTTACCACATCTTATGTTTGCCTGGTACATAGGAAGCAAATATGAGGGGTCAAAATAACAGCCAGTTATCAGTAACACATCAAAGCAATGGATTAAGGCAGACATGTCAAGCCATTGATATCAGGATTCAGGAAACAATAAAGTTTCTTTGTACTAATTTCTGAAAAAAGAAGAGTGTAATGTTTTTTCCTTTTGTATTAAATAAAAATCCAACAAGTAAGTAAGTTGAAACAACAACAAAAGCGAAGGAAACCATTGCCATAGATAACATAAAACATGTACTACAAGGGGAACCAAAAAATAAAAAATAAAAATCCACCGATCATTACAATATCAATCAAGTATAAAAACATGCCCCAGTGTAATCCTAATATCTATTCATCATTTTATGTTGAATACCGCATCAGCAAAACACTCCATTATTGATATACCCCTTGTTCCTATACAAAATTACAGAGTATGGGGAGAGATCAAAATTGGACCTCACTCAAACCAAAATGGAGCAAAAACAAGATGAGTTCAAGAATGCCACAAAGCATTCAATCTACAGCGTCACATTGAAATACAAATATGTACAGTAAAAGTTGCAGTACCAAAGTACAAACAAATGTGTATGTCCAGACCTCATTAGAAGCTTCTGGTTTACATTTCCAGAAGAACTTTCTGCCTTCATCGAATTAGCTCTCCTTCTCTTCTTCAAATCTGATTTTGATCTTGGAGACCTAAGCTGCCCAGCTTGCTTTTCATGCCTTCATAAACTGACACACACACAAATATTGACAAAAGAACTTCAAAATTGTATCCAACATGATGTGTCATCTGTAATTTGTGCAAGTACATAATGTTTAAATTATGTGCCACTAACAAACAAAATATTAGACTTTTCTTTTTAACAAAATTTTACCCATAAATTTGTCAGCATTAATGTGATGACATTATTATGGTACATGTGGAGGTTATGGACTTCTAATCTATATTGTGTAATTCAGGATGAGAATCAACTAAGGGGTCTTTCAGTATGTTACCTTAGCAACTCAAATAAATTTCCAATTGAATTCATCAATTACATATTTTTGCAGGTATTCCCAAGTTGTATCATTCTGACAGTCTATTGCACAAAAGACAAGAAAACATCACCTGGACAATCTGGAAGCAACATGTTCTGCAATTGCCAAACTGGCAGTTAGTCCAGGCGATTGAATGCCTAAGAGATTTATGAGTCCCAGTATACCATGAATGTCCTCCCCTTGCAAATCAAACTGAATTCATATTCAACCGTCATCAATGAAAAAGATTTCAGGACTATGACTACAAGCTATTACCTGAATTAGGAAATCTGCCGGAGTCTGCTTTGGGCCAGTAATTTTTAGCCGAATGCCTGAATAGCCAGGTTCCAACGACCCATCCTTGAGAGATGGATAGTACTTTCTTATTTCCGGGTTGAACCGGTTTGCACGATCTCTAGGCACAGAATAATCAAACCTTATTACAGGAGATTAAAAATGACGAAGGGTTATTATGTGTAAAGAGAGATTGTGATCGCTATATACAAATCTAAACAGAAACTAACAAGTTCAGGAAGCTTGAGATTTCATCAACACCATCAATCCATTCAACATCTGGACCAAATTTGATTTCGCCGTTTAAGTCCAGGGTAACATGCGCTCCATGGCCACCATCTTCAGGTATAGGATAAATCAAATGTCGAAAGGGAGGAGTTGTAACATTTGATGGTGTGAAATAGCAACCACGGGCAAATTAAGGTTGAGGAATAATTTTGTTGTCAAGGGCATGGATTTTCTTAGAAATTATTGATGGGGCAGTGTGCGATAAAAATCCTACCAGTAAGGATAGCATAAACGAATGGCCATCAACTATGGCAGATTCAGGAGAGAGTATAGAGCTTTTGTGCAATGTAATTCAGGCTCCAGTTGTGTCGCTTCATGACTCTCCATCATTCTCAGCCCTTCGACTCCATTCTCAATTCCTCGAGTCATCAGAAAGTATAACTTGGGAAGTTCAGAAAGTCCAATGGCAACTATTAGCTTTCCAGTTTGTCTATTGAGGAATATCACGTTTATAATATTCGTACATCAAATGCCGACCTCTAACACAAAAATGTGCCTGCAAAATAAGATTGTCAATCACATAGGACTTTATTGACCATTTCAAAGATTTTTTATAAGGTAAAATTAATAGAAGGATTACATCAGTGAATGGCAAAATAGTTTGCCATGGCACAGTCTTTCCTGGAATCATGGTGCAAAGTGCAGCATAGTTGGGTGCAAATTTATGTCCTAAAAAAATTGTTTATATCATTTAACAATCTAAAGCATAAACACTTAAACAGAGGTTACATAAATAAATAGAAAATATAAAAATTCCACCTTATGCTATTATTATAAAATAAAAACTAAAAGTAAGAAATGACTTGGGTGCTAATTTAAATAACAGCATATATGGTGCATGTTTAACCAACACATAAAAGGGAGTGTTTATACGGAACATGTAAAAAGGGTTATGAAAGCAGGCAACATAACCTCATGGTCTAAATCTTTTCATGAATTAGCAAACACAAACAAGTAGGAAGACCTCACACACCAACCCAGAAGCTTGGCCTAAGACAAAAGAGAAAACACATCAGAACATACACTCACTATGATCCCATACTCACACGTGGTTCTAATTCCATTAATCTGTTCCCAGATGTTGTATTCGAGATAGCAGTGCTGCCTCAACCACCTAAAATAAGTCAAAATTTCCTGTGCAAAACAACTTCAAAACTCGTGTTTACATAAAACATCAGAATTAGGTCAATGTACAAAGTGGCAAATACCATTGCCTCTTCAAAACTTAAGTTAGCTAAACCATGAAGGATTATAACTAAGATGTGGTTAGTTTTTATCCAACTGTCAAGCCACAAAATTTTGAAAAGGTTATATATAGCTTGCTGGATTGTCTAGAGAAGGCATCAACATGGCATAAGTCAGAAATGAATCAAACGACAGCTTACTCTGCACCTTGTGGTTTATCTTGCTATAAAATGTTAATTGGATAATACTGAAGAAATTGTGAAGTATATGTGTTAAATTTTTTTTAAAAAAAAAAGAAGAAGAAGAAGAAGAAGAAAACTTCTTCACACTGACACAGTAGCTACTGCAGGAAAAAAAAATGGATTGGCTTCAACCCAAGTTAGAAATTGCCCTGATCACCTTCAACAAAATCATTGTTATTGTCATCAATGCCGAAGAGATCAGTAAGCCATCTAGACCAATTCCCAATCTGATGTACAAAGAACGTAAAAAGAAATAGAATTTCAAGCCTAAAGTGAGGGAAGTAACCATCCAATACAAATATAAAATGATATTGAACAAAATCCCAAGGGAGCGAATATCCCGTTAGACACGTGCTCACCACTGTTTTTAGTTGTGCATGAGCACCGAAGCTAGCTTTGCCAGATGAATATGAAGAATGGTCAGCAATGGGATCTATTGAAATCTCTTTTGCAGACTCTCGGAGGATCGAATTGAACATAGCCACATATAGACGAGCTATCAATTGCTCCATTATCTAGTTTGATACAGAAGAGCGAATCATAATTCAAGTAAAATAGGTATTGCAGACTTGAGAGCATAGTAGAAACAATGTGTTCCTTACCAGCTATAAACACACAAGCACATAAATCATTGTTTGCTGTTTAAATCATTTTTCAGAGATTTCCAATGAACAAGCTCTGTTCTAAATTCTTCGAATTGAACCATAAAGAACAATCATGTATCTAAATGTCACCACTCTTGAGAGCACAGGCAAGCAGCGGCAGTCATGTGCTCCTGCCCGAACAGGACATATCTTTTCACATGCATCCCTGAGGGCCATTTTCCAGAGTTCTGTAGAAAAGTTTCCTTGCTGCTGATCGATGGAGCTAGCTGTTCGAAGTAACTTATTGGATTCACTATCCAAACTGCTGCGAATTTCTTCAACATTTCCAGACTGCATATGTGGCGTAAAAGTCTGGAGGAACGAAACTTGAGAGCAGCTTAGTAATGTGATTCAATGAACTTCACACAGAAAATCTAAGTAAGTGCCAACATAATATATTCAACTATTAGATCAATCTTGGTTAACCTGCCTTCTTATTTACAGCTAAGAGAAATTTAACTAAGCATTCCATACAAATTTGAGAAAATAAAAAGTACCTGCCACCATAAAGATTCAATAATTCGGGATAATATCCAAGCTTCAACCTTTTCCAGTGTAGTCACAAATGTCAGAGGATTCTCCCAATCACTAAGGCAGTCCTCAATAGCATTTCTTGTACCCTTCCTGGCCAAGGAGTCCCATCTAAGTACTGATGATTTTTTCTTCCCATTCTGGTTACATGTTGTCACGATGGAAGGTTGAACAGCACCATGCAACTTACTATCCTCAAAGGACTTGCTCATAATCACTCTCAGTACAATCGAATTTGATAGCCAGAAAGTTAATCTGCATCACAGGAAACAGAACTATAAGCTTAAAAACAACTCTTTAAGAACATGTTTACTATAGACAAATACGTAAGAAACCACAAGCATCACTCCTTGTAATACCCGTGAATTTTCCATCATAAAATACAACGATAATTAAATAAATAAATAATAAAGAAAATAAATACCATAAATAAATAAATAAAGATAAGGAAATGAGAAATGAGATTTTAACTTAAAAAGGAATTAAAGGAATTTAATTAAATAGAAAAAGGTAAATAAATTGCACACCGAAACCCGACACTAATGAACTTGAGGATTCAAGTCCAAAACATCCAATTAGACCCGAGAATAAATTTAGAGAGAAAGTAGAAACCCGAATATACCCCGGGAAACCGGAATTCGGGAGCATAGAGGGATAGAAACCCGAAAGAGAGGCGGAAAAGCACGACGGATCGCACGACCCACCCGGACCGAAGTCCAGGCGAGTGTCGCGCGGTGGCCGCGCGGTGAAGGGGGAAAAGCGCGCCACGACCGCGCCACATGACAGATTCGCCCGTTGCGTGAATCTCTCGCCCGAACGCGGATTTTTCGACTTTCGGTTAAACATCTCTCGACCAAACACCTTTAGGTCAGATGTTGGACGCCCTATGGCTTGGGAAATCTATAAATAAAGCCCTCGGGAGCCCCAAACAAGTTTACAAAACCCTACAACCTTCCATACGTTCGAAACCCTAAATCCGGAGTCGTCGGAGGCACGAAACCAAGACGAACGCTGTTGGACGAGTTCCTCTACAGATCTCCATAGTCGTGGTAAGTCTCGATCCAATCTTTATTCAATAAACGATTCGAAAACGAATCCTAATCATCTCCTTCTTTCTACACCCCGTATTGGATCTAGATCGTAAAACCCGACGAACAGAGGGGAGAAACGGTGGACTGGAAGCCACGCCTTCGAATAGACGATCCCGGACGCTCGTAAATACTGTAAGTTAACTCTTACATGGTTTTGGGATGAATTAAAACATTCAAAACTAAAAGATTATCAAGAAATCGAAAATCTGTCAATTTATACTTTCTACCGATGCAACAGATTTGTTGAATTTTTCCGGACCTTAAAACTAACTCAAACGGAAAACCTTAAAACACGAAAAACGTTCCTAAGACTTAGATCTAGCTCCTGTAAAATTTTGAGAATTTTTGGAGTTGATTTGATATGTGAAAACCCACCGAAACCGAGCTGTATGAATCTAGATCTTGAAATCTTGGACAGAACTTAGGAATGATCTTGATCACGTTTTTAACATAGGATCTAGGATGTTTTAGATCTTTGGCCGAACATGAAAGTTGTAGATAATTGTCTTAAGATGATCCCTGTCAAATTTCATTAAATTTGGAGTTGAATTGGTATGGTAGATATCGAAATCGTTAAACTGTGACACATTAAACTGGGACAGATTTGCTCTTCTGCGAAAATTGGTGATTTTGACCTACTTAGGTATCTCGGATTGAAAAAGTTAAAACACAAAAGTTGTAGATCTTGACGTTTCGGAGTCAGAGATGAAATTTTGGAATTTTTGGAATTAAATCTGATTTTAGACGAATTTTAGAGTAAACTGTGGTTTACCGGAAACAAAATCTTGAAATCTTGTTGAAACATGAATTAACCTTTAGGGTTGAAACGAGTTGAGATATTATTTCTAAATAAATACAATAAAAGTCAGATTTTAAAAATTAAGTCCCCTTACAAACTTGATAAATTAAAATTAGGGGTGAGTGCTCTGCAGGGTGCCCCCTAATGATTCACTTCGTGCCGTAATGGACGATGGTGACCCCGCGCGCTATACTTGAAATGTGATATTGCCAAAACGGCGAAATATAGAGCCTACACTCTCGTGAATATCCGTATGGGTTTCCCGAGGCTCCGGAGTGGTACTGGGTATGGCTGATACGGTTGCGGCCGCCGGGCTACCGGCTAAACTTGTTGACATCGCGATGCTATCGTGAAACCTTGAAATACAAAATCGGGAATGTAATGGGGATTCTAAATTAAATTAAATTAGATTAAATTATGTTGTTGTCCAATTAAATTAATTAAATGCTTTATTTAAATTATGGCTTTTATCTTAAACCATGTGATGTGTGCTATTAAATAGAGCCCTGAGATAAATTATGCCATTGGTTAGTTGATTAGATTAGATTAAATATTATGCAATTATCATGCTTTTGTTAAATTATTAAATTAATGGCTTTTAAACCCTACGATCATGCATGCGTTAACTTACTCAGCAATTTTGCTGACCAAAACCATTTTTATTCATTTCCTTATAGAATATGTGGAATGAGCATGTGTGAGCACGATTCATGCATGGGATTTTGGGGAACACTTATTTTGCTTTTAAATTTCGTACTTAGACTATATTATGAACGTGCCTGTTTAACCCGTGTTTTGGCCATGTCGGCCCTTTCTATACTTTCCGCTGCGATACTGTACTAAACCAAATATTTCCGCTGCGCTATGCTATTGTTATTTTCGAATTATATTGTATGGGCTATTTTGAATGATTTAAATGTTTTTAAATACGACAATACCTAGCCTTGCATCTCTTTAGTAAGCTCGGAGAAACCGTGTCTTACTAGGGAGATGCGGCGGTGACATCCCGAACTGGGTAACCAAAAACCGGGGTGTTACAAGTTGGTATCAGAGCCCGGCTATTTTTAAACTATTATTTTTAAACCATTATTATTTTTAAACTATTATTAGTATTTTGACTATTATTGTAAATTTTAAAGTATTATTTCCATGGAAAATTCTTATTTTAAAACCCATGGAAAAATATATATATGGGGGTGCATTAAATTATTATTGGAGGGAAATATCATTTGCATTTGCATATTGCATCTCTCCTGTGAACTTAGAATCTTGGCGAAACTTGAACTTAGAATCTTGGCGAATTGAACTTAGAATCTTGGCGAATTGAACCTAGAATCTTGGCGAATTGAACTTAGAATCTTGGCGAATACTAACTTAGATCTCTTGCTTGCGCTAGATGGCTAGTCAAGACATGATGCAGTTGATGGTCAGGATGATGAGTGTACATCTCGATTCCCACCAAACCCTAGAGCAAATGAAGTACCGTATGGCTCAATTGTAGGCCAATATACATCACATGGGCAACTTGAGAGAGGCGGATTATCACCGCATAAACCAACTCGAGCGCCAAGTCCAAACCCTCACTACGCAAAACTTAATACTAAAAGAATACATCGATGCCCACGGGCAGGACTTAAACACTATCTTTGACGAGCTGATGCCGCCGAGTTCGGAGGAGGAAGATCCGGAGGAAGATCCTGCTACCCCACCGGAGGATGTCATGAGACACTAGAGCTTCTATTGTTAGATACTATTTTGCTAGGAAAATATCGCTACTTTTGTACTAAAATTTCTTTTGAGGAAATAAAATGCCCGATTTATTTATTTTTTTAAATCGGAAGGGAAATTTTAAAATAAAACCCCCGAGGCGTCGTATGCTTCTTAATTCGAACGAAGCACCACGTGCTAAATTGCTACACACATAAACATTTATAGAAATTGCTTAGACTATATGCTAAATTCACTGGTCCTAATCTATCCCAGTTGTACCAGAATGGCATCCAGAGGAAGAGGAAGAGGCAGAACCCAACCCGCTCCCCAAACCACCACTGAAACACCTACTGAAACACCACCAAACGTCACTGAACCGATTCAACCTGATGAGGAACAGCCCCAAGGTGCGCAGGACGCCCCCCCACCGAACAATGTGGGCGATCGTCTTAGGACGATAGAGGAAGTGTTGATTGCGCTCGGGAACGCGCAAGTCAACCAGGGTCAAGTTGCGGCGGTACCTCCGCCCCAAGCTCGCCCTAACTACCTGGCGATGGTGAATCCTTACCAGCCGCCCCACTATGCTGGTGAGGAGGATCCAGCTAAACTGGAAGAATGGATCCGGACTTTCGACCAGCTGCTGGGAGCAGTTAAATGTCCGAAAGGAGAAAGAGTGCACGTCGCTTCGTACTACTTGGGAGGCGAAGCCGATGACTGGTGGCAGGCCACTCAAGCCAAACTGACTGAAGATGACGAGCCCTACTCGTGGATGGAGATGATGGAACTACTCAGGGACCGATTCTATCCCTTGAGTACTAAAGCTGCCATGTACGAAGAGTTCCTGTCGCTGAAGCAAGGAAGCCAAACGGTGCAGGAATACTACACACGCTTCAAGGAACTGGTGAGGTTCGCACCAAGGCTAGTGCCTACTGATGCAGAAAAGGCACAGAAGTTCGAGATGGGACTGAACCTGTCCGTGCGCGAGGTGATCGCGGGGGTACACTACCCCGATTTGCAAGCAGTGTATGACCGCGCTGTGGCGGTAGCACGCGTGCAGCAGCTGAAAAGGAGGGTGAGTGGGGAGTCCAGTAGGGGTCCTCAAGACAAGAGAAGCCGAGACTCAAGAAACGAGAACAACACTGGGAGGAACGAGCAACGCAGAGGGTCGAATAGGCCCCAACAAAACAACACTGGGAGGAGGTTCAACCAAGAAGATCCGGTACCGCCTTGCCCGAGATGTGGACGACCCCATCTGGCAAGGGGATGCCCGCAACAAGGCGCCTGTTACCGATGCGGTCGAATGGGTCACGTTCGACGGGATTGCCGAACTAGGCTCGAGAACATAACGAAGAGGGACGATTTGGTCGCGGGGCAAGAACAGCCTCAAAATCAAAACGGGCGAAACGGGAATAACCAAGGGTACAGACCCCCTCAAAATAGGCCGCAAAACCAGAACCAGAACCAACGACCTCCGCCCCCTCAGAATCAAAACCAGCAACAAAATCAGCAGCCGAATGCGAATCAACAAGGCAATCAGGGACGCCCTATGGGGAGGTTGAACGTGGTAAACCAAGCGGACGTGCCTGCGCAAGGAGAAGTGATGGCAGGTACATTTTATGTGTTGAATACGCCCCTTAGAATTCTATTTGATTCTGGAGCTAGTTGCTCAATTATAGCATCAAGGATAGTGCCTGGGTTAGATCTACCTAAGTGCGAGAGAATTAGCTTAGGAATTCAATTGCCTTCTGGAGAAGTAGTGTCTTGCTCTAAACGATATAACGGAATTCCTATAGTGATAAAGAACGTAGAATTCTTCGCGAACTTAGTAGAATTTAACTTAAGAGACTTTGACGTCATACTGGGGATGGATTGGCTATCCCAGTATAAAGCGGTGATCGAATGCCAAAAGCAAAAGATCACCTTGTCAAAAAGTAGGGGAAAGAGGGTCATCTTTTACTCTCAGCCCCCTAAGAAAAGTAACAAAATCGTTAGTGCACTCAAATTGAGTAACTTGATGCGTAAGGGGTACGAACTATATGTGTGCTATGTGCACAACCTTGAGGCGGAAGAAAACAAGGTTGATAGCATACCAGTGGTAAGAGAATACCCGGACGTGTTCCCTGAGGACGTTCCGGGCATGCCACCTGAGAGAGATCTTGAATTCACTATAGATCTCATTCCGGGGACAGAGCCTGTCTCGAAAGCTCCGTACCGGATGGCACCACTGGAAATGAAGGAGTTAAAGGAACAACTCGAGGAACTATTGGGAAAAGGCTACATAAGACCGAGTACGTCCCCTTGGGGAGCACCGGTTTTATTTGTTAAGAAGAAAGACGGAGGACTACGTCTTTGCATAGATTACCGAGGACTAAACCAAGTGACCATTAAAAATAAATACCCCCTACCGAGAATAGAGGATCTGTTTGATCAACTGAAGGGAGCTTCAGTATTCTCGAAGATCGATTTGCGATCTGGGTATCATCAATTGAGGATCGCCGAGAAGGACATTCCGAAGACGGCATTTCAAACGCGATATGGCCATTACGAGTTCACAGTGTTATCCTTCGGGTTAACAAATGCTCCGGCCATGTTCATGAATCTCATGAACAACGTGTTCCGAGAATTGTTAGATCAGTGCGTCGTAGTGTTCATCGACGACATCCTGATCTACTCAAAGAGCGAGGAGGAACATGCAAAACACTTACATCAAGTGTTGGAAATCTTGCGAAGAAATCAGCTATACGGCAAGCTGTCGAAATGGGATTTCTGGTTGAAAGAAGTGGCATTTCTCGGACACATAGTATCCGCTGATGGAGTATCAGTGGATCCGGCAAAAGTTTCTGCAGTGACGGAGTGGGCGACTCCGAAGAGTCCAACGGAAATAAGGAGTTTCCTTGGATTAGCCGGGTACTATAGACGATTTGTGAAGGACTGCACGTCCTTTGAACCAGCTACTGAAGAAAGGAGCAAAATACGAGTGGACCGAAGCTTGTGAGACTGCGTTTCAAGAGCTGAAGAAACGACTCACAACCACACCCGTATTAACACTACCATCAGAGAATGGTGACTTCGAAGTATATAGCGATGCTTCGAAGGAAGGTTTAGGTTGTGTCTTGATGCAAGACTCGAGAGTCGTAGCCTATGCATCACGCCAACTAAAACCCCACGAGGAAAATTATCCGACCCACGACCTGGAGTTGGCAGCGGTCGTTTTCGCTCTAAAGATATGGAGACATTATCTTTATAGGCGGAAGTGTCGAATGTTCACCGACCACAAGAGCGTGAAATATATATTCACTCAGAAGGAGTTGAATTTGAGACAGCGAAGGTGGTTGGAACTTATTAAAGACGATTTAGAGATAGCATACCACGAGGGGAAGGCGAATGTGGTAGCCGATGCCCTAAGTCGGAAAACCCAACACGTGACAAACTCGTTGGTAATTCCGCCGGCATTGTACATGGAGTTGGCGAGATTGGAGTTAGAACTTGTGCATCCTGGCACAGTGAGAGAAACGGTCAATGCCATGGTCGTAGAAACTCCAATATTGGACGAGATTCGACTCGCTCAACCGGGCGACCCGAAACTCGAGAAGATATAAGGGTATATTGCCGAAGGAAAGGCAATAGGATTTGCTGTCCATGAGGATGGAAGCATCCGTTTCAAAGGGAGATGGTGTGTGCCTCTTAAATGTGCCGAGTTGAAACAAAGGTTGATGGAGGAAGGGCACAACATGCCATATTCCGTACATCCCCGAGGTGACAAGCTATACAAGGATTTGAAGAAGATCTATTGGTGGCCGGGAATGAAGAAGGAAGTGGCGAATTTCGTGGCGAGATGTCTCACCTGCCAAAAAGTTAAGGCAGTGCGACATAAACCCTTAGGATTGATGCAACCACTAGAGATTCCAAGTTGGAAGTGGGATAGCATCTCAATGGACTTTGTCTCGGGATTACCCCGATCACCTAAAGGCATGAACAAGATTTGGGTGATTGTGGATAGGCTAACGAAGGCAGCCATATTTATCCCAATGAAAGACACGTGGACTATGGACCAATTGGCCCGAGCCTACATTGATAATGTGGTACGACGACATGGAGTACCACATGATATCATTTCCGATAGAGACAGTAGATTTGTCTCTCATTTCTGGACGGAGTTACAAAAAGCTCTCGGTACTCAAATCAAAATGAGCACCGCATTCCACCCGATGACGGATGGACAAACCGAGAGGACAATCCAAACACTAGAAGACATGCTGAGAGCATGTGTGTTGGAATTCAAAGGAAATTGGGAATCTCATTTACCCTTGATTGAGTTTTCCTATAATAATAGCTACCATGCTAGCATCGGCATGGCACCTTTCGATGCGTTGTATGGACGAAAGTGCCGAAGCCCATTGAGCTGGGAAGAAAATGATAAGTCCGTGGTAGTGGGACCACAACTTATCGAAGACATGGCTCAACAAATCAAAGTGATCCAAGGGAAGATGAAAGCCGCACAAGACCGTCAAAAGAGTTATGTCGACGTGAGATAGAGTCATGCTAAAGATATCACCCATGAAGGGGGTGATGCGCTTTGGCAAACGAGGGAAGTTAAGTCCTCGATATATAGGACCTTACGAAATTCTAGAACGAGTCGGAACTCTAGCCTACCGATTGGCTTTCCCGCCACACTTAGATCGAGTTCATAATGTCTTCCATGTCTCGCAACTAAAGAAGTATGTGCCGGACCCGACACATGTACTTCAACCGGAGATAATTGAGCTCGATGAAGATTTGACTTACGAAGAAGTCCCAGTGCGTATTCTCGACACTAAGGAACGAGTAACAAGGAATAAGACCGTCAAAATGATCAAGGTTCTTTGGTCAAACCACGAAAGTGAGACGGCAACTTGGGAAGTAGAATCCGACATGAGAGAACGATACCCGACATTGTTCCAAACCGATACCGACACAGTTATGGGGACATAACTGCAATCTTAAGGGGGAGAGGATGTCATACCACCTATTTTTCGTGCACTTTTGTAAATTGTTGAACTACGTTAAGGCTTGATCCCTTTACCGGGTACGTAGGCAGCTTAGAAGTTTTAATTCTAAGTTCAGTCACAACATATAAAACAAACAAAAGACCTTTAGCACGAGAAAAGCCGAAACACAACTTCGAGGACGAAGTTGATTCTTAAGGAGGGTAGACTGTAATACCCGTGAATTTTCCATCATAAAATACAACGATAATTAAATAAATAAATAATAAAGAAAATAAATACCATAAATAAATAAATAAAGATAAGGAAATGAGAAATGAGATTTTAACTTAAAAAGGAATTAAAGTAATTTAATTAAATAGAAAAAAGTTAAATAAATTGCACACCGAAACCCGACACTAATGAACTTGAGGATTCAAGTCCAAAACATCCAATTAGACCCGAGAATAAATTTAGAGAGAAAGTAGAAACCCGAATATACCCCGGGAAACCGGAATTCGGGAGCATAGAGGGATAGAAACCCGAAAGAGAGGCGGAAAAGCACGACGGATCGCACGACCCGCCCGGACCGAAGTCCAGGCGAGTGTCGCGCGGTGAAGGGGGAAAAGCGCGCCACGACCGCGCCAGATGACAGATTCGCCCGTTGCATGAATCTCTCGCCCGAACGCGGATTTTTCGACTTTCGGTTGAACATCTCTCGACCCAAGACCTTTAGGTCAGATGTTGGACGCCCTATGGCTTGGGAAATCTATAAATAAAGCCCTCGGGAGCCCCAAACAAGTTTACAAAACCCTACAACCTTCCATACGTTCGAAACCCTAAATCCGGAGTCGTCGGAGGCACGAAACCAAGACGAACACTGTTGGACGAGTTCCTCTACAGATCTCCATAGTCGTGGTAAGTCTCGATCCAATCTTTATTCAATAAACAATTCGAAAACGAATCCTAATCATCTCCTTCTTCTTTCTACACCCCATATTGAATCTAGATCGTAGAACCCGACGAACGGAGAGGAGAAACGGTGGACTGGAAGCCACGCCTTCGAATAGACGATCCCGGACGCTCATAAACACTGTAAGTTAACTCTTACATGGTTTTGGGATGAATTAAAACATTCAAAACTAAAAGATTATCAAGAAATCGAAAATCTGTCAATTTATACTTTCTACCAACGCAATAGATTTGTTGAATTTTTCCGGACCTTAAAACTAACTCAAACGGAAAAACTTAAAACATAAAAAACGTTCCTAAGACTTAGATCTAGCTACTGTAAAATTTTAAGAATTTTTGGAGTAGATGTGATATGTGAAAACCCACCGAAACCGAGCTGTATGAATCTAGATCTTGAAATCTTGGACCGAACTTAGGAATGATCTTGATCACATTTTTAACATAGGATCTAGGCTGTTTTAGATCTTTAGCCGAACATAAAAGTTGTAGATAATTGTCTTAAGATAATCCCTGTCAAATTTCATTAAATTTGGAGTTGAATTGTTATGGTAGAAATCGAAATATTTAAACTGTGACACATTAAACTCGGACAGATTTTCTCTTCTGCGAAAATTGGTGATTTTGGCCTATTTAGGTATCTCGGATTGAAAAAGTTAAAACACAAAAGTTGTAGATCTTGACGTTTCGGAGTCAGAGATGAAATTTTGGAATTTTTGAAATTAAATCTGATTTTAGACAAATTTTAGAGTAAACTGTGGTTTACCGGAAACAAAATCTTGAAATCTTGTTGAAACATGAATTAACCTTTAGGGTTGAAACGAGTTGAGATATTATTTCTAAATAAATACAATAGAAGTCAGATTTTAAAAATTAAATCCCCTTACAAACTTGATAAATTAAAATTAGGGGTGAGTGCTCTGCAGGGTGCCCCCTAACGATTCACTTCGTGCCGTAATGGACGATGGTGACCCCGCGCGCTATACTTGAAATGTGATATTGTCAAAACGGCGAAATATAGAGCCTACACTCTCGTGAATATCCGTATGGGTTTCCCGAGGCTCCGGAGTGGTACTGGGTATGGCTATACGGTTGCGGCCGCCGGGCTACCGGCTAAACTTGTTGACATCGCGATGCTATCGTGAAACCTTGAAATACAAAATCGGGAATGTAATGGGGATTCTAAATTAAATTAAATTAGATTAAATTATGTTGTTGTCCAATTAAATTAATTAAATGCTTTATTTAAATTATGGCTTTTATCTTAAACCATGTGATGTGTGCTATTAAATAGAGCCCTGAGATAAATTATGCAATTGGTTAGTTGATTAGATTAGATTAAATATTATGCCATTATCATGCTTTTGTTAAATTATTAAATTAATGGCTTTTAAACCCTACGATCATGCATGTGTTAACTTACTCAGCAATTTTGCTGACCAAAACCATTTTTATTCCTTTCCTTACAGAATATGTGGAATGAGCATGTGTGAGCACGATTCATGCATGGGATTTTGGGGAACACTTATTTTGCTTTTAAATTTCGTACTTAGACTATATTATGAACGGGGCTGTTTAACCCGTGTTTTGGCCATGTCGGCCCTTTTTATACTTTCCGCTGCGATACTGTACTAAACCAAATATTTCCGCTGCGCTATGCCATTGTTATTTTCGAATTATATTGTATGGGCTATTTTGAATAATTTAAATGTTTTTAAATACGACAATACCTAGCCTTGCATCTCTTTAGTAAGCTCGGAGAAATCGTGTCTTACTAGGGAGATGCGGCGGTGACATCCCGACCTGGGTGACCAAAAACCGGGGTGTTACACTCCTGGCTCATCCGCTGGTGTGGATGGAACTAAACTCAATCTAGAGAGAACGATTTCTAGCTTGACTTAAAGATGTAAAATTTTGATTTCCCAGCAAATAGCAATTTCATGAATGCCACATGCTTCAATAAAGGTATAAGGCATATTGACTAAAATTTAAAAGGTTTAGGGAAAAAAATGAAAAAGAAAGAAACATGAATCCAAAAGGAAAGAACCTTCGGAAGTAAAATTAGGAGCAAACCTGTGGCGTCGCAGCGCAGATAGGACAAAGCAAGCCAAGGGGGAAGCGGAGACGGAGTGCCGATCGGCGAGCTTGGGACAGAGGTCCGGCACGGTGCGCACGGCGACGACGTCGCAGGGACGGGCTTGGGCGACGATGGCGGGGAGGGAAGACAGCGCAAGAGCAAAGCACGCAAGAAGACAGCAAGGGCGAGGCGATGCGGAAGAAGCAAGGGCTTTACTTGAACACCGGGACGCCCTCCCCGACGACAGCGCGGCGGCGACAATCGGCCTCCTCCGACAGTGACAATGTTGGATGGAAACAGAGGCGGCAACCCAGAAGGTAAAAGGAACCCTAGGGAAATGGAAAAGTGAAAACAAAATTAACCCTGAGAATAATCCTTACCCGAATGGAAGACATTGCCTGAAGTTGGAGTTGGATGTAAGATTGGGGTTTATTTAGGGTTTCCCAACGGCGGCGGAAGGTGAGCGGCGCGATGGGAGGTCCGAATCGCGATTGTGGAGACTGAAGAGAAGAACCCTAGTGAGGCGATGGAGAAAGACGGCCCGATTGAGATGAGATGAGAAAGAGGAATGAATCTGTAACCTGCGGGAATCGATCCTGTTTTACAGATCAATAATCCACTCACCCTTTCATCCAACGGCTACAATTTCAATTGGATTTGAGATCCAACGGTTGAGAATCAGATTGGAGGTTGGAATACTTTGGCCAAATTCTCTTATAAGATATAGATATATGATACATCCTCCGTTCTCGTGAAAGTGCCACATTCCCCATATGCACGCAGTCGGATACAGATTTTTAATCGTTAATAACTCACATTGTATATAAGTAAAAATTATAAAAATTCGATATTATAGAACTACATGATGAGACGATTCTAACAAGATCTCACTTAATTATATTTTTCTTTCTATAACTATTATATAAATGTGAATCAAAGTCGAATAATGAATAGTGTCAAAACACCAAACGTGTCAATATCACGAGAACGGAGGTAGTATATAGCCTGTTTGTTTTACCTTAGAGGCTGTTTGTTTTGCCTTTTTTTTTTCTCCTTTTGACTTTTGCTTTTCTAAAAAGTCATTTTTTTTTTTGTTTTTTGGGGTGTTTGTTTTGCCTTTTTAAAAAAGTAGAAGAGAAGCAAAAGTTAAAATTCTCATTTTTTAAAGTCAGTAGGGGTTTTTTTTTGAGGAAAAAACTTGTTATACCATTCAAAACCAAATGTTGGAGTACATCATATCAACTAAGAAGCCAAAACGCAACAGAAAACTAAAGACATCATGCTCTGGAACAATAAAGTCAGTAGGGGGTTACTTCCAGAAAAAGGAGAAGTTATTTTAGGAAGAAAAATACCAAAATATCCCTATTAAATTAGGTAATTTCTAAATCCCTAAAATCAAGCAACGTCCATCATGGTGTCTTCAACCTTTTTAGAATTTTTTTCTGTTCATCCACCGTCTTCAACCTTATTTCTTTTGAACAGTTTTGTAGTTTTTTATTTGAATTATGAAAAACACATCCATTTCCAATTTGATGTTAATAACAAATTTTATTTATAATAGAATTAAAATAATTATCTCATATATATTAATTAAATTTACCTATAAAAATTTATTTTAAATATATTTTCAGATTTATAATATACAGTATATACTAAATTGAAATAAAATAAATTTTATACTCTTATAAGATTGATGTCCCTTTTAGTAATTTTAGTATATAAAAAGTTCTTCTACGTACAATTCATCCAAACATGTTCCCATTACAAAAGTAGCTTTTAATACATCAATCCAAACAATTATTTGGGCTGCTTTTGCTTTTGACTTCTCCTTCTCCTTTTTCTACTGACTTCTCCTTTTTTTCAAAAGCCAAAACAAACAGGACTTTAATTTTTCCCCTTTTGACTTTTGCTTCTTCCAAAAGTCCTTTTGAATTTTTTTAGTTGTTTGTTTTGACTTTTTTAAAAATAAAAGGAGAAGCAAAAGTTAAAATTCTATTTTTTTAAAAGTAGATAGGGGGTTAGCTTTTAAAAAAGGAGAAGTTATTTAGTAATCAAAATACAAAAATAACCCTATTTAAAAAGGAAATGAAATTAATTATAAATATCCTTATAAGTCCATTTTAGTAATTTTAATATATCAAAAGTCCTTCTACGTACAATTCATCCAAACATGTTCCGTTGAAAAGCAATTTTAATAATATATCCATCCAAACAATTATTTGAGCTGCTTTTGCTTTTGAATTCTCGTTCTCCCTCCTCCTTCTTTTACTAACTTCTCCTTTTTTTCACAAGCCAAAACAAACAGGCCCATGTACTAGTAATCCGTTGAGACTCGTCGGACATAATTATATATTATATATATACAATGTATATAGTATACGGCGAATAAATACCAAAACAATCATGTAAGTTTCACTATTATTCAATTTAGTCCATAAAGTATTTGATTATCCATATTGGTCCTATAACTATCATATTTTAGCCGAAATAATTCTAAATGCATTTATTTTTCAATTTTAGGTCCCTAAACTTTTATATTTTTCGAGATCGAGACATGCATCCGAGTTTTTCCTCTCCTAGGGTTCCAGGTTCGTCGTCCAGGCCTTTTGGGCCACCGTCTGCATCCGTGGAAGCGCCGTCTGGAGCAGCGGCGCCAACTTCTACTGATCATGGGGTTGCGTCGAAGTCCTTCGCTGATCTCTTGAAGGGCGCAGGACAGCCCTCTAATCCGGTTTGTGTACGTAGAGATCTTATTGCGGAAGGCCTGATCACCAAGAGCTTTGTTGGTCCGAATCAAACGATCCCGCACTTTACTACTGTTAAATCTATTGAAGTTGAGGCCAGTCGCGAGTGGGAAGAAGTGCTGGTATTAAAGCTGCTGGGTGCGCATATTGGATATATGGCTTTGCATGAACGACTTAAACGTATGTGGAAAGTTGAAGGGAATATGATGCTCATTGATGTTGGTTATGGTTGCTTTGTGGTAAAGTTTGATCTTTTATCTGATCGGGAGGCTGTGGGGAGTGGAGGCCCTTGGATGATCTTTGATCATTACCTGGCAATCATGCCATGGTCGCGCAGTTTCAATCCTCGTACGACAACGGTTAACAAAACCCTAGTTTGGGCCCGGATGAATGGGTTATCGATGCATCGGTTCCGTGAGGATATCCTGTGGGCGATCGCTTCTGGTCTTGGTGATGTGGTTAAATTTGATAATATTACTCATGATTCTTCCAAGGGACGCTTTGCTCGGGTATGTGTAGCTATTGATCTTTCAAAGCCAATTACAGGAATGATTTTGGTGAATGATGAGTGGATTCCAATATCTTATGAGGGACTTCATCTGCTTTGCACCAAATGTGGTCGCTATGGCCACTTCGAAAGGGATTGTGACTATGTGTCGCCCACACAGGCGTCCAAGGAATCTGCTATGGAGGAGTTAGGGGCGCTGCCTCCTGCCGTTGATGTCCAGGGTGATCTTGGTATGCATGATGCGGCTGTGCCTGGGCAAGAGCCGGAGTTTGGTGCTTGGCTTAAGGTGGTTCGGAAGGGGAATTGGAAATCAAGACAGCCCCATCCTAAAAAAGTGGAGGCGCAGGCAAGCATGCCGTTTGTTGCGGATAAGGTGGTGGATGTGGCCCTTGATGATTTACCTGAGGCGGCAGGTGGTGCAGTGGTGATGAAGGCAGTGGCTCGGCTCAAGGGTAAGGCAGTGGATGGAACCATGCCTCCTACGGAGAGTGATGCTTTAGCGGTGGTGCCCTATGTGAGTCATCCGGGTAGTGCCAATAAAGCTCTTCATGGGGCTAAGAGGCCTCGTCTGCAACCTGGAATACGATCAAAGGAAGTTGGTGACACGAGCGGGCATGGCGCCACTGTTGCGGGTCACAATCAATTTTTGCTTCTTCAGCATTTACATGAGGAGGATATGCAGGAGGGCGAGGATGCTGAGGCTCGGGGGAGTGAGTCTTGGGCAGATGCGGATGATGGTGGTTCTCAGTTTGGAGAATCTTAAATGACGGGGGGTTTGTCCTTACATTAATTTTTTTATGGATTTTGCAAATTATTCTTTTATTGTATGGAATGTCTGTGGCTTGATGAGTCGTACGGCTCAACGTTGGGTTGGCGACGTTGTTAATGATCATCATCTGGATTTCTTTTGCATCATGGAACCACGAGGTCACTTCCATAGGGTAAGGGGTTTCTTCGATCGGCTTGGTTATTCGGAGGTCCTGATCCAATACCGTTGGACAGGGAGGAGGATTATGGTTGCTTCGTGGTCATCATGTGGATTGTCTAATAAATTTGGTTGATACTCGAGATCGGATTTTGACAGTGAAGCTCACGAAGGGTCACTCGACGTGGTGTTTCTCTACTATTTATGCATCCCCTAATTATCAGAGGCGACAAACCAATTGGGATGAATTGAAAACGCTGTCTGCACTAATTGAGGGGCCTTGGATCATTATTGGAGATTGGAATGAAATTACACGCGAAGAAGAGGTGCAGGGTGGCGTGTTCCTTCCTGTCAGGGCAGCGGAATTTAGGGAGGTTATTAATGAATGTAATTTGATGGATGTCCCGACTTTTGGTAATGCCTTTACTTGGTCCCGAATGGATGGGGGCGGGCGTCGCCTGAGCAAGTGCCTGGATAGGGGACTAAGGAATTTTGCATGGATGAACCTTTTTCCGGAGGGTCGCATCTATCATCTGCCTCGAATGGGTTCCGATCACTGTCCTTTGAAGCTTGTATGTGGGGAGGGGCGGCTTCCAGAAATGCAGCGACCCTTTCGATGGGACACGGCATGGGGGATGCATGAACAATATAAGGACGTGGTCTTGCAATGCGCCAGTGGCGGAGAGGCTGCGTTGCCTGACATCTTGGCAAATATTCAACATCAGTCTCAAGTGTTTAATAAGGAGATCTTTGGTAACATAAGGGATCGGAAGAGAAAGCTGAAGAATCGGTTAAAAGGTCTTGAAAAGTGTATGGCTCGCACGGATTCAGCGTGGATGCAAAGATTGGAGGTGGAAATTGAAAACGAACTGGAGGAAGTGCTTCTACAGGAAGAGATGCTTTAGTTCCAAAAATCACGAGATAAGTGGGTTCGCGTTGGGGATCGGAATACAAAATATTTTCATGCGAAAGCTAAAGTGCACCACAAACGTAGCAGGATTTATGGATTAAAGATAGGAGATACTTGGGAGGAAAATCAATCTACATTGCAGCAACACGCCATTGATTATTATGATAAGCAATACGAGGATACTGGTGAGGAGGTGATTGCGGCAGATTTGCCTCTTTTGGATCCTCTTTTGGACGTCCATAAAACGCGATTGTTGCTAACATTGAGGATGCTGAGGTGGCGAAGGCAGTTCACTCCATGAGGGCCTATGCAGCGCCGGGTCCTGATGGCTATCCGGCTGCTTTCTTTCAACGCTATTGGGAGTTCTTGGGGCCTTCAGTTCTGAAGTTGGTGAGAGACGCTATGGAATCCAGGAAGCTGCCGGATGGCTTGGCACACGGCTATATGTGCCTTATACCTAAAGTTGCTGTTCCGGAATCCATTGCCCAGTTCCGCCCTTTGATGTTATGTAATGTTGCTTTTAAGATTATAACTAAGGTGTTGGTTTCGCGATTGAGGCCAATATTATGTGAAATAATTAGTCCTTTTCAATCGGCGTTCTTGCCTGGGCGTGGCACTGCGGATAATGGCTTATTGTTACAGAAAATGGTGGCACATATGGAGGGCTCCAAAACGTCAGCTCGCTCCGTCATTTTAAAGATCGATATAGCTAAGGCTTTTGATACTGTCCGCTGGTCCTTCTTGAGGGATTGTTTAACCGAACTTGACCTTCCGAGTGGGTGTGCATCTTTGATAATGGAATGTGTCCAATCGGCGAGCTTCTCCATTCTTTGGAATGGATCGCCTGTTGGAAATATTCAGGCGAAACGAGGCTTGCGACAAGGGGACCCGATGTCTCCTTATTTATTTGTAGTGGTCATGGAAAAATTGACGAGGACCATTTTGCAAGAGGTGCATGGTGGCGCTTGGAGGCCTTTCCTGCTGAGCACCATTGGCGAAGGGATTTCTCACTTGATTTTTGCGGATGATCTCATACTTGCTTCTCAATTACATGAAGGTAGTATATCTACGATTGCCATGGTGTTAAAGCGATTTGGCTCACGCTCCGGATTACACATGAACTCCTTGAAATCAACGGTTTTCTGTTCTCCTGGAGCGACCACGGAAGAAGTTGGTTGGGTGGCTCATTATCTAGGCATTACGGTTGGGCAGGAGCTCGGTAAGTATTTAGGGTTTCCTGTCATTCATGGGCGCATGAAGTTATCTCATTTTGATCCTTTGTTGCGACGACTTATGGATAAAATGAGCACCTGGACCGGCATGCTTCTCAACAAGGCGGGCCGCGTGACGCTTGCTCGATCAGTCCTAGCTACTATACCTGTTTATTCTATGCAAGTTCATTTGTTACCCATGGGGATATGTAAGGAATAGATAAGCTTGTCCGACGTTGGATATGGAAGGGCGGGGATGGACATGGCCTTCATCTGGTTAATTGGAACACCATTACTTTGCCTAGAAAGGATGGCGGTCTTGGCATTCATCCGGCACGTGAAATGAATATGGGATTACATGTTTAGTCCTAATAAATTATGGGTTCATTCGTTTCGTGGCAAATACACCACTGACTGCACCTTTCCGGCTCCTCATTACAGAGGCACCAAAGTGTGGAAGATGCTTGTTAAGGTGACTGAAGTTTTTCGTGAAGGCTATGGTATCCGCATTGGCAGCGATGAGAGTTCCTTGTGGTATGTGCCTTGGTGGCAAGGCGATTGTCTTACAAATAAGGTGGATTTTGTTCATTACAATGATATCCAGCTTAAGATTAAAGATATAGTGATTAATGGAGTCTGGGACCTATCGGGTTTATATACTGTGCTGCCTACTGAGTTGAGAGTATCTATTCTCACGTCGCATGTTCCTTTTCTCTCGGCTTCTTCTGCCGACATCATGCACTGGAGAGGGTCTAGTAATGGAGTCTATTCTGTTGCTTCGGGCTTCCAATGGTTAACACGCGATGCGGCTCGGACGACAGGCTGGCGTTTGTTATGGAGACCTTGGATCCCGG
Source organism: Hygrophila difformis (assembly GCA_030278955.1). Taxonomy (NCBI): domain Eukaryota; kingdom Viridiplantae; phylum Streptophyta; class Magnoliopsida; order Lamiales; family Acanthaceae; genus Hygrophila; species Hygrophila difformis. The sequence continues at coordinate 27,954,760 of JAOANR010000013.1, read as the reverse complement.
AGAAGATTGGTCTCTTTTTTTGGTTAATTGGTCATAATGCTTTACCTATTAATGACCTACGGTATCGGCGACAGTTGGCTTCATCCCCATTATGTACTATCTGTGGAGATCATGTTGAAGATTGGAAGCATTGTCTCTTCAAGTGTGCCTGGACGATCCCGGTTTGGACAATGGGAGGCCTTCCACTGCCGTTTCTTGATCAGGTTGATGAGCGCGATGTCCGGCATTGGATGGAATGGATGTGGCGGACGTTTGTGATTACTTTGTTGCTCTTTGCTGGTTCATTTGGCTTGAGCGGCATCATAGAGTTTTTCATGGCTCCGAGACTCGTATTCGCAAGCTCCTCTGCCAAGCTCGACATTTGACTCGAGCCATGTCTACACATCATGCACGGATGGGAGAGCGAGAGATCAGAATGGTTAGCTGGAAGAGAGCATCGGATGCTGGATTGATCTTACATACTGATGGATGCTGGCAAGGCTCGGGCGTTGCTGGTTATGGTGTTGTTATACGTAATAGCAATGGAGAATGGCGTCTAGCTTGTGGTGGCAAGCATCACGGACGTGATATCTTAGAGGTTGAGCTCATTGGGCTGCTTCGTGGATTGCAATTGGCTGCGAGTAATGATTTGAGGGTTGCTGCTATCTATGTAGATTCCTTAGAAGCTGCTAAGTTGATTTGTGCTGGAGTGTCTCGCCTGCATGTGTTATGGCCTCTTCTTGACGACGTTCGTAGGGCACTTCAAGCTTTGGATGGTTGTGAGGTTCGTCATGTTTATCGCGAAGGTAATAAAGTTGTTGATGCATTGGCACGTAAGGCAGTCTTAGGGGAGGAGTTTTACACGACCTGGGCATTCCCACCGGATGACATTAAAGACTTGGTTCGAGATGACGCGAATGGAAGATTGTTCGTGAGGCTGTAGTTTCTTTTGGATGATTGTTGCTTTTCTTTTTTCTTTCTTCTCTTTATTTTTATTTTTCTTTGCTCGCCTTTTTAGGCTGTGTCATGCAAAAAAAACTTTTGTATTTTTCACTTTCTCCCAAAAGTTTCTAAATTTTCCAATTTAGTCCTCATTTTTAAAAAGATAAATATGTAATAAAGACTAAATTGCAAAAACCAAAAACTTTTTGGGGGTAAAGTGAATATTTAACAGTTTAGGAATCTAAAATTGAATATTAAATTGCATATGGGACTATTTCGGCTAAAATATGAAAGTTATAGGACAATTTGAGATAATCAAATACTTCATGAACCAATTTGCATAATAGTGAAACTTACAGGACTATTTGGGTATTTATTCTTAGTATACGAAGTACTAATAAATTGTATTTTGAGTAATAGAAAAAATGTGTAATAATTTTATATATTCTAAAGAGTTTGTATATGATAATAAATTTAATTACTTTTTGAACTAACAGAGAAATCATATTTTACCGCATTCTTTAGCTTTTGTAGCTTATCCGGTACAAACCTAACAAATGAATAAAAATAAATATTAAAAATAATATTTTTATTTATTTAAAATTTAGTTTAAAATAAAATTGAATTTAAATATAAGTGTTAAGCATATTTTGTTTATAAAATATTATTATTTATTCAGTTTTGTTTGCCTTATTTTCTTAAAATGTAATTTAAGTTAATTTCACATTATTTTATTTTGTATTTATTTTAATGAACAAACTAGTGCCAGGACGCACTAGGTAAAGTTATTGGATTTATAACCGATGGTGTGTGACATTTTTAGAAGTTATTCAACTATTTTCCACTCCATTCTGTGTAAATATGCTGCAACCGAATCCGGTACGATACAACCTCTTAAAAAAGTCTGCACATACAGATATAAGATAAAGCAGCTTGCCCATCACATAGAAAATACTCTCATCTTATATTTTTCCATTACATACATCACTCCCATCACACATACAAAAAACATTCTTCCATGCATTGTACGAATATTTCTCCCATCACAACCGACACAGCCCATAAAATATAATAGACAAAAATAAATTTGATGTAAAAAGACAAATTGTGAATAAAAAATTAACATAAATTTTCATAAGTACCAAACATTTCGTACATGTGTAAAATTTTACGTAAAGAATTAGTGACAACATACATTCCCAGAGACTAGTGTGTGTACCAAAAGAATGAGAGTTGTACATGCAAATATGGATGCTAAACATTTAGGCAACGCCGCCACGAATGGCTGTTGAGAGTCAAGACCATTGAATCTGATGGTGTGATTTTATATTGAATTCATCAGCACTTGGGATAGATTTACATTGAAACATATTATTGTTGGATAACAAATCCAGCGAGTAAGGTAAGGCAAGATTTCCATTTGGGCATGGTTAAGGTTTGTTGGTCCCAGTTAACTATCTTGAACTTATGCTGGCTGGTGGTCTAAACTACGCGAGAACAGAGTATTTGTGTGTGTGCAGAGTGATAAACAGAAAAACGTAAAACAAGATGAACACAAGATTTGGTAACCCAGTTCGATCCAAGCGGATCTACGTCTGGGGGATGCCAATCCAGGTTCTATCACTAACACTAAAAAGATTCTAAACCTAACAAGACTTAAAAACAACCAAAAGACAGACTCTATTACCGAGACGACAATTCCGGTAGAACAATCGTAGTCTGGACTCCCCCACAACTCCGATCGCTGGACAACCCGTCCAATCTGATTTCTTGATCGCTAAATCCTTCAGATTCCAGAACCTTGGTGTAGAAGACACACTGAATTGCTCCTTCAGATCTTTCAGAGGTTCCTCGCAAGGTGCAACCTCCTAAACTTGATTGATGAAGATTTTCTCCAATTCGGCGATGCCAATTGAAGCAGAATGAAGCGCGATCTCAATGATTGATTACAGATTCATATTCAGTGAAGAACAAAATCATCAAGACTCTAAACTCTCTCAAAAAGAACTCTATGAAATCTTGGAGAGAAAAACAAACTAACTCAAGAGTAAAAATCGCACAATGAAAAATTACAACTCAACTCACTTACATAATCGATCTAAAGACTAACTATATACCAAAATGTAAAACAAGACCGATAGAACAACTGGGCGGGCTGAGAACAAAAACTGCCAAAGAGCAGTTATCGAGAAGCAGTTACAACAAAGCCAGAACTGCTTTCAGGACAAGAACATCTGCACAAGAGTTTTGTTAGGACAACAACAATCTCCCCCACTCTTGTGGAGATGATAATTCCATCACCTAAGGGTGTTGAAACTATCTAAGTCCAAAGGGTACAAGAGATTAAGTTAACAGAGAAAACCCATACATAACATGATCAATAAGTAGGATGTCACAGAGTAGTCTAAACATTTTAGAACAACATCCATGAAAGCATTCAGAAAAGATCAATCAGTGCAGAGCATAAAGATGGTTCAGCAGAAATCCAGATTACCTAACTATTACAGACCCGCAAAACTTAAAAAGTTAACCAGCAATCCAAAAACCACAAAATAACATCCAAAGCAAAGTCCAAACATCCACAAATAAGAGTCATCAGAAAAAGTTTACCAAATGTACCACCAGAATACCAAGTTAGCCAACACCAACACCTACTACTCCCCCATGATGGAATATCACTCCTCATCATTAGGATCAAGGTCCTCATCGCCAGCCTCCATGTTAGAGGTATCAAAAGTATAGGGAAGAGAAGAAATAATTTTCAGATTCTCCCTTTTGATAAGCATGGCCTCCTGACTCCATGCAGTTAGACGCTCATTTTGACGAAGAAGTCAACTCTTAAAAGAGTTCACCAGAGCAGGACCGGACAGGGGAGCACGCTTGAAATCATTATCCATGTTCTAAAGGTTCGGTGGAGGGTTGTAAACCTTCAAAGTGACCATTTTGCTATCCTTAATTTTGACTCCAATCGAAAGAAGAAAATCCGTGATCAATGCCGGATAAGGAAGCTTAGCTCCAATTTTAATGCGACCATTGGAGTACCTTAACATTTCTTTCAAAAGGAAATAGCCAAAATTCATTAGTCCCATATGACGATGAATACAGAGAAGAAGTTTACCCATATTGGAACTAATCTGGGACTGATTCTTCGTTGGAAGAACATTGGAGCTGCAAAATTGGTATAAGCAGTAGAACTTCAAAGTGAGGCTAACAACACTGAACTTACTTCATCCAAACCCCTTAACCTTATCATTTGAGATTTCAAGTGCCACAGTGTGAATATCCTCAGGCATAAGTTCCAAGCCATCGTTTAGGTTGTCGTTCAGAGGTAGCTTTAACAACACACATAAAACAGATGGGGTCAGATCATGAAATTTGCCGCGTATATAAATCTTACCAAACCAGGCTGAGTTAGGGTTAACAATTTCCGGATGGAGGTTGGCATAAAACTCCCGAACATGTGAGGGCGAATACTGAGTAAGACCTTGTGCCCAGTGAAGTAAATGCCTCTCATCCAAGTAGTCCGAGAAACCAAGAGAGGTGTAATGCGTGTGCTTGAACACTTCCTCCGGTTTGAAATCCCTCTCCTTAAGTACCTCATGAGAAAAATTTCGCATATCCTCTGTAAAATACTTCTTGCTGTAGGCCTTCTCCGCATCCAACACAATTGGGGCTTTTCGTGGTTTCTTTGCTGCTGAAGCCACAGGAGTTGATTGAACGGGGGGTTGAGGAGTAGGAGCCTTCCTTTTTTGAGTGGATCTCCTTTGTGGTTGAGAAGTTTGTGAGGATGCTCGGCGTCTGTGTCCCTGGTGAGATTCAACAATGTCGTCCATCTCTTCTTGAGTGAGGTCATGGATTCCGTGGTGTGCATAAGGAGACAACGGTGGATCACCGTGCTCAGCATTTAGTTCATGAACAATCTCGTCCACTGCTGCCGGATCAACTGTGGGTTGAGGAGGTTGAGAATCGACAGTGATAGGCTCGGTTAGAGGTACGGTTTTGGGTGGATTGATGTGAACAACTCCATCGGTTGAAAGAACAAATGTAGGAGGAGGATGAGATGTCGAAGCATTAGGGTTTGAGGAATTTTGAGGAAAAGAGGTTCCCTGTTGCGCAGAAGTTAAAATGTCCGCCACCATTCGTTGAGTGGCTTCAGGATTCATACGAATGGGTTGTGGAGACAGAGTTGGAGCAGTTGGCGGAGGAGTATTTGAGTCGGTAGTGGAGGTGGAGTCGTCGGGGTCAGTGATGATCGCCATTGTTGTCTTTTTTAGAGACTCACAACTTGGCTACGAGCAGAAAACTAAGAAGAGAGAAAGAGTTCGAAGGAAGCGTATGGAAAAAATAGGGAAAGAAGTGACCTTTAATGGAGAAGATGCTGGCCGGAAACCGAAGAGGCGGAGGACAGTTTTCGTAAAACGTGGGCGACGTGACCAGTCTGCAGCAGTTGCAGAGCCGACGTGACGTCATCCAGACTGCCGCGCGTGATGATGGTGTTTCGGATAAGGCTTCTCCATTTTGGGCCTATATTGTTTGGGCCCGCAAAGGTAAGTTCTAACATTGCAAAAATTAGGCCCAATTATTAAGTATTTTAATTATGATAAGAGAGGCCCAAGGTAGTCCTTAAGCCTTCGAATTTTTCTCCGTCTAGTGCCTTTGTCAGAATGTCTACTCGTTGCTCCAACGTCCCAATATGTTCTATCCTGCAAATATTATCCTCCACAAGATCTCGTATAAAATGATAACGAATATCTATATGCTTGCTCCTATTATGTAAAACAGGATTTTTGGAGATATTTATTGCACGTATTATCACAGAAAACTAAAAAATCATTCTTAATGATACCGTAGTCCTGAAGTAGTTGTTTCATCCAAAGCAATTGAGAGCAGCAGCATGTGGCAGCAATGTACTCTGCTTCGGCTGTGGATAGAGCTACGATATTTTGTTTTCTCGAATACCAACTTACTAAGTTGTTCCCCAAATAAAAACATCCTCCAGTAGTAGATTTTCTGTCATCACAGCTACCGGCCCAATCTGAATCGGTATACCCAACTAGATCAATAGATGATCTTTTAGAAAACCAAATCCCAATATTTAAAGAACCCTTTATGTATCTCATAATCCTTCATACTGCCCATATGAGACTCTTTAGGATCCGACTGAAATCTAGCACATACTCCCACACTATATGAAATGTCTGGCCTAGAAGCAGTAAGATAAAGTAAACTTCCAATAATGCTTCTATAAACCTTTTGATCTACTGACTTCCCAGCTTCATCCTTGGTCAGCTTCTCCTGTTGTCCTAAGGGCGTCCTGATTACCTTGCAACTATCCATGTCAAATTTCTTTAACATATTGTTACACCCCGATTTTTGGTCACCCAGGTCGGGATGTCACCGCCACACCTCCCTAGCAAGACACGGTTTCTCCGAGCTTACTAAAGAGATGCAAGGCTATGGTTTTTCAGAATTTAAAATATTCAAACAGCCGATTCATATATAATTTAAAAATAATACATCAAAGTTGCAGCGGAAAATAATAATTACATAGGTATAATACAGCGGAATTTAAATATAGCCAACATGGCCAGAATACGGGTTAAACAGGCCAGTTCATGCAAGATCTAGTCTAATACAATAATTCAAAATAATATATCTTCCCAAAATTCCCATGTATGCATATGACGATGCATAATTCTCAACTCTGAAAGAAAAAGGAAAAATATGGTTTGGTCAGCAAAAACTTGCTGAGTAAGTTAGCAAAAACATGATTAAGGGGTTTCAAAGCCGTTATTTAGATTTTGAGAAAACATGTACACAACACCACATCATTTAACTTATTTATCTAACAATAATTAAATGGCATAATTTAAAAGATAGAGATTTCATAAGATCATAAATATAACTTGCAAAGTAATGTAACTATAGGACATAATTTAAAAGCATAATCTAAAAGGAACAATTTTCGAGTCTTCTAGTTTCATATCTCATGTCTCATGTTTCAAGTTTATATCTCAATTGCCATTCGGCAAGCTTTATTTATCAATTGCCTTCCGGCAAGCATTATATTTCAATTGCCTTTCGGCAAGCATTATATCTCAATTGCCTTTCGGCAAGCATTATATCTCAATTACCTTTCGGCAAGCATTATATCTCAATTGCCTTTCGGCAAGCGTCGTATTTCATGTGTATTTTATTTCAAAGGAATTCCCAATCATTTAAACCTTAAAGGCTAATTTCATGTTTCAACAAGATTTCAAGATTTGACTTCCGGTAAACCACTGTTTACTCTAAAATTCGTCTAAATTCAGATTTAATTCCAAAATTTCCGAAATTTCACTATTGACTCAGAAACGTCGAGATGAACAACTTTTGTGTTTTAACTTTTTCAATCCGAAATACCGAACCATGTCAAAAACATAAATTTTCGCAGAAACACAAATCTGTCTGACTTTTACATACCACAGTTTAAAGATATCGAGTTCTACCATAGCAAATCAACTCCAAATTTTATGAAATTTTACAGAGACTATCTTAAGATGTTTATCTACAACTTTTATGTTCAGCAAAAGATCTAATTCAGTCTAGAACTAATGTCAAAAACGCAATCAAGATCAGACCTAAGTTCTGTCAAGAAATTCAAGATCTAATTTTAAGCAGTTCGGTTTCGGTTGATTTTCACATATCAAATTGTCACGAAAAATTCTGAAAATTTACGGTGGTGTTCATAATGTATAGATCTACAACTCCTATGTTTAGCACCAATCCTGAATCGGTCCAGATCTAAGTCAAAAATCAACCTCAAGTTCGGACTAAGAATCTACCACCGTTTCAAGATCTAAACCCAAGGCAGGTCTGTTCGTGGTCGTTTTCGGATATCCAAACACGATGAAAAATTATGAAAATTTTACAACAGATAGATCTATGTCTTAGGAACGTTTTTCGTGTTTTAAGTTTTTCCGTTTGAAGTCGTTTTAAGGTTCGGAAAAATTAGACAACACTATTGCGCCGTTAAAAGATTTACGTTGGCAGATTTCATGTCCTTGATTCGAATCTTTAAATCTAACGTATTTTAATTTCGCCCAAAACCATGTAAGAGTTAACTTACAGATCTATGGATGTCTCGGCTCGATGATTCGGAGGCGTGGCTTCCACATTCTTCGTTCTCCCTCCGTTCATCGAGTTCTACGCTCTAGATCCAATTCGAGGTGTAGAAGGGAAAAGGAGAAGATTAGGATTCGTTTTCGAATCGTATAATGAACAAGGATTGGATCGAAACTTACCACAATGCTGGAGATCTCAGAATTTTCGTCCAACCAGTTTTCGCCTTGGTTTCGTGCCTCCGACGACTCCGGAATTAGGGTTTCGAATGTATAGAGAGAGTTGTAGGTTTTGTAAAAGTGTTCGGGCTTCTAAGGGGGTTTATTTATAGATAGCTAACACCTAGGGCATCCAAGATCTGACCCTAAGGGTCTTGAGACTAAAGATGTTCAACCGAAGTCGAAAAATCCGCGTTCGGGCGAGAGATTCACGCAACGGGCGAATCTGTCCGACGGCACGGCCGTGGCGCGCCCTCCCTTCTTCGACCGCGCGGCCACCGCGCCGAACTCGCCTGGACTTCGGTCCGGGCGGGTCGTGCGATCCGTCGTGCTTTTCCTCCTCTCTTTCGGATTTCTATCCCTCTATGCTCCCGAATTCTGAGTTCCGGGGTATCTCCGGGTTTCTACTTTCTCTCTAAATTTTTACTCGGGTCTAATTGGATGTTGGACTCGAATTCTCGAGTTTATTGGTGTCGGGTTTCGGTGTACAATTTATTTACCTTTAATAATTCCTTTTTTAATTAAATTCCTTTAATTCCTTTTTAAGTAAAATCTCATTTCTCATTTCCTTATCTTTATTTATTTCTTTATTTGCTGGATTTATTCATTTATGGTATTTATTGTATTTATTGCCTATTTATTTAATTATTGTTTTATTTTATGTTGGAAAATTCTCGGGTATTACACATATTCTTTGCATACTTTTCCTGACTTAGAAATATACCATCAGCTTCTTGTGTAACTTGAAGTCCTAAAAAGTAATGCAGCTCACCCATCATAGACATCTCAAATTCTGATTTCATCGAATGTACAAACTCATTTCTGAGTTTGGCTGATGTCGATCCAAAAACTATGTCGTCGACATATACCTGAGCAGCAGTTAAGTGGTCGTCCTGGCGCTTGACAAACAACGTCTTATCAGCGTTTCCTCTCTTAAATCCACTGGCAACAAGATACTTTGATAATCTTTCATACCAGGCTCGAGGTGCCTGCTTTAATCCATATAGTGCACCTTTGACACGATAGACATGATTTGGATGCAACGGATCTTCAAATCCACTAGGTTGGGCAACGTAAATTTCTTCCTTGATCTTCCCATTTAGGAAGGCTTCCTTTATATCCATCTGGTACAGCTTAATATTCAATGAACAAGCAATAGTTAGAAGAATTCTTACCGCCTCCATGCGTGCAACAGGCGCGAATGTCTCACCGTAGTCGAGACCCTCAATTTGAGTATATCCTTGTGCAACTAATCGTGCTTTATTCCTGACTATATTGCCTTTTTCATCAGTTTTGTTTCGATACACCCACTTAGTGCCGATCACATTAACATTTGGAGGTGGTTCTGTCAGCTCCCAAACATCATTTCTTTCAAATTGAAGTAGTTCGTCTTGCATGGCAGCGATCCAGTATTCGTCCTTCAGGGCTTCAATTGTGTTCTTAGGCTCTATCTTTGATACAAAACAATTGAAACCAACTAGTTCCTTAAAATCTGTAGCTTTATGTCTAGTCTGCCTCTGTGCCGTAGGATCACCAATGATGTCATCAGTAGAATGATGCTTATGAACTCTCGGTCCTTTTCTATTGCTTTGAACTTCTTCTACAGGCTGTTCCTCAGAATCTTGTTCCACTGTAGTCTCAACTTCGGCTTGACTATCCGGTTCCTTGTTGTTCAGGAATGACCTGTTCATTCCCAACAATAGGCTCATGATTTTGTTGGGGTAGATGATCATCATCATCAGTCCTGTTGTCTATAAGATCAAAATACTCAAAAACAACATTAGTAGTTTCAATCACCTTTTTAGCATTTAGGAGATATACACGATAAGCTTTTGAAGTATTTGAGTAACCAATGAAATAACCATCATCAGATTTGAATCAAACTTCTTTAAATTTTCTCTATCTCTAAGAACATGACATTTACAACCAAATATGTGAAAATACTTTACCGTAGACGTGTTACCTTTCCACAACTGATAAGGAGTAGTGTTTGTATGTGGTCGCAGCAACACACGGTTTGCAATATGATTGGCTGTGTTAACACCTTCAGCCCAAAACATCTTACTCATCGAACTTGCATGTAGTAATGATCTTGCCATCTCTTGTAGAGTTCTATTCTTTCGTTCAGCCACTCCATTTTGTTGAGGAGTTTTAGGGGCAGAATACTCATGTGTAATCCCATGCTCGTCACAGAAACGGTCGAACGATTGATTTTCGAACTCCTTACCATGGTCAGTTCGAATTCGAGTAATCTTTCTTTGCTTTTCATTCATCAGACGTAAACTCAAGGCCTCAAAATATTCAAATGATTCATCTTTTGACCTAAGAAAATAAACCCAAGTAAAGCGAGAATAGTCATCTACACAAACTAAAATATACCTTTTACCATTTAGACTTTCGACTTCGGTAGGTCCCATAAGGTCCATGTGTATTAAGTCAAGGCAATCCTTTGTGGTAATTTGATCAACCTGTTTGTGCATTGAACGAGTCTGCTTTCCCTTGGCACAATCTCTGCAAACAGTGTGGTCGTTTCTGGGTAGCTTCGGTAACCCTCGAACTGCACTTGAGTTGCTTAGCTTGTGCAAAGATCTGTAATTTAGGTGTCCAAGACGTTTGTGCCACAAGTTTGTCTGATCAGTATTGGTAAGCAAAACCTGTGAGGTGTCGTCAGTTAAGATATAACAATTATTCTTCGAACGACCTCCCTTCATAATGCTTTCATCTTCGTCATCAAAAACTTTACATGAGTGTTTGGTAAACAAGACCTGTAAATCTTCATCACAAAGTTGACTAATAGAGATAAGATTAGTTGTTAGTCATTTAACATAGTAAACACGTGAGAGTTTAGAAAATATCCCATCCTTTACTTTACCAAAACCAGCTATTTTGCTTCGTTTACCATCTCCAAAAATGACATCTCCACATTCTTTTTGAATGTAATTAGCTAAGAGGTCTTTCCTTTCAGTCATGTGACGAGAGCATCCGGAATCAAAATACCATTGATCGTTTCGCTGATGTGCCTGCAACGAAAGAAAAGCAAAGCATACAGAATCCTTATTTCTATTTTTAGGTATCCATACCTTCTGCATTCTAAATTTCTTTCGAAGTTCTTGATCATGCCAAACGACTGGTCTTCCATTCATAAGATCCCTTAAAATTCACATACATGTATCAGTTGTGTGTCCAGGTAGGTTGCAATAAAGACAGTCCCGTTTTTGTATGGACGAACAATCTTCTTCAGAAAAGGATTCTTCATGAGTTGAGGGCAAAAATCCTCCACTCGTGAACTTTGTTTTGCTTGGTGTAGATTGCTTCGTGTACCCTAGCCCTGTTTGATCTCCAACACGTTTTCCCATAGAAAGAACTTCATCAAGTTTATTTTTACCTTTAGATACCTTTTGAAGCTCATTGTTCTTGGCTTTGAGATCATCAAACTTCTTCTCCATTTCAAGGATTTTGCCTTTAAGTGTGTTGTTTTCCTTTTGCATGACTTCATTCTTTTCAACTTCAAGATCATATGCAATACCAATGTCTGTCAGTTGTCCCAACAATTTTTTGTTCTCCTGAACAGCAACTTCAAAGTCCTCTTTGAGTTCATTGTAGTCAGCAAGTAGTTGATCATACTCATCATCACTTTCACCTGAATCAGAATCACATTTGTTAGGTGAAAAACATATGGACTTGACAATACCTTCAATTGTAGGGCTTGCAACTCTTGAGGTGAAGGCAACGACTTCATCATCTAATTTTTGTTCATCAGTAATTCCTTCAAAGTCATCATCACTTAAAGTTGCTTGCAATGCCTTCTTCTCTCTTAATTCTCTTCTTTTGGTAGTAGCACATTCAGTTTGAATGTGTCCTTTACCACCGCATTCATAGCATATCACGGATCCAAATTTATCAGGTATGCCATTGTAACACCCCAGATTTTTATTATCAACGTCCAAGGGAATAAAAATTTATTCCGATCAATGTTGAAATATTTCCGAGAAGAAGAAAATAATTTATCACAATAAATTATTGCTCGGAAATAAAACGCCGATAGATTTAAATTCAAAATGGAATAAAAGAGGGAAAGGAAGCCCGAAGACATTCCATGAATTGAGTAAAAATAATTGGAGTTAAGTTCATGAAGGAAAAGAATTTTAATTCCAAGAACCCGTGAAGTCGAAAGAAATTTAATGATACAAGTTATTGCACGGGAATCAAAAGCCGACGAAACCGAGACCGACGAACTTAAGATTTCAAACATGAAATTCATTTGAGTCAAGATAAACTTAAGATAAGGATTTAGGACCGAGAATGACCGAAAAAAATCGAGCCCGAAAACGTAGGAGGATAGAAGTCCGAAAGAGAGGAGGAAAAGCACGACGGATCGCACGACACCGCCCGGACCGAAGTCCAGGCGAGGGTGGCGCGCACCCGGCGCGGGAATCCCAAGGTTAGCGCGCCAACCCCGCGCGGCGCAGCAGTCGCGTTGTCACGTTTCGGCGGCGCGCACCCGGCGTGGGGTTTGGCTAAAAACCGCCCCAACCCCGCGCCGCCATGACAGCATCAGCGTTTGTCGCGTTTTGGCGACTTTCTCGCCAATTTTCGGGGCCCAAGCGAGGAATCTCGATCTATCACGGGTATAGCATCTTTTTGGACGTTATGTAATCAATCCTATCCCCAATTGTCAGCCATTTCATCAATCATTCACCCCAAACTCTCCAAAAACTCTCCCAAAAGCCAAACACTCTTCCGACGAACTTCCGGCGACTTTCCGACGAGTTTCCGGCAACCAAATCCAACCAAGGAAGTATGTAGATCAAGGATTGCAGGCTTAGGATTGTTGGTAAGATGTTATTCAAGTTTCCATATGATTTTAAGATCATAAACATCATCCTAACTTACGAATCTTCGTATTCAAACACAATCGGAGCCAAGGGAAGAATAGATCGGGTGGAAGAGATTCGTTCGTGACATCCCGTGGATTCCGGACGACCCCGTGACTTCCTAAACATCATCCCCACTGTAAGTTAACCTTACTATGGTTTTGGGTGACTTAAAATGCAACCAAACATAGAGATCCAACTCAAGAAAACTCTAAAAAAAAAATCTGTCAACAAGAGAAACCCTCAACGCAGCGTTTTTGTATGAATTTTTCGAACCTTTAAAACTGCTCAAACAACAAAACTCAAAACATGAAAAGTGTTGCTAAGACTTTGGTCTAGCTACTGTAAAAATTTTAGAATTTTTCATATTGATTTGAAACCTGAAACCAACCCAAAACCGAAGAGCATTAAATCTGAATCTTAGAACTTTGGACAGATTTCATTCTCAATCTTGTTAGCTATTTTTACCTTAGATCTAGACCGATCTAGGATTGGAGTTGAACATAAGAATTGTAGATCTATGAGTTTAGAATGTTTCTGCAAATTTTTAGAATTTTTCATTGAGATTTGAACCTCCAAACTCGAGCCGATCCGATCTGCGTTAGAACCGATGTCAAGAACCTTGACAGATTTCTTAATCAAACTCAACGAGCAAAACTCTTAATTCGAGTGTTCAAACCTGAAAACTCAAAACTAAGATTTTGATCCAAAGATCATGAGCTATATTGTGTAAAAATTCTAGAAATTTTCATCACGTCTTGATACCCCAAATCGTATCGGACATATTCTGCGTTTTTAAGAATCTTCAAAGGATGACAGATTTCTTAACCGAACTTGAGGAGCTTATTCCTATCATTTCTAGTCCGATCCAATCTTTGAGTTCTAAACAAAAGTTGTTGGAAATCAAGTCTAGTATGTCTCTGTAAAATTTCAGAATTTTTGAAGTCAATTTGATATGTCAAAAAGGCAAATCTTTGAGATGTGTCAAACCTGAATCCTGACAGCGTACTATTTGAGTAGAAAACTTGATTTTTGACATGCTTCCCATCGTTTTTACGAAAAACTCAAAACATGAAAGTTGTTCGTTGGGATGTTTTTGAGCTACTGTGAAAATTTCAGATCAATCGCCTAAGAAATGGATTTTTAAACTGAAAAGGCGTAAACTGTGACATCGATCGACTTTTGAAATCTTTTAAACAACGATCGAAAACTTGTGATACGATAAAGCTATATTTTTGAAAATCCCGTTATACTAAAGTTGAAACAATATCGGTTACATAAAAATCAGGGGGTGAGTGCTCTGCAGGGTGCCCTCCTAATTGTGCAATTTGTGCCAAAACGGCAATGACTATCACGCGCGAAAAATCAACAAAACGGCATCTTATATTTTTGCCTATCCTCTCGAGTGTATCCGTATGGGTTACTCGAGGCTCGACGGAGCGGTACTGGATATGGCATATTTGGTCACAAGAGACCAACTGCCTACCCTCTCGAGTGTATCCGTATGGGTTACTCGAGGCTCGACGGAGTGGTACTGGGTATGGCGTATCGGCTGCGGCCGCCGGATCACCGGCTAGATGATATGTTACTTATGAAATTGGCTGAGGCCGCCGGATCACCGGCTATCTATTGTTGAGATGATGGCATAACGGGAAATATATTAAAAAGCAATGATACTTTTGAAATTGGCTGCGGCCGCCGGATCACCGGCTAAATGATATTTTGATGAAATGGTTATGTAACGGGAGAACAAAATATTTAAGGTTTTTAAATCTTTATGCCTTGCAAATCATTTCCTACAAGAAATCTTTTTACTAAATTTAATTAAAGGCTTTGAAACCCCTAACCCATGCTATGTGTTAACTTACTCAGCGCGTTTTTGCTGACCCAAACCATATATATATCCTTTTTCTTACAGAGAATGAAGAATATGCATCATCATATGCATACTGGGAATTTTTGGGGATTACATCATGAACGGGTCTGTTAAACCCGTGTTTTGGCCATGTCGGCCCTTATACATTATTTCCGCTGCAACTTTGATGTATTATTTTTAAATTACCTATGAATGGGCTGTTTGAATATTTTAAATCCTGAAAAACCATAGCCTTGCATCTCTTTAGTGAGCTCGGAGAAACCGTGTCTTGCTAAGGAGGTGTGGCGGTGGCACCCCGGCCTGGGTTATCAAATCCGGGGTGTTACAGAATGGTATCAGAGCCCAGACTATTTTAAAACTACTATTTTAAAGAGTTCGGAATATTTTTGAACTATTATTTTTAAGTGTTATTATTTTTAAAGTTATCATTTCTAAACTAATAATATATTTTAAAGATCCCAATTATTATTTTGAAGTTAAGGCCCAAATTTTTAGCCCAAAATTTTTTTTTGAGGCCCAAGAAATTATCTTGGCCCAATAGCCTTGTTTTTATTTAAAGCCCAAATACTTTATTTCTTTCGGCCCAATATAGTGGCCCAAACCTTTTATCCTTATTTTAATCTATCCATGGAATAAATTTATTTTAAAACCCATGGATAAATAAATGCATGCATAAAATTTTTTTTGGGGGGATCACATATGCATATGCATACATGAATATTTACACTAACCCTTTTTATGTGAATTATCGGTAATAAGAAACACTCCTACCTTAGAACGCGACATGATCTTGACTTAGGAGCGCTTGCTAAAGACTAACTTTGCCTTAGTCCTAGATCTCGATCACTTAGAAACCCATCTTCGCGTGCTTCTATAACAGAAAATGGCACCTAGAGGAAGACCTAACAATCCACCCATCCCACCCAACACCAATGAAGAGCTACGACAACCCGATGAACCAGTGCAAGACGTTAGTGCAACCAATCAAGGAGGGGAAGTAGCCTCCATGCCTAAGAACTTAAGTGACCAATTAAGAGCTATAGAGGAATCTGTGGTTGCCTTGGGGAATGCACTAATCAACCAAGGGCAAGACAAGAGAAAACGAGACCACAGAACCGATAACTACTTAGGAATGAACCATATTCGGGGAGGCCCGAATAGACCGCCTCAAGGCAACGGTGGAAGAAACAGAGGGATGGTTTACAACCATGGTGACTATACGCCACCATGTCCAAAGTGTGGTAAACCGCATTATGCGAGAGGATGCCCTCAACCTGGAGCATGCCTTCGATGTGGTCGACATGGTCATCAGCTGCGTGGTTGCCGGACACGGAGAGAGAACATCGACAAGAGAGAGGATGTGACTACTCGACCTAAGCAACCACGAAACCCAGATGGTCAAGGTTCTTTGGTCGAACCATGAAAGTGAAACAGCAACATGGGAACTAGGAGCCGACATGAAGGAGCGTCATCCGACCCTATTCCAAGATGGTGCAACCACAGTTATGGGAACATAACTGTAATCTTAAGGGGGGGAGGATGTAATACCCGTATTTCGAAACTCGAATATTTTGTATCCCAAATAAATTTTTGAACTACGTAATGACTTGATCCCTTCACAGGGTACGTAGGCAACTTGGGAATTTCAATTCTGGGTTCAGTCAAACAATAATCAAACAATAATCAAACAATAATCAAACAATAATCAAACAACAAACGATGATCAACAATCGAACAATAGTTCAATAACACAACATCGCAAATAGTAAACAAAAAGGACCATAACTCTTCGCGCGAGAAAAGCCGAAGCACAACTTCGAGGACGAAGTTGATTCTTAAGGGGGGGAGAGTGTAACACCCCAGATTTTTATTATCAACGTCCAAGGGAATAAAAATTTATTCCGATCAATGTTGAAATATTTCCGAGAAGAAGAAAATAATTTATCACAATAAATTATTGCTCGGAAATAAAACGCCGATAGATTTAAATTCAAAATGGAATAAAAGAGGGAAAGGAAGCCCGAAGACATTCCATGAATTGAGTAAAAATAATTGGAGTTAAGTTCATGAAGGAAAAGAATTTTAATTCCAAGAACCCGTGAAGTCGAAAGAAATTTAATGATACAAGTTATTGCACGGGAATCAAAAGCCGACGAAACCGAGACCGACGAACTTAAGATTTCAAACATGAAATTCATTTGAGTCAAGATAAACTTAAGATAAGGATTTAGGACCGAGAATGACCGAAAAAAATCGAGCCCGAAAACGTAGGAGGATAGAAGTCCGAAAGAGAGGAGGAAAAGCACGACGGATCGCACGACACCGCCCGGACCGAAGTCCAGGCGAGGGTGGCGCGCACCCGGCGCGGGAATCCCAAGGTTAGCGCGCCAACCCCGCGCGGCGCAGCAGTCGCGTTGTCACGTTTCGGCGGCGCGCACCCGGCGTGGGGTTTGGCTAAAAACCGCCCCAACCCCGCGCCGCCATGACAGCATCAGCGTTTGTCGCGTTTTGGCGACTTTCTCGCCAATTTTCGGGGCCCAAGCGAGGAATCTCGATCTATCACGGGTATAGCATCTTTTTGGACGTTATGTAATCAATCCTATCCCCAATTGTCAGCCATTTCATCAATCATTCACCCCAAACTCTCCAAAAACTCTCCCAAAAGCCAAACACTCTTCCGACGAACTTCCGGCGACTTTCCGACGAGTTTCCGGCAACCAAATCCAACCAAGGAAGTATGTAGATCAAGGATTGCAGGCTTAGGATTGTTGGTAAGATGTTATTCAAGTTTCCATATGATTTTAAGATCATAAACATCATCCTAACTTACGAATCTTCGTATTCAAACACAATCGGAGCCAAGGGAAGAATAGATCGGGTGGAAGAGATTCGTTCGTGACATCCCGTGGATTCCGGACGACCCCGTGACTTCCTAAACATCATCCCCACTGTAAGTTAACCTTACTATGGTTTTGGGTGACTTAAAATGCAACCAAACATAGAGATCCAACTCAAGAAAACTCTAAAAAAAAATCTGTCAACAAGAGAAACCCTCAACGCAGCGTTTTTGTATGAATTTTTCGAACCTTTAAAACTGCTCAAACAACAAAACTCAAAACATGAAAAGTGTTGCTAAGACTTTGGTCTAGCTACTGTAAAAATTTTAGAATTTTTCATATTGATTTGAAACCTGAAACCAACCCAAAACCGAAGAGCATTAAATCTGAATCTTAGAACTTTGGACAGATTTCATTCTCAATCTTGTTAGCTATTTTTACCTTAGATCTAGACCGATCTAGGATTGGAGTTGAACATAAGAATTGTAGATCTATGAGTTTAGAATGTTTCTGCAAATTTTTAGAATTTTTCATTGAGATTTGAACCTCCAAACTCGAGCCGATCCGATCTGCGTTAGAACCGATGTCAAGAACCTTGACAGATTTCTTAATCAAACTCAACGAGCAAAACTCTTAATTCGAGTGTTCAAACCTGAAAACTCAAAACTAAGATTTTGATCCAAAGATCATGAGCTATATTGTGTAAAAATTCTAGAAATTTTCATCACGTCTTGATACCCCAAATCGTATCGGACATATTCTGCGTTTTTAAGAATCTTCAAAGGATGACAGATTTCTTAACCGAACTTGAGGAGCTTATTCCTATCATTTCTAGTCCGATCCAATCTTTGAGTTCTAAACAAAAGTTGTTGGAAATCAAGTCTAGTATGTCTCTGTAAAATTTCAGAATTTTTGAAGTCAATTTGTTATGTCAAAAAGGCAAATCTTTGAGATGTGTCAAACCTGAATCCTGACAGCGTACTATTTGAGTAGAAAACTTGATTTTTGACATGCTTCCCATCGTTTTTACGAAAAACTCAAAACATGAAAGTTGTTCGTTGGGATGTTTTTGAGCTACTGTGAAAATTTCAGATCAATCGCCTAAGAAATGGATTTTTAAACTGAAAAGGCGTAAACTGTGACATCGATCGACTTTTGAAATCTTTTAAACAACGATCGAAAACTTGTGATACGATAAAGCTATATTTTTGAAAATCCCGTTATACTAAAGTTGAAACAATATCGGTTACATAAAAATCAGGGGGTGAGTGCTCTGCAGGGTGCCCTCCTAATTGTGCAATTTGTGCCAAAACGGCAATGACTATCACGCGCGAAAAATCAACAAAACGGCATCTTATATTTTTGCCTATCCTCTCGAGTGTATCCGTATGGGTTACTCGAGGCTCGACGGAGCGGTACTGGATATGGCATATTTGGTCACAAGAGACCAACTGCCTACCCTCTCGAGTGTATCCGTATGGGTTACTCGAGGCTCGACGGAGTGGTACTGGGTATGGCGTATCGGCTGCGGCCGCTGGATCACCGGCTAGATGAGATGTTACTTATGAAATTGGCTGAGGCCGCCGGATCACCGGCTAACTGTTACTATTGATATCTGCCGTCATTATTTTGGCCTATCCTCTCGAGTGTATCCGTATGGGTTACTCGAGGCTCGACGGAGCGGTACTGGATATGGCATATTTGGTCACAAGAGACCAACTGCCTACCCTCTCGAGTGTATCCGTATGGGTTACTCGAGGCTCGACGGAGTGGTACTGGGTATGGCGTATCGGCTGCGGCCGCCGGATCACCGGCTAGATGATATGTTACTTATGAAATTGGCTGAGGCCGCCGGATCACCGGCTATCTATTGTTGAGATGATGGCATAACGGGAAATATATTAAAAAGCAATGATACTTTTGAAATTGGCTGCGGCCGCCGGATCACCGGCTAAATGATATTTTGATGAAATGGTTATGTAACGGGAGAACAAAATATTTAAGGTTTTTAAATCTTTATGCCTTGCAAATCATTTCCTACAAGAAATCTTTTTACTAAATTTAATTAAAGGCTTTGAAACCCCTAACCCATGCTATGTGTTAACTTACTCAGCGCGTTTTTGCTGACCCAAACCATATATATATCCTTTTTCTTACAGAGAATGAAGAATATGCATCATCATATGCATACTGGGAATTTTTGGGGATTACATCATGAACGGGTCTGTTAAACCCGTGTTTTGGCCATGTCGGCCCTTATACATTATTTCCGCTGCAACTTTGATGTATTATTTTTAAATTACCTATGAATGGGCTGTTTGAATATTTTAAATCCTGAAAAACCATAGCCTTGCATCTCTTTAGTGAGCTCGGAGAAACCGTGTCTTGCTAAGGAGGTGTGGCGGTGGCACCCCGGCCTGGGTTATCAAATCCGGGGTGTTACAGCCATAATCCTTCTTCGAATTAAATCGATCACCCTTGCTGCTATCCTTCTTTTTGAAGTCTTTGCGTGGTAGTCTGTCCGTCGTCGGAACATCACTGGAACTTCGACCTTGACGTTTGTTGAACTGTTTGGCTCTTCTGTCTTGCAACATCTTGGCTACCTTTCTGGTAATGTAAGATACATCATCTTCAGAGGAATTACCAGAATCTTCTTCCACGTTGAGTGCAATATTACTTATAGACTCTTCTTCTAGGTGGTTCATTTCATAGGTTTGAAGAATTCCCACCAGACCATCCAAAGTGATAGTATTCAGTTTATCCAGTTCTTCTAGTGTAGCAACCTTCGGAGCATACTTCTTGGTAAGAGTCCTCAGTATTTTTCGAACGAGTTTCTGATTATCGTAAACCAAACCTAAGGAATAGGCTTGATTCACGACGTCCTTGAACCTTCCATAGTAAATGGAGATCGACTCGTCTTTCTTCATCTTCAAACTTTCGAACATTGTCTCGACTCGCTGTAGCTTGGTAGCACGAACATCTTCTGATCCTTCATACATTACTTCAAGTGTTTTCCAGGCATCATAGGCTAGTATGGTTTGTGACTAGCTGGAACTGTGTTTTGTCCATGGCGCTAAAAATTGCATTTAGGGCCGTATAATTTCCTTTCTTGGCGTCTTTTTCTGCTTGAGTATATTCAGCCTTGGTTGCTGCTCGACTTCCAGGAGGATCTGTGGATCCTTCAGTTGTAGCTCGTGGTCGAGTCGGTGGTTCCCATGCAGTCTCTACCGCATCCCAGACTTCATCTCCGAGTGCCATCAAATGGATTTTCATTCGAGTTCGCCAGTATCGATAATTTGTGCCATCAAACAACGGTGGCCTAGAAACAGATGCACCTTCTCTGCTCATTTTCAAGATTTCTCAAAATCGTCTCTAGTTCGTCAGTCTGCCGCTCTGATACCAAGTGTGGTCCCAGTTAACTATCTTGAACTTATGAGCACGTTGTTGGCTGGTGGTCTAAACTACGGGAGAACAGAGTATTTGTGTGTGTGCAGAATGATAAGCGGAAAAACGTAAAACAAGAACACAAGATTTGGTAACCCAGTTCGATCCAAGCGGATCTACGTCTGGGGGATGCCAATCCAGGTTCTATCACTAACACTCAAAATACTCTAAACCTAACAAGACTTAAAAACAACCAAAAGACAGGCTCTATTACCGAGACGACAATTCCGGTAGAACAATCGTAGTCTGGACTCCCCCACAACTCCGATCGCTGGACAACCCGTCCAATCTGATTTCTTGATCGCTAAATCCTTCAGATTCCAGAACCTTGGTGTAGAAGACACACTGAATTGCTCCTTCAGATCTTCCAGAGGTTCTTCGCAAGGTGCAACCTCCTAAACTTGATTGATGAAGATTTTCTCCAATTCGGCGATGCCAATTGAAGCAGAATGAAGCGCGATCTCAATGATTGATTACAGATTCATATTCGGTGAAGAACAAAATCATCAAGACTCTAAACTCTCTCAAAAAGAACTCTATGAAATCTTGGAGAGAAAAACAAACTAACTCAAGAGTAAAAATCGCACAATGAAAAATTACAACTCAACTCACTTACACAATCGATCTAAAGACTAACTATATACCAAAATGTAAAACAAGACCGATAGAATAACTGGGCGGGCTGAGAACAAAAACTGCCAAAGAGCAGTTATCGAGAAGCAGTTACAACAAAGCTAGAACTGCTTTCAGGACAAGAACATCTGCACAAGAGTTTTGTTAAGACAACAACAAGGTTGAAATTGGACTCTGTCGTTTGTTTGTCTCAGTCCTTAAAGCTTTTCGCTAGTCATGTAAATGATATTGACATATTTTGTCAATATTTTGCTATGAATTTGAATTATATTTTTTGGTGCAGATTTAGTAAATATGCTTCAAATTACAAATTTTGAAGATATGTGTAGGTTTGGTGGAAGAAGCAATGTTTTGAAAGAATTCTTGGCATGGCCTGGCAGAGGATGAAAGCCTCCTTAGGCATGATCATGCCAAATGTCTGTATTGGAGTTTTGGAGTACTGAGACCCACCTGTAACTCTTTAATAATTGCAAAAGGGACCCTTAGGGGGCTGAATTGAAGTTTCTCAAACTTTGGGAATTAAATCTGAAAATGGATATCAGATTTGCAAAAGAAGAGGAACAATGGAAGGAGGTTAAAGTATGGGTAAAAAATCTAGCACAATCTTGAGTAGGCAATGGTTGGAGCTATCCTCCCATGTATACTTCGGGGGATCCGGACAACAGGATACAACAAACAAAGTGGGGCAGCAGAGCAAGTGAGAATATGTTTTTTTTTTTCATTCGAATTGTAGATTCGGGTACATACAGTGCAGAAAGTTGGAGTTTTGTTCTTGGTGAATCTCTGTTTGGTTTCTAGAATTAATTGACATGTTAATCTTTTGGAATTCACTATGATTGCTATGGATTGTGAGTTCTATCTAGTTTTGGTCTAAATAAAGTTTGGGATATGAATTTGTGAGACTATCATTTCATTTAGATTTGAAGTTCATTAATTTTAAGTATTTTTAATTCCTTTAATTTGTAAGTTTAGAATTCTTCGTAATTGTGTTAATATTCAATTGGAATAGCAAACTAGAGAAAATACTGTAGAGAGGAATTAGAATCGGTTTTGAATATTGCCTCATAGGATTTATGTTAAATCGAATTAGGCTTTTCTGGTTTTTAATGCCGTTGAATCAGTAAATCATGTGGTCGTACCTAGGGTTCTCTTCACTCTTTCATTTATTTATTATTCTTTCGCGTCGGAAAAACTCTCACCATGGCATCCAATAATCTCTGGGCATCCTTAAGTTCCTCCAAAATCAATTTTTTCTTCAGAAGTGAAGCAGATTGCGGTGCTCCGCAAGTCTTCACCACCATTAATGGCATCGAAGAAGTTCACTACTCATTGGGAATAACTAACCTGACATTGGAGAAACTCCCGTGCCCTAATTTCTCGGTGCAAATCCAATCCATAATCGTGGAAGTTACTTGTATTGAGGTTGAATCATGAATTGAATTAATTTCAATAAATTGGAGAACAGAGGAAAGCATAGAGTACAAGTCTGAAAACAAGCGATGGTGTGCAAATTGGGGGTGTTTTGGGGTATAAATCGGGATTTGTGGGAGAAGTTGTGAGCGTTGATTGGGAAGGGTAAAAAAAAGGATTTCAGGCTGCAAGTAAATCAAATTTGGGGATTTCCCCCAAATACCAAGTTGGAGCTCCAAATATGCATATGGGCAAAAAACCAAGTGCCAGATAAGCCACCAAATTCAGTTAACGCACCATTGACTACATTAATCTACTTGCCATGTTAGCGTGGACCATCATCAAGAGGGTTGTTTGGGCTACAATTAAGCTATTTAGGGGATGAATTGGAATAATTCAATAATTATAAGACTGTTTGGAAAAAATTTCAAAATTAGGAGACTATTTAGATTTTTTTTTCCCCTTGGTTTTTACAGCCCTATTTACTACTTTCACTGTTATATTGACACTTAGTACTTTTTTTTTTGAGAATAACGGTATTTTATTCCATAGAGGCCAAATCATTGAGAACATCATACAATGTACAGACATCCAAAGCCAAAGTATCAAAGCCGTGATTATCAGAAAACGAATGGGCTACATAACAGAATACAACACTCCTTTGACTCAGAGTCCAGAACTGCCCCAATAGTCTGGAAAGGGCGTCCTGTCAGCTTCTTAAGACAATCAGCTCTCAGCGACGCCATCGACAGCGGCGTTTTCTAATCTCAGGTTCCTCACATCAAGCTCTCCAGTCGATAGAAACTCTCGTGAAGTGTCTCTCAGTAGTACTCCCATGCACTTGATTCAAACATCACATCTCCCCTACAAAATATTCAACTCCAGTACATTGAAAACAAAGGGCCTCTAGCCGAGTAGAATCAGGACCAAGGCAATTGACACTTAGTACTTGGCTTGTTGCATTCAAGCGTAATGTTGATAGTAAGATCTAAACCTAGTAACCTAGTCCTGCAGCGCAAATAGCAAGTAGTTCTTTTCAAATATGTTATCAACATTAAAAATATTATCAAGACGATTATGTATGATATTGTGTCCAACTCCGAATCATTCTCTTGAAGCTCATCCTCTTCCATCCATATCCCAATTCCATTCAGTTAATACCCCTTTTGTGTCATTGACATAACAGATGTCGTTTCTAGTCTATCTCTCTCTATTTCTTTTCTATATATGGAAAGTTCAAAAATCATCATATAATAATCCAGAAATTGCAATAGAAAAGAAATAGAAATAAGGGAGGTTTGGGGCAGGGCAGAGGACCCGTCGCTGTCTCGGCTGTGCTACCGGAAGCTCTGGGGAAGTCGAAATAGGAGAGCACTCATCTTGGGGTGGACTTACTACTTAGATGCTTTCAGCAGTTATTCGCTCCGCACTTGGCTACCCAGCGTTTACCGTGGGTACGATAACTGGTACACCAGAGGTTAGCTGTAGCCGGTCGTGACCAAGAAACCACCGGTTTTGCTTGGTGGGCCGGAAATGCCCGACTTATTAATTTATCCGGTAAACTACTAGGAGCTCATGTAGCTCATGCCGGATTGATCGTATTCTGGGCCGGAGCAATGAACCTATTTGAAGTGGCTCATTTCGTATAAGTGAGTATATAGAATAAATCAAAGGAATGTAGAACTAAAAAAATGAACTTATTCATCTTTGTACATGAAAGATACGTAGAATAATCAACTTTATCATTTTTCTTTATTTCGTTGTGTTTTGTTCTTGACTTCTAATTTACTAAAGAAAGACTTTTTTACAAATTATTGAAAGACTCGGTAGAATGTCACACAACCAGGATTCTTAGTGAAAATGGGATTTTCGGGAGATGGAGAAAGATACAACAATCTATATCTATCTTTTCTATTTTTTCACGGGCGAGGTCTCTGGTTCAAGTCCAGGATGGCCCAGCTGTGCCAGGGAAAGGGATAGAAGAAGCATCTGACTACTTCATGCATGCTCCACTTGGCTCGGGGGGATATAGCTCAGTTGGTAGAGCTCCGCTTGATTTCTTCTTCATATAGATAGATATAGGAGCGTGAAATTCTTTTTTCCTTTCCGCAGGGATTTGTGAATTATCTGATTGTTAATCGTAAAATCCCCTTCTTCTTTAATTTCACTCGATTCATAAAATTTCAAGATATTTCATCGAATGATGAGATTCTAGAAACGAAAGAATCGGTTAGATTTTTCAAAAACATGTAGATATTTTCAAATTAAATTAGAAAAATATAAGAAAATACTTTTGTGAATGAATGAATTGATAAATTGAAATTTAGAAATGACTTGAAAAAAATATTATTTAATGTACCATCTCCACAAATTTCATAATGATATGATTTTGTGGAATGTGTGACCGTAGTTTGATCATTTTATTTTTATATTGCGATTTATCTAATTTAGTTAATTAATCTATCAAAAACAAATACTCCTTATTTGTTTTCCATTGAATTTGATGAATATAATATAAATTTATAAAGTATTTATTAATTTTTTATCATATTAAATAAAATTTCAATTCATAAAGTATTTGTTAGTATTTAAATCACATTTAAATAATAAATATAACATCAACCCATAAATCATAATATTTGTTAGTATTATTTTTTTTTTATAACATCACTATTCCTAAGAGCCCATCACTATTCATAAGGAAAACACTATTCTTAAGGGCAAGATTTTTTATATTATAATAGATTATCAAGAGAAGCAATAGATATAAGGTGAGAAAACAACACACACTTTATTATTGGTATTTGAAACACACAAATCACATTACAATTTGAAACACACAAATCACATTACAATGCAGCTGGCCGGCCAACATTATTCTAATGACACTCATAAGCACACATTATTCTTACTGCATTCATAAGCAAACATTATAAGTTGGCCCCAAGACATAAGCAGACAAACTCACTCTTGCAAATGTTAAATGCTGGTGTGAAGCTCAACATTTGGGTAGGTAGTTACCACATTTTTCATAGATAATGCTATTGGGCTGACCTTGCGAACCCCGACATCTGAGTTGGTAGTTACGCCATTTTTCGTAGATAATGCGATTGGGCTTCTAACTTGATGAACCCCATCGGTCCAAGTGTAAGAACCAAATGCATATTGGTCTCTCACAGCAGTGCTCTGTGCTTGAACTATTATATAGAATGCCAAAGATTGCCCTGTTTGAGTGAAGCTCAGTGTTGCTGGTGCGATTCGAACGACGTAACCAGCGGGCTGCACGATTGATACAGAATAATGGGCAGTGGCGCTCCCTACATTTGTGACAGTTCTCCACACAGTAGTGACACCTTGTACATCAGCAATAGAGAGTGATGGATAGTTCAAAGTACTCGGAGAAGGCAACCCTGAAGGGGGACAATAAAAAGCTTGATCGAGTGTTTCACCAATGCTAGCGCACAAGAATACAAGATAATCATTGTAGGCAGCGTCGTAAACAAGGCCTGGATCTGCAGCTACTGATGGTCGAATGTGGCCCGACCCATATGCAAATGGTGTATCTGGTTGTAGCAACGCATCAGTTATTGTTCCAAACTCATTATTGGCAACGCTTGCTGCAATGAATTTAGAAAAATGTTCCGAAGATGAGAATTTTTTCAACAAAAAACATGGTAAGATTGTAACATAAGAACTTTACAAGTGTTAGTTACCAGTTGTCATAATAGCAGATCTTATTGCAGCGTTGCTCCAGGTAGGATGTATGGCCTTTAGAAGTGCGACGATTCCTGTAACGTGAGGGCACGACATAGATGTTCCAGATGCAAAGGTAAATTTATCATCCGGAGAGTTAGCCTGAGTATAGGCTGCCAGAATGTTTAATCCTGGTGCAGTTATATCTGGCTGCACGTTAATACATACACAATTGGATCATCACTAACAATGGAATTCTCTCCATACTCAATACAAATCAAAAGAATTATACTATTAAACAGTAATACTAATGAATGCACCTTCAGAATATTGGGTTCAGCTGTGGAGGGTCCCCTGGAGGTAAAAGGCGCCATGAATGGAGCTGGCTTTGCACCTATCAGAGTCCTTCCAGGGCTGAGGGTTATGGTGGGTTGCTGAGCTGTACGAATGTAGGTATAGATCGTATTAGTTTCGTTGGCTAGTACAACAGTCGTTGGCAGTGAATAACGTCTGACGGGTACACCAATTCCATCATAGTTATTTCGAAGCACAGCTGCAGCGCCTCCAGCTCTTTTCACTTCGTTCGCTTGGGAATGAGATGGCGCCAAGCAGAAAACTGCTTTTCTTGCTGCAAGCGCCGGTGACAGTGTACCGTTAAGGCATAGCCTGAAACAAGTATTCTTGTTAGTTAAAAAGGACCATTGCTCATTAAATTAATTTGTGGTTCATTTACAGGCAAAGGGGCCTAACCCAGTTGTTTGGCTCGTCGTAGAGCCTGGAATTTCTATATCCCCTGCGTAAACAAGCGGATAAGTGGCTTGCAAAAATGGCGTAATTGATTCTCCCTGAAAACAATCGAAAAGTAAGAGCAAAACAATCGAAAAGTAAGAGCCATTAAGTCTCTGTTTTCTCTAAATATTTCAAACATTTATTGTATTTTTTCCAACAGAAATTAACCTGGGCTTGGTAGCCGTTTCCGAGCACTGCTGGCGAGGAGAAGAACCGGTCGATGCTACTGGCCCCGACAGAGAGGGTCCATGGCGCAACATTTGACACGGATCCCGGAGTCGGACCTGAATTTCCCGCGCTAAAAGATACCACGATGTCTCGTTTTGCAGCATGCAAGGATCCAATTGCTCTAGTATCCTGGTTGAATGGACTACTAGTGGTCGACCCTATGGATGCACTAATCACATGAACACCATCGTTTATGACGCTGTCAAATGCGGCGAGGATGTCACTTGCTATGCACGCATCACCCCCTCCCGGCATCCGCCAACAAACCTTGTACATGGCCAGATGAACAAGAGGAGCCCCGCCTTTGATGGTGCCGTTTCCGTATCCACCTACCGAGGAAGCGTTGGGAACAGGAGTACCACCTATAATTGATGCAACATGTGTTCCATGCCCGGTAATGTCCCTTGGTGATCGGTAATCCACCGCCGGATTCACTCTTCCGTATATAGCCTCGTAACCACTCACAAAGAAACGAGCCCCAATTATTTTTCTGAAAATTAAACTTATATGTCAGTATTTAATAATGGCTCATAATCCTAATCTGTGCAAAATATATATATACATATATATATATATAAATAAATAATGGCTCATAAGTTTAATAGACATTTTATTACTCTATTATACTACTTCCCATTTTTCGTTAACGTTTATTTTATTTGATAATATAAATGTAACCATAAATAAAAAGAAAAAGAAAAAGTCGGCTCGTAGATTAATAAAAATGGAGAACTACTTGTTACAATTAGAAGTGGTAAACAAGTCGCCAGTTTGACAAGTTCCTCTCCAGGATAGTGGAATTGGACGCATCCCGGTATCTGTAAAGCTTTGAGATTCTGGCCATATACCTATCGAAAGATAATCATGGTAAAAATATATTATTCTCATGAATTTAACTCCAATAACATTAAATAGACAATTACTGAATTAATAATCATTTTCTAAAAAATAATTAGTTAATAAAAAATTGTTTATTATTGATATATAAAAATTATTTTTTTAGATATATTAATTTGCTCATTCCATCCTAATGCTTGTGTTTGTATGGGTATCTATATAATAATATAAAACAAAATAGTCTAACACACACACATTTTCCCGCCCAAATCTTTTCCCCTCACAAAATTCATTTTTCGACACTCTCTCTCACACACTAACTTATTTACGGTTCTGCCACTGGACCGTGCTCCACTTCGATAATAATTACAAAATTGTCATGGACCGTGCTCCAATAATCTTTCTATACTAAACCCTGGATCTCATTTATTCCCTTCCTCCTATAAATAAGTGTATTATAACCCACCTCAAAATCATATCCTTACATCTTCATTTAACATTTCTCTCAATATTGTTCCATTTAACAAATACATCTCCCCACCATTTTATAGCTTTTATTATTCAATTTCATATCTCTTTCTCCCTCTTTTGCTAATATATTTATTTTCTTTTGTTGTTGTTTTGGTGACAGTTATTGGAACAACAAGAGTACAAAATATATTGAATGGATGAACAACTAATGAGTATTCATAATCATAAAGAATAAATCAATTGTTGCGGCATCTTCTTCTATGACAAATACATCTCCCCACCATTTTATAGTTTTTATTATTCGAATTCATGTCTCTTTCTCCCTTTTTTGCTAATATTTTTATTTTCTTTTGTTGTTGTTTTGGTGACAGTTATTGGAACAACGAGAGTACAAACTCAAATGATGAAGAGCATTTTGAATGGATGACGAACTAAGGAATATTCATAATCACAAAAGAATAAATCAATTGTTGCGACATCTTCTTATATGACAAATAATCGGCGACATTCCATTTTACTTCATTTTTTGGGAAAAGATTTGTTTGGTTGTTCTTTTTGTGGAAAGATTTGTTCCACCGAGTGTAAATAATTGGATGAGTTTATTTGTTATAGCATTAGTTTATCAGAATCTTTTGTTATTTATTCAATAAGAAAGTTTCGAATTTGTCTATATCATTTTTATCCATGTTCTATTCTAAATTACTCCATTCAATGATTGATTAAAATCAAATTAATTTATTCTCAAGTTAAATATGACAATGTTGAATTATCATTGTTTTAAATTAAAATATTATATTTAAATTCTAAAAAAAATTTATTATATCAATTTGCTAATTATAGAAACAAGTTTATTATAATATTAACTTTGGAAAAATATTGTGATGATTTAGTATAGATACTACGTTTTAAATGGATTTTATTTATATAAGTATATCCGTATTCTAGAAACATTTTATTTATATTGGCAACTAAATCTTTCCATTTAAATATATCCATATATTGGAAACTAAATATTAAATAAAAAATGAAACTAAATATTAGAATATATATTTTTTAAATAAACCATTCTAAATATGTGTTTTTTAATTTTAAAAATATATGTTACTTTATTAGATCAAAAAATCATATATATTTAAATCATGTACATTAATAGAGAATGAAATAATCACATAATTAAAGGTGTAATTTGCGAATCATTATTACTAATTGGATAATTAAAAATCATGTCAAAAATGATAATTTACTTTAATTCTGTATATTTATTATGTATCGTTTCGTAGACCTAACAATATTAGATAACTAATAATAAACTTAATTAAAAATCTGTTACCATTTAGGTGCTATTTCTATCAAATTAAATGAGGTTATAGATATAAATTATTGAGTCCGATATATTTTATAAAGATATGGTTAAATGAGGTGTTATTTCTAGAAAAATAAAATATATATTATTAATTATCTAGTAATTAAATCATATGGAGAAATCATGATGGTAATAAAATATGTATATAATATTTATTAATTATTTATTTGTGCAAAAGAGATTTGCGGTGATGGGGAAAGCAGATGCAGAATTTTTACAATGGTGATGATGGAGAGAAATAAAATATTTAGGATATTGAATATAATTTGCCTATCAAATGATTATTATTTATATTGCAACTAAATCTTTCCTTATAAATTTACCCGTATTTTGAAAACACAATATCAAATAAAAAATAGAAACTAAGTACTACCCCACAAATAAAGTAAAGATGATGGGGTAATTGATTTCCATTAATTATATTGATTACATTGATTAAATTAATTTTCATTGATTAAATTGATTTCCATTTGATAAACAAAAATGAAATGTTGACTATAGACAATGAAATGATTATGGAAAGAGCAAAGAATAATCGTAAAAGATGAGATGATTAATGGAAATAAATAAATTATCCCTTAAATAAAGGATAATTAATGTAATTTAGCCCTTCAACTATTACTATAATTTTTACAAATAGGATATTTTATTTATTTGTGGTGAATGATGAATCCATATTAGGAATTTATTTATCTATATAAATAATATTCAATTTACACTTAAATCTATGTATTAACCTAAAATATTATGCAAAAGTTTCCCGCCTAAGACCACTAGCCAAATTTTTAGTCAATAATCTCAAAAAGTTAATTAATTATATTCTCAATTAATCCCGTTAGATTTATGAGATTGTATTATCAATTTCACAAAAAGAAAATATTTAATATAAATAAATAATGAAATGATTTCAACCATGAGTTTATTATGTCATTAATTTTAATTATTTTTTTTTACTAACATTATGTTTCATTATAACATTTATTGGTCCTTACAAGTTAAATATGACAATGTTGAATCATTCTTTAAAATAAAATATTATCTTTCTATTCTAAAAAAATTTGTATTAAAGCAATTGGCTAATTATAGCAATAAACTTATTATAATATTAACTTTGGAAAAAATATTGTGATGATTTAATATTTTTTTTTTGAGCAAACTACCTTAGGCCATACAAAAACAAACCCCATTGTGAACGCCCATATCTACACGAGCATGAGAACATGTTTTAACGATAATTCTACACGAGTAAACTTTTAAAAAAAATTATATAAACCCAAAAAATGTGTAAGATAACTTCCAACATATACTCATAAATTCAAAAAACTTCTCAGATAAATGCAGTTCTAATCAGATAAAGAACATTCAAGTCTTTTTGTCAGAAGCCAAAATCAAGATACCCTACAGTTGCCACCACAAAACTCCAACAGGGATATGCAAACAATGTATCCACCTCATTTGAAGCACTTGGCATCCAACAAAGCTTCTCCTTCAAAAGGTTCAGCATCTTCAATCATTTGACTAACACGCTCCTTTTGAGCTTCATCGTTGATGTTCACCTTTGTCCACTCATACAGTTCCATGTCATAACACTCATCAAGCACAAACTGAGGGATTTCTGTCCCACGGAAGAGCCATAAACCCTTAACCTTGTATGGAGGGTCTGAACCTATAACCAACATCTTTCCAAATGCATACTTCCGTGCCAAATCCATTCGCTGCAGAAAACCACCCACTTTGTTCATAGTAACAAATGAAACAGTATTTTCATCATTGTATTTGTAGTCACAAAACCAAAGAGAGTATCCTTCAGGATCATACATATCCCAAAATCCTTTTATGGCAACCTCACGGAAGTTGGTCTTGGTGTTAGAGTAGAGCCGCTTCCATTCATCAAGAATCATCTTACTTGGCGGCAATAGATCCAAAGGATTCTTTGGCTTTGGTTTTGGTGCTTCTTCCTCTTCTACATTGGGTTTAACTTCTTCTTTCTTGACCTCCTTTTCCTTTTTCTCCTGGATCGGCTTGGGTTTAGGAGTTTCTTTTGCTGGAGCAGGTTTCTTAGATGCAACAGGGGGAATAGATGTAGCTTGCTCAACATCACCCCATATCTTCTTGAATGTAGATTTAATATTGATACTACGTTTTTAAATAAAAATCATTTAACATATCATTTTAGAATCAATTTATTATGATTCATTTTAATTATAGATATATTGTGATGATTTAATATTAGATCAAGTTATTTAAATATATTCATATTTTAAAATTATTTTATTTATATTGGCAACTAAATCTTTTCATATAAGTATATCCGTATTTTAGAATCATTTTGTTTATATTGGCAACTAAATCTTTCCATATAAATATATCCATATTTTGGAAACTAAATATTAAATAAAAATGAAAAATAAATATTAGAATATGTATTTTTTTTTAAATAAACCATTCTAAATATGCGGTTTTAAATTTTAAAAAATGTGTGTTACTTTATTAGATCCAAAATGATAAGTATTTAAATCATGTACACTAATATATAATGAAATGATCTCATAATTAAATAGTGTAATTTGGGAAACATTTTTGCTAATTGAATAGGTAAATATCATGTCAAAAATATGATAAATTACTTTAATTCTGTATATTTACTATGTATCGTTTGGTAGATCTTATAATATTAGACAACTAATTATAAACTTTATTGAAAATCTGTTACTATTTAGGTGTTATTTTTATCAATTAAAAGAAGTTATAGATAAATTATTGAATCCGTTATATTTTATGAAGATGGTTGATATTTATGTTAATCATCGCAAATTTATTTTATTATGTATATATCAAATAATTTATTACCATATTGATCACCTTGAATAATTTGGAAAGAGATCCCGGCTGCTCAATTTAAGTGCACAATTTTTGAGATTAATTAATAATAAAAAGGATGATGGAAAAATTAATATGCCAAAAATATAGTAGGATTAAATGCATTATTTTTAATAACTAACAAGAATTAGACCTATACATTGGTAATTAACAAGAATTCGAAACATCTGACTAAAATGCATTCAGATCATCCCATTGGACAAAAAGGAGCAGGGCTATTTCGTACAACGTATTTTAATTTTGCAGAAACTTCCAAGATTATCTTGATATGGATATTGAATA
The DNA here is from genome assembly GCA_030278955.1 of Hygrophila difformis. Classification (NCBI taxonomy): domain Eukaryota; kingdom Viridiplantae; phylum Streptophyta; class Magnoliopsida; order Lamiales; family Acanthaceae; genus Hygrophila; species Hygrophila difformis. The sequence continues at coordinate 27,920,903 of JAOANR010000013.1, read as the reverse complement.
TTGTACCAATGGCATGGAGTTTCTCCTACTTAAATGAATTTCTTAACTTTAATTTTGGCTTTGAACATAGCTTGAAGTTTGGGTTATAATTTAGAAAATGGAATGGAAGTATGCGACACAGGCTTAAGTTTCACTTCAAAATTAAGGCGTGTTGATGATGATGTTTTTAAATCAATTGTTTTGTTTCTTTAGTTTTATTTCCATGTTTAGTGCAATTATAAACCGAATCTTAATCATATACAATTGTCATTTTGCAGAATGTTGTGACAAACAGAAGATTAATATCTATAAGCACATGAAAAATTTATATCCCGTCATCAATGGGAAATGTGGTTTGGCTCTGTTTTATCTGGATTTGCTGAAGTTATTGACAAAATTCTTGGTCATCCCCTCGAACTTCTGTCTAGAAAAAATTGCAAGAAGAAATACCCTTATACTTTCATTCTCCTTCAAAATATAACTTCTGCATTTATTAAACATAAACATAAAGACTAGAGAATTTTATCCAATGATGATGATAAGATATTTACTATGTATCGTTTGGTAGATCTTATAATATTAGACAACTAATTATAAACTTTATTGAAAATCTTTTACAATTTAGGTGTTATTTTTATCAAATTAAAAGAGGTTATAAATAAATTATTAAATCTGATATATTTTATGAAAATGGTTGACATTTATGTTAATCATCGCAAATTTAATTTTATGAAGATGGTCGACATTTTATTTTATTATGTATATATCAAAGAATTTATTACCATATTGGTCACCTTGAATACTTTGGAAAGAGATCCCGGCTGCTCAATTTTTTTTTGAGGCAAATGATATTTTATTGCTATGATTATGAAATTACACTGACACAAACCCGGCTGCTCAATTTAAGTGCACAATTTTTGGGATTAATTAATAATAGAAAAGGATGATGGAAAAATTAATATGCCAAAAATATAACAGGACTGCATTGTTTTTAATAACTAACAGGAATTAGACCTATACATTGGCTAATAATTAACAAGAATTCGAAACATCTGCCTGAAATGCATTCAGATCATCCCATTGGACAAAAAGGAGCAAGGCTATTTCGCACAAAGTATTTTAATTTTGCAGAAACTTCCAAGACTATCTTGATATGGATATTGAATATAGTACCAATGGCATGGAGTTTCTCCTACTTAAATGAATTTCTTAACTTTAATTTTGGCTTTGAACATAGCTTGAAGTTTGGGCTTTAATTTAGAAAATGGAATGAAAGTATGCGACACAGGCTTAAGTTTCACTTCAAAATTAAGGCGTGTTGGTGATGATTTTTTTAATCAAATTGTTTTGTTTCTTTAGTTCTATTTAGTGCAATTATGAACCGAATCCTAATCATATACAATTGTCATTTTGCAGAATGTTGTGACAAACAGAAGACTAATATCTATAAGCATATGAAAAATTTATATCCTGCTATCAATGAGAAATGTGGTTTGGCTCTGTTTTATCTGGATTTGCTCAAGTTATTGACAAAATTCTGGGTCATTCCCTCGAACTCCTGTCTGGAAAAAATTACAAGTAGAAATACTTCTATACTTTCATTCTCCTTCAAGATATAACTTCTGCATTTATTAAACATATACATAAAGACTAGAGAATTTTATCCAATGATGATGATAAGATATTGAACAAATGAGGCATGACTGGACAATGTAACTTTCCTAGCCGTTCCAAATGCTATGTTTGAATATATTGTAGCGTAAATGGACGTTTTTTAGAGTATCTGAAGGGTAACTATTTCCGTGCTGCGAAATATTTATTGAGGGAGTTTGTTGCGAAACCTTTGTTGAGGAAGTTTGCCGAGGTTTAGTTTTATGATATTAGGAAGGGTCTTATCGGACTGGCTAATAAATTTAATCGTCATTGATGTATCAAAATGTTCAAGTGATGTGCTATGATGGATTTGTTAATACGAATGTTTGAATCGAAGTATAATGTTTTGCTCTATGATCCGGATGATTACATATTGGTTGATGAATTTTATTAACCGCTTTATAATTTATCTTTTCGAATGAAGCATTGTTTGATTCTCTAAATATTAGCCGCTTTAAAATGAATCTTATAATTGATTGTCGCGATACCAATAAATATACATGAATTATAAGTGCATTACATTTATTCTTAGGTTTTTTTTTTAAAAGTAATAATTTTTAAGAATTTAAATGAGTTTAAAATTAAATAAATCATATCGTGCACACTGAATTTGAAAAATGATACTTATTTCAATCTTCATATAAATAAAAGTAAACTTTATAATTGATATTACTGCATTAGTGGTCCTGTATATGGTATAGCTTTATATTAATTTTTTGATCAAGGCTTACATATTCGTTGTGACTGATCTGCTCTAGATAATCCAATTCATAAAACTTATGGGCTATGAAACTGTATTTTTTTATGATCTTACTTGCTGATTTAAATTTAATTATATTTAGTTTTCAAAAAAACTTTAATTGTATTTAAAAATATATTCATTCCATAATCTGTATTCGATGGAATTAACAATCGCCAGTTTTAAATATGCTACATTTTGTTCTTAACATTTTGATAATGATAAGGGCAATTTTATTCATGACGTTAGTGACATGAAATTGTCAACCAATTCATTACTTTTAGAAATGCTATGGGAAAGGAATGCATGACGTTACTAGAATATTTTTTTCTTTTTCTTTTAAAAAATTGTTTTGTCATCCTTATTACTTTTATGCATATATAAATTATTTTCTTTAGAGGAGCCGGAGCAAAAAAAAAAAAAAAACTTTGATATTCCTTCAACCTTGACAATTAAACGTCAGTTTTACAGTCAAAACTTTTATTTCTTTAATCTTGATCAATTTCTTATTCATTGCTTCGATCATCAACTGTTTTATCTTATATATTTTCTTTCATTCAATCGTGAGGACAATTTATTCTTTTGTTGAATATCTAAATAATTTTTTTTGATATTTTAGAAACTTTTCTTCCCGCGCATCGCGCGGGCGGGTAATACTAGTATATATATATAAAAATAACCTCCTCCCCAATTGACGTTCAGCCCTAAATTTTTGCAGACGTGCAATGGGTGGGAAATATAATTCATAATCCTTGATACTGTATGTATGAGTTTATATATTTTAAAATCTCCACCCCATTTAACACATAAAATAAATACTTAATATCGTTTAAAAGAATCATTAATTGTTGAGAGATTGAGGCATATGAATTACCAGAGTCCAAAACCCCAACAATAACATTTGCCCCGCTGTCGGCTTTGCGCAGTAGCCCTTGAAGCCCATCGGCGGCATTAGGAATCCAATTGGATTCGAGTAAGCTTGTGAATTCCCATGATCGTGATGTTTGGAGCTCATACTGTTCATCCTTAAACACTGAAATCACCCCTTCTAGTTCTGCACACAAAATTATCAACATCGTCAACAATTGAGCAATACATTATTGTTAAGAATGGGAAACTGTCGACACACAAACATTTATATATATATATATATAAATCTCATGTCTCAATGAAGTAATAACGGACCCGATATGGCTGTAGCTTCTTCTGGAGTGAGGATTGCAGCGAAGCCATTTATGACATTAGTATAGCTGTAAAAGATGCTCGATTTAGCTTCCTCCAAAGAATTCTTGACAAACTTCACGTAGGAATGATGTTCTTCCTCGATTTCTTGCATGGTCCTCTGTTCAGTATGCTCTCCCAAGTATACTATGTATGGCTAGTAAAAAAAAAAAACAAAGTATCTTTAACAATTAATTACATGTGAAATAGACTTCCATTGCAAGGTTCCCATAAATCAGGACATGAAATGTTAATGAAGCAGTTAACTTAAGAATAATCTTGTAGCAAACCAACAAAATTAAACCTGTCGTTGAGCATATGAAACCAAGAAGAAATAACTGAGAACCAAAAGGAGGACTGTGTTCCCAGAGGGGTTTTTCATTCTCACAAAACTATTGGCCTGGGAATGTAATTAATTCTTTTTTAGTTTATGATTGGTGGTGATTGTTTGGTCATGATGTTCTACCATTTATATAGAAGTGGGGACTGAGGAGCTAGAGTAACCCATATAGTATTCCGTACTATCGATGAAATTAATATTCCAACTACCAACTACAGTACATACTATTCCCTCCAGTGAAACTTGACCCGTTTCTTTTGTAGACGATAATTTATGTGGTGGAGTTTAGTAGTTAAAATGGTGTTGGTATTTGTGTTTAAGATTGTAATAATTGTCTTAATTGTTTATTTGACTTTTGCCATTGTTTATTATTTAATTTTGACTTAATATTATGGTAATGATATAATGAAAGAAAAATAGTTAAGTGTAATCTTATTAGAATTGTTCAATCGTTTAGTTTCAGAATATATATTTTATATAATTTTTATTTGTACTCATTTTGAAATATTAATAGTTAAAGAAATGCAAGTGACTTTGTGCGCATTGAAATTTGTAGAGAATATTACACTTTAAATACAATTTTAAAATAATTAAGATTCTAATCATAATTATATTAATTTAATTTATCTAAAAATGAAAAGATACCAAATGGAAAAAGAATACGAGTCAGGGATGGAGGGCGTGCAATATTATTCGAAAGAATAAAACAAAGGGAATGATTATCTAAAACAAAGGGATTGACTAAGCAATCCTATATCCCAATTTTTAGTACAAATATTGCATTTGATATACCCACTTGTAGTATCAAGTGGATACTGCTTATGACACACTGTGCAATGATTTACGACTAAAACTATGGGTGTTTAATTTATCTCATCAACCTAAATTATTTCTCATTACATTTCCCGTTAAATTTTTTATAATTCCTGTGATTATTATTCTTATTATACTTTTAGCTGTTGGAAAATTCGAAAAGAAGGATCATTTTAACTATTTTTTTTCAAAAAAAAGTATATATATATATATGTCTATATAATAAATCTTGAATACTTTTTTACCTGTGAAGATTCTATTGCCCTTATTCAATTCTTTTTAATTTTTAGGGTTTTATCTCTAATTATACCACCATTTTATAATCAATGGCTACAATTAATCCACATCATCTCTGATTAATCCCTTACTAATTCCAACTCACCATCCACATCATCAATATCTAAATATAGAAAATAAATCTGTCTATTATTATAATAAAATCATGAAAAAATCTTCTTATATATCTTAAAAGATATAAATTTATTAAAACTATATAATATAAATTATTTGTTTGTATACTTTAAGAAATATTATTATAATATTATTAAATAAATTTAATCATATATCTATATATAATCTAACACACACACATATTCCCGCCCAAAATTTTCCCCTCACAAAAACCACTTTTTAACACTCTCTCACACACACTGAAATATTTACCGCAGTGCCACTGGACCGTGCTCCACCTCGCTGATTATTACAAAATTGCCCCGGACCGTGCTCCAACAATCCCTATATCTCATGTATCTCATTCTCCTATAAATATGTGTGTATTATAATCCCCTCAAAATCATATCCTTACATCTTCATTTAACATTTCTCTCAATGTTCCATTTAACAAATACATCTCCTCACCATTTTCTATATTTTATTATTCAAATTCATGTTTATTTCTCCCTATTTTGCAATTATTTTTGTTCTCTTTTGTTGTTGTTTTGGTGACAGTTATTGGAAAAACGAGAGTACAAACTCAAATGACGAAGAGCATTTTGAAGGGATGAAGAGATAAGGATTATTCATAACCTTACATCTTCATTTAACATTTCTCTCAATGTTCCATTTAACAAATACATCTCCTCACCATTTTCTATCTTTTATTATTCAAATTCATGTTTATTTTTCCCTATTTTGCTAATCTTTTTGTTCTCTTTTGTTGTTGTTTTGGTGACAGTTATTGGGAAAACGAGAATACAAACTCAAATGACGAAGAGCATTTTGAAGAGATGAAGAGATAAGGATTATTCATAACCATACAAGAATAAATCAATTGTTGCGACATCTTTTTCTATGTCAAATAATCGGTGACTTCCCATTTCACTTCATCTTTTGGGGAAAGATTTATTTGGCTATTGTTTTTATGGAGAGATTTGTTCCACAAAGTGTAAATAATTGGATGAATTTAGTTGTTGTAGCATTAGGTTCTCACAATCTTTTGTGTTTCATTCAATAAGAGATAGTCTAAAATTTGTCTATATCATTTTTATCCATTTGTTTCTCACAATCTTTGGTGTTTCATTCAATAAAATATAGTCTGAAATTTGTCCAACTCATTTTTATCCATTTGTTTCTCGCAATCTTTTGTATTTCATTCAACTGAGAAATGTATACAAGTTTAACACAATGCCTAGCAAAATCTATATTTTGTGTAAGATAAGTATTTTATTTGAAATGAACTATTGAAAATATACTCATTTTCCATATTATTGAAATCATATTGAAATCATTCCCCCAAAAAGGTAAATTATTTATATTCTCGATTAATCAATTGATATTAATAAATTATCCCTTAAATAATCGATAATTAATGTAATTTATTTGTCCTCAATTTTTAGTCACTAATTCCAAAATGGTAAATTAATTATATTCTCAATTAATCTCTCCAATGATTGTTTCACATTAAATGTAAATCTCTTATGTTTAATTTCCCTCCCAAAAATCTCTTCTATGAAGTATAACATTTAAATATCATTAGAAAAATTTATTAATTTATACATATTTATTACAATTCGATAAGGATCTTATTATAATTTATTTAGAATAAGATTTTTATTTGTATTGGCAACTAAATCTTTCCATATAAATTTTTTCGTATTTTGAAAACACTATAATAAATTATAAAATGGAAACTAAATCTTATAATATGTATTTTTTAAAATAAAACATTCAATATTAGTATGATTTATTAATTAATTTATACATATCTATTACAATTATATAAGGATCTTCCTACAATTATATAAGGATCTTCCTATATTTCTATTAATTCAAGTGATTACTTTAATTAATATGGATGAATCATCGGATAAGATTACTTTTGAATTGGGAAGAAAATCGGGAATAAAAATCAATGGACTTTTGAATTGATCAATGAAGAAAAATTTGGAAACACAATATTAAATTATAAAATGGAAACTAAATTTTTGAATATGCATTTTTTTATATAATAAACATATTAGTATGATTTATTATTAATTAATTTATACATATCTATTACAATTACATAAGGATATTCCTACAATTATATAAGGTTCTTCCTATATTTTTATTAATTCAAGTGATTACTTTAATTAATGTGGAGGAATTATCGGATAAGATACTTTTGAAATGGGAAGAAAATTCGGATGAAAAATCAATTGATTTTTGAATTGATCAATGAAGAAAATTTTGGAAACACGATATGAAATAATAAAATGAAAACTAAATTTTAGAATATGTATTTTTTATATAATAAACCATTCTATATTAGTATGATTTATTATTAATTAATTTATACATATCAATTACAATCATATAAGGATCTTCCTATGTTTTTATTAATTCAAGTGATTACTTTAATTAATGTGGATGAATCATCGGATAAGATTACTTTTGAATTGGGATGAAAATCGCGAAGAAAAATCAATGGATTTTTGAATTGATCAATGAAGAAAATTTTGGAAACACAATATTAAATTATAAAATGGAAACTAAATTTCAGAACATGTTTTTTTTTATATAATAAACCATTCTATATTAGTATGATTTATTATTAATTAATTTATAAATATCTATTACAATTATATAAGGATATTCCTACAATTATATAAGGTTCTTCCTATATTTTTATGAATTCAAGTGATTACTTTAATTAATATGGATGAATTATCGGATAAGATACTTTTGAAATGTGAAGAAAATCGGGAAGAAAAATCAACGGATTTTTGAATTGATCAATGAAGAAAGTTTTGGAAACACAATATTAAATTATAAAATGAAAACTAAATTTTAGAATATGTATTTTTTATATAATAAACCATTTTATATTAGTATGATTTATTATTAATTAATTAATACATATCTATTACAATTATATAATGATCTTCCTACAATTATATAAGGATCTTCCTATATTTTTATTAATTCAAGTGATTACTTTAATTAATGTGGATGAATCATCGGATAAGATTACTTTTGAATTGGGAAGAAAATCGGGAAGAAAAATCAATGGATTTTTTAATTGATCAAAGAAGAAAATTTTGGAAACACAATATTAAAGTATAAAATGAAAACTAAATTTTAGAACATATATTTTGTTTAAATACATAAATTTTTAGTAAATAATTCCAAATAGGTAGATTATTTATGTTCTCGATTATTATCTCAATGAATCCCTAATTTTTAGTAAATAATCCAAAAAATGTATAAAAATATAATATAAAGTAATCACATCAATGATTGATTAAGATTAAATAAAATTATGAATAATTCCTTTAACAATTATTCGCATTAACATTAATTATATTATATTCACAATTAATGTAATGATCAATGGATATTAAATAATTATTATTGAATAAAATTGGGAAGAAAATTAGATATTACAGGAATTATTCAATGAAGAAATATAATTAATGTTAACAAGTGATTACTTTAATTAATGTGGATGTAATACCCCGTAAGAATGCATAAGCATTTAATTCGAAACTCGAATATTTTGTATCCCAAATAAATTCTTTTTGAACTACGTAATGACTTGATCCCTTCACAGGGTACGCAGGCAACTTGGAAATTTCAATTCTGGGTTCAGTCAAACAATAATCAAACAACAAACAATAATCAACAATCAAACAATAACAAACAACAACACACATTAATACAATCACGCAACCAAACAATGTCCGAGCTCGCAAGGAGCTAACGCCCAACTTCGAGGACGAAGTTGATTCCTAAGGGGGAGAGGATGTAACACCCGAGAAATTTAATTCACATTCAAAGGAATGGAATTAATTTCTTGTGAAAGACGTTTATCCTTAAGGAAAGCAGATGGAGATACCCCAACATTAAATAGAGCCCAAAAGAAAGTGAGGGCGCAACTTCGGGGACGAAGTTGATTCTTAAGGGGGGTGGAGTGTAATACCCCAGATTTTTATCAACGCCCAAAGGAATAAAATTTATTCCGATCAATGATGAAATATTTCCGAGAAGAAGAAAATAATTTATCACAATAAATTATTGCTCGGAAATAAAGCACCGATAGATTTAAATTCAAAATGGAATAAAAGAGGGAAAGGAAGCCCGAAGACATTCCATGAATTGAGTCAAAATAATTGGAATTAAATTTAATAAGGAAAAGAATTTTAATTCCAAGAGTCCGTAAAGTCGGAAGAAATTTAATGATACAAGTTATTGCACGAGAATCAAAAGATGACAAATTGGAAGACGACGAACCCGAGACCGACGGACTTAAGATCTCAAACATGAAATTCATTTGAGTCAAGATAAATTTAAGATAAGAATTTATGATCCAAGAATGACCCGAATAATCGAGCCCGAAAACGTAGGAGGATAGAAGTCCGAAAGAGAGGAGGAAAAGCACGACGGATCGCACGACCCCGCCCGGACCGAAGTCCAGGCGAGAGTGGCGCGCACTTGGCGCTGGGTTTGGCTAAAAACCGCGCCAACCCCGCGCCGTCCTGACAGCAGCGACGTTTTGTCGCGTTTTGGCGACTTTCTCGCCAATTTTCGGGCCCCAAGGTTGGGAATCCGATCTATCACGGGTGTGGCATCTTTTTGGACGTTATGTAATCAATCCCATGTCCATTATCAGCCATTCTCATCAAAGTTTATCCCAAAAACTCTCCCAAAAACTCTCCCTAAGCCAAACACTCTTCCGGCGACTTTCCGACGACTTTCCGGCAACCAAATCCAACCAAGGAAGTGTGTAGATCAAGGATTGCAGGCTTTGGATTGTTGGTAAGATGTTATTCAAGTTTCCTTATGATTTTAAGATCATAAACATCATCCTAACTTACGAATCTTCATATTCGAACACAAATCGGAGCCAAGGGAAGAATAAATCGGGTGGAAGAGATTCGTTCGTGACATCCCGTGGATTCCGGACGACCCCGTGACTTCCTAGACATCATCCCCACTGTAAGTTAACCTTACTATGGTTTTGGGTGACTTAAAATGCAACCAAACATAGAGATTCAACTCAAGAAAATTTATAAAAATCTGTCAACAAGAGAAACCCTCAACGCAGCGTTTTCGTATGAATTTTTCAAACCTCTAAAGCTGCTCAAACAATAAAACTCAAAACATGAAAAGTGTTCCTAAGACTTTGGTTTAGCCTCTGTAAAAATTTTAGAATTTTTCATGATGTTTTGAAACCTGAAACCAACCCAAAACCGAAGAGTATTAAATCTGGATCTTAGAATTTTGGCAGATTTCACTCTCAATCTTGTTGATTATTTTGACCATGGATCTAGGCCGATCTAGGATTGGAGTTGAACATAAGAATTGTAGATCTATGAGTTTAGAACATCTCTGTAAGTTTTTAGAATTATTCATTGAAATTTGAACCTCCAAACTCGAACCGATCCGATCTGCGTTAGAACCGATGTCAAGAACCTTGACAGATTTCATAATCAAACTCGGCGAGCAAAACTCTTACTTCGAGTGTTCAAACCTGAAAACTCAAAACTAAGATTTTGATCCAAAGATCATAAGCTATATTGTGTAAAAATTTCAAAGATTTTCATCAAGTTTTGATACCCCAAATCGTATCGGACATATTCTGCGTTTTTAAGAATTGTCAAAGGATGACAGATTTCATAACCGATCTTGATGAGCTTATTCCTATCACTTCTAGCCCGAACCAATCCTTGAGTTCTAAACAAAAGTTGTTGGAAATCATGTCTAGTATGTCTCTGTAAAATTTCAGAATTTTTGGAGTCCCTTTGATATGATAAAAAGTCGAATCTTTTAACGTTGTCAAACCTGAATCCTGACAGCTTTTTGATTCTGTACAAAACTCGATTTTTGACATGCTTCCCATCGTTTTTCCGAAAAACTTAAAACACGAAAGTTGTTCGTTGGGATGTTTTTGAGCTAATGTACAAATTTCAGAACAATCGCCTAAGAAATGGATTTTTAAACTGAAAAGGCGCAAACTGTGACATCGATCGATTTTTGAAATCTTTTAAACAACGATCGAGACGTTGGAATTACGATAAAGCTATATTTTTGAAAAATCCCGTTACACCAAATAAAAACATTTTCTGTAAAAGAATTCTTTAGAAACATTGGGGAATTTATGACCAAGTTTGATATTATCAATATGGCCAGACGGCTTGTGGACATAAGAGCCCAAGCGAACGGCTAGTGGACATAAGAGCCCTAGCGAATGGTCGACCAAACGGCTTGTGGACATAAGAGCCCAAGCGAACGGCCAGTGGACATAAGAGCCCTGGCGAATGGTTATTTATAAATATTGATTATGAGGATTGCGGTCACAAGAGCCCTGGTGAATGGTGAACTATAAAAGAAACGAAAAATATTTTGAGAAGTGATATTTTTGAAATTGGCTGAGGCCGCCGGATCACCGGCTAACTGTTACTATCGATATTGGCTGCGGCCGCCGGATTGCCGGCTAAATTAAATATTGTTGAAATGGTTATGTAACGGGAGAACAAAATATCTAATATTTTTAAGCATTTATTTAGTTATGCCTTGCAAATCATTTTACTACAAGAAATCTTTTTACTAAATTTAACTAAAGGCTTTGAAACCCCTAACCCATGCTATGTGTTAACTTACTCAGCGCGTTTTTGCTGACCCAAACCATTTATCCCCTTTTTCTTACAGAGAATGAAGAATATGCATCATCATATGCATACTGGGAATTTTTGGGGTTTACATCATGAACGGGCCTGTTTAACCCGTGTTTTGGCCATGTTGGCCCTTATACATTATTTCCGCTGCACAACTTATAAATTCCGCTACAACTTTGATGTATTATCTTTAAATTATATATGAATGGGCTGTTTGAATATTTTAAATACTGAAAACCATAGCCTTGCATCTCTTTAGTGAGCTCGGAGAAACCGTGTCTTGCTAGGGAGGTGCGGCGGTGGCATCCCGGCCTGGGTTATCAAAACCGGGGTGTTACAATGTGGTATCAGAGCCCGGAATATTTTAAAACTACTATTTTAAAAAGCCCAATTATTATTTTGAAATTAAATCCCAAATTTTTAGCCCAAAATTTTTTTTAGAAGCCCAAGAAATTATCTTGGCCCAATAGCCTTGTTTTTATTGAAAGCCCAAATAATTTATTTCTTTCGGCCCAATATAGTGGCCCAAACCTTTTATCCTTATTTTAATCTATCCATGGAATAAATTTATTTTTAAAACCCATGGATAAATAAATGCATGCATAAATTTTTTTTTTATTGGGGGGGATCACATATGCATATGCATACATAAATATTTACACTAACTCTTTTTATGTGAATTATCGGTAATAAGAAACACTCCTACCTTAGAACTCGACATGATCTTGACTTAGGAGCGCTTGCTAAAGACTAACTTTGCCTTAGTCCTAGATCTTGATCACTTAGAAACTCATCTTCGCGTGCTTCTACAACAGAAAATGGCACCTAGAAGAAAACTGAGGAAGATAAGTCCAAACGGCACTGACACTAATCTCCCAAACGCACCTAACAACAATGAGATTCCTCCGAACGTCGGAGATCGAGCGCCTCCTATTCCCAACGATATGGATGAACGTCTAAAGACGGTAGAAGAAGTACTCGTAGCATTAGGAAATGCAGAGGTGCATAGGGCACAAGCGACAATACCTCCGCCAGTAGCCCGAGTCAACTACTTGGCATTTGTAAACCCCTACAATCCACCCCATTATAATGGCCAAGAGGATCCGGCCAAACTGGAAGATTGGATTCGCACCTTTGATAAGCTCCTCAGCGCTATCAAATGTCCCGAGGACGAGAGGGTCCAAGTGGCGACCTACTATCTTGACGGAGAGGCCGACGAATGGTGGCATAACCTCCAAGGAAATTTGACTAAAGCCTGCCTATGGGAAGAATTTAAGGAGGTTTTGAGGAAAAGGTTTTACCCAATGAGCATTAAGGCCGCAAAGTATGAAGAATTCGTCCATTTGAAACAAAGTGGGCAAACGGTACAAGAGTACTATGCCAAGTTTAAGGAGCTGGTTAGATTTGCTCCTACAATGGTGCCAACTGACTTCGACAAGGCTCAGAAGTTCGAGATGGGTTTGAATCTTGATATTCGAGAGATATTGGTGGGAGGACAATGCACGACTTTGCAGGAGGTATATGACCGGGCAGTAGCAGTCGCGCGTGTCCAACAATTAAAGCGAAAGGACAATGGCGAATCGAGCAAAAACTCGCAAGGATTTGAGAAGAAGAGTCGTAATAAGAACAACAATAATAACTTTAGGAGGGGCAATGATCAAGCTAAATTCGATGGGTCTAGAGGAGATGGCAACCGTGGTGCGTTCATACCACGCTGCCCACGATGCAACCATGCACATTTGGTGCGCCAGTGCCCGAAGCCTGGAGCCTGCTATAAGTGCGGCAAGTTTGGTCACAAGACTAGGGAATGTCAAACCCATATTGAGAATATAACCAAAAGAGATGACTTGGTCGCTGGACCTAACTAGCCACAAGTAACCAAGGGGGACTCATGGGACGTTAAATGTGGTAAATAAAGATATACCTGTGCTAGGCAACGATACTTGAACCTTCGTGGATGTGTAGGCAGTTATGGGGACATAACTGTAATCTTAAGGGGGGGAGGATGTAATACCCCGTAAGAATGCATAAGCATTTAATTCGAAACTCGAATATTTTGTATCCCAAATAAATTCTTTTTGAACTACGTAATGACTTGATCCCTTCACAGGGTACGTAGGCAACTTGGAAATTTCAATTCTGGGTTCAGTCAAACAATAATCAAACAACAAACAATAATCAACAATCAAACAATAACAAACAACAACACACATTAATACAATCACGCAACCAAACAATGTCCGAGCTCGCAAGGAGCTAACGCCCAACTTCGAGGACGAAGTTGATTCCTAAGGGGGAGAGGATGTAACACCCGAGAAATTTAATTCACATTCAAAGGAATGGAATTAATTTCTTGTGAAAGACGTTTATCCTTAAGGAAAGCAGATGGAGATACCCCAACATTAAATAGAGCCCAAAAGAAAGTGAGGGCGCAACTTCGGGGACGAAGTTGATTCTTAAGGGGGGTGGAGTGTAATACCCCAGATTTTTATCAACGCCCAAAGGAATAAAATTTATTCCGATCAATGATGAAATATTTCCGAGAAGAAGAAAATAATTTATCACAATAAATTATTGCTCGGAAATAAAGCACCGATAGATTTAAATTCAAAATGGAATAAAAGAGGGAAAGGAAGCCCGAAGACATTCCATGAATTGAGTCAAAATAATTGGAATTAAATTTAATAAGGAAAAGAATTTTAATTCCAAGAGTCCGTAAAGTCGGAAGAAATTTAATGATACAAGTTATTGCACGAGAATCAAAAGATGACAAATTGGAAGACGACGAACCCGAGACCGACGGACTTAAGATCTCAAACATGAAATTCATTTGAGTCAAGATAAATTTAAGATAAGAATTTATGATCCAAGAATGACCCGAATAATCGAGCCCGAAAACGTAGGAGGATAGAAGTCCGAAAGAGAGGAGGAAAAGCACGACGGATCGCACGACCCCGCCCGGACCGAAGTCCAGGCGAGAGTGGCGCGCACTTGGCGCTGGGTTTGGCTAAAAACCGCGCCAACCCCGCGCCGTCCTGACAGCAGCGACGTTTTGTCGCGTTTTGGCGACTTTCTCGCCAATTTTCGGGCCCCAAGGTTGGGAATCCGATCTATCACGGGTGTGGCATCTTTTTGGACGTTATGTAATCAATCCCATGTCCATTATCAGCCATTCTCATCAAAGTTTATCCCAAAAACTCTCCCAAAAACTCTCCCTAAGCCAAACACTCTTCCGGCGACTTTCCGACGACTTTCCGGCAACCAAATCCAACCAAGGAAGTGTGTAGATCAAGGATTGCAGGCTTTGGATTGTTGGTAAGATGTTATTCAAGTTTCCTTATGATTTTAAGATCATAAACATCATCCTAACTTACGAATCTTCATATTCGAACACAAATCGGAGCCAAGGGAAGAATAAATCGGGTGGAAGAGATTCGTTCGTGACATCCCGTGGATTCCGGACGACCCCGTGACTTCCTAGACATCATCCCCACTGTAAGTTAACCTTACTATGGTTTTGGGTGACTTAAAATGCAACCAAACATAGAGATTCAACTCAAGAAAATTTATAAAAATCTGTCAACAAGAGAAACCCTCAACGCAGCGTTTTCGTATGAATTTTTCAAACCTCTAAAGCTGCTCAAACAATAAAACTCAAAACATGAAAAGTGTTCCTAAGACTTTGGTTTAGCCTCTGTAAAAATTTTAGAATTTTTCATGATGTTTTGAAACCTGAAACCAACCCAAAACCGAAGAGTATTAAATCTGGATCTTAGAATTTTGGCAGATTTCACTCTCAATCTTGTTGATTATTTTGACCATGGATCTAGGCCGATCTAGGATTGGAGTTGAACATAAGAATTGTAGATCTATGAGTTTAGAACATCTCTGTAAGTTTTTAGAATTATTCATTGAAATTTGAACCTCCAAACTCGAACCGATCCGATCTGCGTTAGAACCGATGTCAAGAACCTTGACAGATTTCATAATCAAACTCGGCGAGCAAAACTCTTACTTCGAGTGTTCAAACCTGAAAACTCAAAACTAAGATTTTGATCCAAAGATCATAAGCTATATTGTGTAAAAATTTCAAAGATTTTCATCAAGTTTTGATACCCCAAATCGTATCGGACATATTCTGCGTTTTTAAGAATTGTCAAAGGATGACAGATTTCATAACCGATCTTGATGAGCTTATTCCTATCACTTCTAGCCCGAACCAATCCTTGAGTTCTAAACAAAAGTTGTTGGAAATCATGTCTAGTATGTCTCTGTAAAATTTCAGAATTTTTGGAGTCCCTTTGATATGATAAAAAGTCGAATCTTTTAACGTTGTCAAACCTGAATCCTGACAGCTTTTTGATTCTGTACAAAACTCGATTTTTGACATGCTTCCCATCGTTTTTCCGAAAAACTTAAAACACGAAAGTTGTTCGTTGGGATGTTTTTGAGCTAATGTACAAATTTCAGAACAATCGCCTAAGAAATGGATTTTTAAACTGAAAAGGCGCAAACTGTGACATCGATCGATTTTTGAAATCTTTTAAACAACGATCGAGACGTTGGAATTACGATAAAGCTATATTTTTGAAAAATCCCGTTACACCAAATAAAAACATTTTCTGTAAAAGAATTCTTTAGAAACATTGGGGAATTTATGACCAAGTTTGATATTATCAATATGGCCAGACGGCTTGTGGACATAAGAGCCCAAGCGAACGGCTAGTGGACATAAGAGCCCTAGCGAATGGTCGACCAAACGGCTTGTGGACATAAGAGCCCAAGCGAACGGCCAGTGGACATAAGAGCCCTGGCGAATGGTTATTTATAAATATTGATTATGAGGATTGCGGTCACAAGAGCCCTGGTGAATGGTGAACTATAAAAGAAACGAAAAATATTTTGAGAAGTGATATTTTTGAAATTGGCTGAGGCCGCCGGATCACCGGCTAACTGTTACTATCGATATTGGCTGCGGCCGCCGGATTGCCGGCTAAATTAAATATTGTTGAAATGGTTATGTAACGGGAGAACAAAATATCTAATATTTTTAAGCATTTATTTAGTTATGCCTTGCAAATCATTTTACTACAAGAAATCTTTTTACTAAATTTAACTAAAGGCTTTGAAACCCCTAACCCATGCTATGTGTTAACTTACTCAGCGCGTTTTTGCTGACCCAAACCATTTATCCCCTTTTTCTTACAGAGAATGAAGAATATGCATCATCATATGCATACTGGGAATTTTTGGGGTTTACATCATGAACGGGCCTGTTTAACCCGTGTTTTGGCCATGTTGGCCCTTATACATTATTTCCGCTGCACAACTTATAAATTCCGCTGCAACTTTGATGTATTATCTTTAAATTATATATGAATGGGCTGTTTGAATATTTTAAATACTGAAAACCATAGCCTTGCATCTCTTTAGTGAGCTCGGAGAAACCGTGTCTTGCTAGGGAGGTGCGGCGGTGGCATCCCGGCCTGGGTTATCAAAACCGGGGTGTTACAGTGGATGTTATTATCGGATAAGATTACTTTATATTTAGTTTATTGAATATTTAGTTTCCCAACTTATGGAAACTAAATATCAATGAAGAAAATTTTGGAACAAAATGGAAACACAATATTAATTTATTGTGTTAAATTATTAAAATCGGGAAGAAATTCGAGACGACACATCAACGGATTTTTGAATTGATAAATGAAGAAAATTTTGGAAACACAATATTATAAAATGGAAACTAAATTTTAGAACATGTATTTTGTTTAAATACATAATTTTTAGTAAATAATTCCAAAAAGGTAAATTATTTCTATTCTTGATTATTATCTCAATGAATCCCTAACAATATTCCGAAAAATGTATAAAAATATAATATAAAGTAATCACATCAACGATTGATTAAGATTAAATAAAATTATGAATAATTCCTTCAATAATTATTCGCATTAACATTAATTATATTATATTCACAATTAATGTAATGATCAATGAATATTAAATAATTATTGTTGAATAAAATTAGGAAGAAAATTAGTTATTACAGGAATTATTCAATGAAGAAATATAATTAATGTTAACAAATGATTACTTTAATTAATGTGGATGAATTATTATTGGATAAGATTAATTTATATTTAGTTCATTGAATATTTAGTTTCCCAACTTATGCAAACTAAATATCAATGAAGAAAAATTTGGAACAAAATGGAAACACAATATTAATTTATTGTGTTAAATTATTAAAATCGGGAAGCCAAATCGACGGATTTTTGAATTGATAAATGAAGAAAATTTTGGAAACACAATATTAAATTATAAAATGGAAACTAAATTATAGAACATGTATTTTGTTTAAATACATAATTTTTAGTAAATAATTCCAAAAAGGTAAATTATTTCTATTCTCGATTATTATCTCAATGAATCCCTAATTCTTAGTCAATATTCAGAAAAATGTATAAAAATATAATATAAAGTAATCACATCAATGATTGATTAAGATTAAACAAAATTATGAATAATTCCTTCAATAATTATTCGCATTAACATTAATTATATTATATTCACAATTAATGTAATGATAAACGGATATTAAATAATTATTTTTGAATAAAATCCGGAAGAAAATTAGGGATTAGAGGAATTATTCAATGAAGAAATATAATTAATGTTAACAAGTGATTACTTTAATTAATGTGGAGGAATTATTATCGGATAAGATTACTTTATATTTAGTTCATTGATTATTTAGTTTCCCAAATTATGGAAACTAAATATCAATTAAGAAAATTTTGGAAGAAAATGGGAACACAATATTAAATTATTGTGTTAAATTATTAAAATCGGGAAATAAATCAATTGATTTTTGAATTGATCAATGAAGAAAATTTGAAAACACAATATTAAGTTATACGCTGACACAAGGTGTTTTTTCTTCTCATGTCGATATGTTTTTATGAAATATTTTTTGATGCTCAACCATCCAAATATCTGTTATATCATGTATTTATTCACATTGCCAACAACAATGAATTTATATTGATCTTTGTGTGTTCTGTGATAAAGTATGAATACTTGACAACATTTTAGTAGCTCAATTTTAATTCTGAGATTTCAATTCAGTGACTTGGAAAGATCCAATAAAATGTACATGTTTTCTTCATGAATCATAATTGGCATGTTTTCTTCCTGAATCATGTACCTGTTTGTAATCCTGAGAGGCCCCAGAGAGCATCAGGGGTGGTAATGAACTCAAAATGCTTGATTTTTTTTTTTAATTTCAATTCAAAGATGATTTTTTTTATTTTAATAAGAAAAAAATTGATTCAAAAAGATAAATAAATAGAAAATACTAGAATATACCAACTATTTGTATAACAATTTAAAATTTAATATGCAACCAAAGAGAATGATTTAAATGTTTGGTGACGTTATGTTAAATATTTAATTTTACAAACAATATTAATTAATATTCAATGATGAGACTCTAAATGGGTCATTTTGCAGGCAGTGCCCCGCGGGCTTGACCCATTTAGGGCAACCTATAATAGTATGGGTCATTTTGCGGGCAGTGCCCCACGGGCTTGACCCATTTAGAGCAACCTATAATAGTAAAGATTATAAATTAAATATTGTATACATAAAAAATTTATAATATATAGTATAAAAATTCTTTTCTTTCACGATATAGATAATTTTACAATATTTTTTGGTTATAAACAAAGAAAATAAAATGTGATGTTATTTTTCTTAGTATTCTTATGTTAGTTCCTTTATGTACATATGTTCCCACAATGAGAATGTCATAATACTTTTTCATGAAATATATTAATAACTAATCCGAGCCCGGCGCATCGCGCGGGCGGGTAGTACTATTTTACATTTTATTTCATTCAATTGTGATGACAATTTATTCTTTTGTTGAATCTTTAAATAATTAAAATTCATTAATATTTTAGAAACATTTCTTCCCGCGCATTGCGCGGGCGGGTAATTCTAGTTTAGGTTAGATCAACAAAAGGATATAATAATGTTCACCAAAAAAAAAAACTTAAGGAATATAATAATAATATTTTAAATAAAAAATATATCATTAAAAATATATATTGAAACTTGATCATTAAAATCTTAATCAGTTATAAAAAATTTAATCAAATTTTAGTCATGAGTTTTGTATATGGGGTCTAATTTTGAAACTTGATGTCATAAATATAGTTTCAATACATAAAATAATATAAAAGGAAGACTAAGCATTATTAAAAAAGATATAATGTTAGTATTTTAATATATTAAATTATCTATATCTACATATATATATATATAAATCTTAAATATTTTTAGTTTGTACCGACTATATTATCTTTTTTAACGTCAATTCATTATTTCTAAAGAAATTTTGAAAAACCTTATTTAAAGTGTAATCAGTTAATTGACTCTGAAAATATTGATTAGTATAAAATGACTCATCACCTAAAAAATTTCATATCATTCTAAACAAATTCTACATAATTTTTTAAAGGAAAAAAAGAAAGAAAATGAAAAAAAAATTATAGTTCAATTATTGTTATTGTCATAACATTACTCTTGTGCAGATTTTGTAGTTCTGAGATTGTTGAAACTACGCTGAAACTTCAAGAACAGTAACTGACAGTTACTGACTTTTGAGCAGCAGTTACCTGCGCGTTCTGAACCTGTTTGAACGCGTTTACACAGTCTTATACGTCTTTTTAGCGTTTGAATTTTTGGTATAAGTAGTTCTCTGTAAATTAGATCGAGTTGTAATTTTCATTGTTTTGATTTTACCTATTTTCGCATACGATCTATTCTCTCCAGATTTTTGTGAGTTCATTTCTTGGGAGTTTTCGTTTCTTGATGAACCTGGTTCTTCACCACTTTCATATCTGATATTGTTCATCGAGATCGTGCGCTTCATTGCTTCAATTGGCCTTTGCCGAATTGGAGAAAATCTTTCTTCACCCCGTCAAGAGGTTGTGCCTTGCGAGGAACCTCTGAAAGATCTGAAGGAGCATTTCAGCGTGTCTGCTACACCAAGGTTCTGAGATCTGAAGGATTTTGCAATCAAGAAATCAGATTGGACTGATTGTCCAATGATCGGAGTTGTGTAGGAGTCCAGACTGCGATTGTTCTACCAGCACTGTCGTCTTGGTAACAGAGTTTGTTTTTTGATTGTTTTAAGTCTTGTTAGGTTTAGAATCTTTTGAGTGATAGTGATAGAACCTGGATTGGCATCCCCCAGACGTAGATCCGTTGGATCGAACTGGGTTACCAAATCTTTGTTCGTGTTTTTACTTTCTGCTGCATTACACTCTGTGCACACACACTATCCTTCACAAGTCGTTTTAACCACCGCTCAACTACGCGCATAACACGAGATTTCAGTATTATCTGGGACCAACAATTGGTATCAGAGCGGCAGACTCTGACGTATTAGAGGCAATCTGAAGAAATCTTGGAAAGATGAGTAGAGAAGGCGCATCATTGTCAAGACCACCTTTGTTCGATGGCACCAACTATAGATACTGGAGAACACGCATGAAGATTCATCTAATGGCCCTTGGAGACGAAGTATGGGACGCAGTCGAGACAGCCTGGCAACCACCAACTCGACCACAGACTGCTCCAGCAGGTTCCACAGAACCACCTGGTAGTCGGCCAGCAACCAAGGCTGAGTATACACAAGCCGAGAAAGATGCCAAGAAAGCAAACTATACAGCCCTTAATGCAATTTTCAATGCTATGGACGAGATGCAGTTCCAATTGGTCACCAACCACACGTTAGCTCATGATGCATGGAAAACTCTAGAGGTGATGTATGAAGGTTCTGAGGATGTTCGAGCTACCAAGTTACAACGAGTTGAGACCATGTTCGAGAATCTGAAGATGAACAAGGACGAATCAATCTCAACTTATTACGGGAGGTTCAAGGATATTGTAAATCAAGCCTATTCCTTGGGTCTGATCTATGATAATCAAAAACTCATTAAAAAGATGTTAAGGACCCTCAAGAAGAAGTATGCCCCCAAGGTTGCTACATTGGAAGAATTGGATAAGTTGAACACTATCACATTGGATGGTCTAGTTGGAATTCTTCAAACCTATGAAATGAATCACTTGGAAGAAGAACTACCAAGAACCATTGCTCTAAACATTGAAGAAGATTTTGGAGATATTTATGAAGATGATTTAGTCCACCTAATGAAGAAATTGACTAGAATGCTTCAAGAAAGAAGGACCATAAGAAAGACTCAAGATCACAATTCTGATGAGGTTCAGACGACAGACAGACCACCCCGCAGAGATTCTAAAAGAAAAGACAGCGGTAAAAGTGATCGATCAATTCGAAAAGGCAAAAACCATGAGAAGCCTGACAAATTCACTTTTGTGATATGCCATGAATGTGGAAGAACCAGACACTTTAAATCTGAATGAGCCACGGCCAAAAGGAAAGAAATGAAGGCAAAGAAAGCATTGCAAGCAACCCTCATGATCGAGACAACGATGAAACTTCTGAGGATCAGATCAGTGACACAGAAGAAGTTGTTGCATTTACGTTGAGAGATGCAAGCTCCACTTCATTGGAAGGTATAATCAAATCAATATGTTTTTCACCTAACAAAGATGCTTCTGATTTAGGTGACAGTGATGATGAGTATGATCATCTACTTGCTGACTACAGTGAGCTTAAAGAAGAATTTGAAGCTGTTGTTCGGGAAAATAAGAAGTTGGTAGGACAACTTGCAGATGTTGGAATTTCTTATGATGAAGAAGTCGAGAAAAATGAAGAAATACAGAAGGAATTTGATTCCTTGAAAAGGCAGAATGATAAGCTTAAAGCCCAAAATTCTGATTTGCAAAAGGAGTTAGATGATTTGAAACTTAAGAACGACGAACTTCAAAAGGTAAACAAAGGTAAAAATGCTCTTGATGAAATTCTAACTTCTGGAAAACGTGTTGGAGATCAAACAGGTATAGGTTATAAGAAGAAATCAACTGCAAGTAATACCATGTTCGTAAGTGGAGGATACTTGACTTTGCAATACAATGAGACTGTCAGTGACGAAGTTACAACGCCGTCCAGACGACAGAAGGACTGCTGTTATTGTCAACAGACTGGACATTCTGCAAACACGTGTATCAGAATAGTAAGAGACTTAATGAATGGTCGAGCTGTTGTTTGGCCATCACAGGAACTTCAAAAAAGGATCAGAGTACAAAGAGTTTGGATTCCAAAGAAGAAATATCTGCCACTGAAAGATGTTGAGACCACAGGAGAACAACAAGCCATATCAGAGAATTTCGGACTTATGATTTCAAAATTAGAAAGGGAAGGTATTGGACCAACCCAGCACAAAGATTGAACCACTTGAGCTTGAGATAAAGATATGTAGCTGTGATGAAGCTGTTACTGAAGTGTTACCATTACTCACAGACTACAGTATCAATGGGTAAACAGATTTTATTTTGCATTGATATATTTTTGAGCTAATGAATTTTTGATTGCTTTTTTTTAAAAGATATTAGGTTATTTCAATGAACGACACCTATGAGTTTGATGATTCTTCCATCATGGGGGAGATTTGGTGTTGATGACTGTCAATATCTGATAGTTGAGTCTGTTTGGTAACGATTTTTAAAACTTGTTGACAATATTTGCATTTGCTTGACTGGTTTTTGAACTATGATTCTGATTTGCTGGTAATTGTGTTGGTTTTTGATTTAGCTTTTTGATGAATGGATTGATGAACTGGATTTGAACTTTTTATGGGTCTGTAATAGTTGATAGGTGATTCGGATAACTGCTGAACTACTATCTGCACTGATGATTATATTCTGAATGCTTGATGGATGTTGTTGCTAACATCTTATATATGATTTATGCTTGAGTATTGTTTTACTGTTTTTTTACTCGATCTCTAATACTCTTTGGACTTGGATAGTTTCAACATCACTTGGTGATGGAATTATCATCTTCACAAGAGTGGGGGAGATTGTTATTGTCATAACATTACTCTTGTGCAGATTATTGTTGAAACTACGCTGAAACTTCAAGAACAGTTACTGACTTTTGAGCAGCAGTTACCTGCGCGTTCTGAACCTGTTTGAACGCGTTTACAAAGTCTTATACGTCTTTTTAGCGTCTGAATTTTTGGTATAAGTAGTTCACTGTAAATTAGATCGAGTTCTAATTTTCATTGTTTTGATTTTATGTATTTTCGCATATGATCTATTCTCTCCAGATTTTTGTGAGTTCATTTCTTGAGAGTTTTCGTTTCTTGATGAACCTGGTTCTTCACCACTTTCATATATGATATTCTTCATCGAGATCGTGCGCTTCATTGCTTCAATTGGCCTTTGCCGAATTGGAGAAAAATCTTTCTTCACCCCCGTCAAGAGGTTGTGCCTTGCGAGGAACCTCTGAAAGATCTGAAGGAGCATTTCAGCGTGTCTGCTACACCAAGGTTCTGAGATCTGAAGGATTTTGCAATCAAAAAATCAGATTGGACTGATTGTCCAGCGATCGGAGTTGTGGGGGAGTCGAGACTGCGATTGTTCTATCAGCACTGCCGTCTTGGTAACAGAGTTTGTTTTTTGATTGTTTTAAGTATTGTTAGGTTTAGAATCTTTTGAGTGATAGTGATAGAACCTGGATTGGCATCGCCCAGACGTAGATCCGTTGGATCGAACTGGGTTACCAAATCTTTGTTCTTGTTTTTACTTTCTGCTGCATTATCTGTGCACACACACTATCGTTCACAAGTCGTTTTAACCACCGCTCAACTACGCGCCTAACACAAGATTTCAGTATTATCTGGGTCCAACAATTATTAAACATAATATTCTTAATTGTTAACTATTTCGATATAAAATAAAAATGTATATGAAAGTCTGAGTAAATTGTTATACAAATTTTTTTATAAACAATTTGTACCAAAAGGATATAAAAAGTATTTTAGTGTAAATAATATACTGTATATGTAAAGATTTGTGGTAATCATACATAATTTTTTTTTGGTAATTCACATTTTGAATTGTTTAAGGAGATTTTATTTTCCAATTGCTCTTACTATTTTAGATATGAAATCGAAAATATATATATTAGTTTTTCAACCATGAACAAAAAATATTTTATATTATCTCCACCTATTTGGAGTTTGAATTTCTTTTTATCCTCCTATTATCTCCTTTATTTCCTTACATTTTTGTTGCATACATTTCCACCACCATTCATGCATAAGTATTCGAACCTTTATAATTTTATAATCTTCATTTAAGTTCAACACCCGTGCGCAGCGGGTGAAAAAATCTAGTATATATATAAATTCAGCCTAATTTCCTTCTAATGAGAGCCTAATAAAATGTTGTGATAAGCGGGATCTTGGTCAAGCCAAACTCCAATCCTCTTAAATATTTGAAAATGTTTGAAAATATTATTTATATATATAATTAAAATTCACTTTATATACATATAATAAACGTTTTTTTTTTTTTTTGCCCCTTTATTTATAAGTGATCAATTTGAAGAAGTTGAGGAATACTAACTATATATACTTAATTCATCCACCAACCATATATTAATATCCTATATGAATTGTCATTTTCTATATTTAATTTTCAGCAAGTAGTCATCCTCATAACATTCATGGACATGGCTAAGGTTTTCTGTATACGAAATAAGTTACACAAAACCAAAATTATAATTAAACAATAAGTAATTAATAATAACAATACATACACACATCCCTAAGCAATGGCAATTCCAAAAATTTGAAAAAGGGCGTGCAGAGTTTGAAAGAAAATTACATAACAATATATTCACCTAAAAAAATTACATACCAATAGACAGGGCTGGGGACTTACCCTAGTAGTTAAGTCCCCGCTCCCAACCAATAACTAGGTTGGGAGTTCGATCCCTACCCGGCCCCCTATCACTCCCTTTGTCCCCGTTTGTAATTTGTGTGGCTTGGGCTCCCACACATCTTTGCCGACACATGAGTGTCAATGTTTACCAAAAAAATTATTACATTCTTCGGTGCAATGATATTTATTGAAAAGAATAGCATAACTTCATCTATATCTACTTCTTCTAATATTTCTTTTTCATCATAAGAGAATAGTGAACCATTTAATACTTTATCACTCATTCGATTTTGCAATTCAGATTTGACAATATTCATGGTTGAAATGACTTTTCAACTGTTGTAGTTGCCATGGGCAATTAGGGACATTTTTATAAATAAATACACCAGTTCCAACAAAATTGAAGAAATCATAATCCTTTCAGACATTTGTAATATAGTACAATACACCGAAGATTGGCTTAAACGGAGAAATAAACTACTCATACCAACAAGTTCCTTTCTTTATTGATAACCATCCTATAAGAACTCCAAAGTTATGTGTGCCTTGGAGTAATTCTAAAATGGATGAGCTATTGGGAAGTCTGTTAGGGTGAGGCCAAAACACACTGGAAAGAGATCATGTTGGTTATGGGGTCAGCTTTCACTCCAGAGCCAGAAACATCTAGAGTAACACCCTACCTTTTCCCTACGCCGAAAATGAGGGTGTTACAGATGGTATGAGAGCTAGACCGCGACAGCATGCTGTGGTATTCGGGCACCTAGCGGAGTAAAAGATCCAGTGGATGTGGATGATTGAGGCTTCCAAGAATGTGGATGGCCGAGCGCAACAAGGACGGTGCGACCTTAAGGCGGAAGTATATAACACCCTGAATAATGACTTAGGGTCATGGGATGGTTATGGTGTATCGGGGATGGAGGAAAAAATGGAGAAGCTAGTTAAGGAGATTGGGGAAATTGAAACAGGCTTCCAAGCGGCGTGGTTAACGAGGAGGTGAGGAAGGAGTGGTTCAACAAAAATGGCGAGTTAAAAAAATTGCTAATGGCCGAGGAACGCAGGTGGTTCCAAAAATCACGGATTAAGTGGCTTAAGGAGGGAGATCTCAATACACGGTTTTTTCATGCGGTGACGACTTTAAATAGGAGGAGAAGCAGTATCAGGACACTTATTGTCGATGGCAGGATGGTTGATAGACCTAATGAGATAAAGGCTAGGGCTGTGGAGCATTTTCAATCCCTGTTCGCTGACCAAAGTGCTGTGATCTTCCATCTCGATAATTTTGGTGTGGCGGTAATGGGGGATGAGGAAAGACTTTGGTTGGCTAGAAGCTTTACGGAAGAGGAGGTTAGGGAAGTTGTGTGGGGTTGTGACGGGAACAAGGCTCCGGGACCGGACGGTTTCAATATGGCGTTCTTCAAAAGGTACTGGGAATTTGTTAAAAGAGATGTAATGAGAGTTTTTAAATGCCTGGAGGAGGGGGGTGAGCTGCCGAGGGGTGTGGGCAGCTCTTTTATAGCCTTAATTCCCAAAGTTGACAGTCCAAGTGGCTTGAATGACTTTCGGCCGATTTCACTGATCGGGTGCGTGTATAAGATTGTAGCTAAAACATTGGCGACTAGATTGAAGGAAATTTTGGACAAAATTGTGGGGCAAGTTCAAATGGCATTTGTGAAGGGTCGTCAAATATTGGATAGCGTATTAATAGCATCGGAGGTGATTCACTCCACAAAGACAGCAGGGAGGGATGGCTTTATTATCAAACTGGACTTTGCAAAGGCATACGACAACGTGTCTTGGGAGGCTTTAATTAGGGTGTTAAGAGCAATGAGGTTTGAGGAGGAGTTCATTGGCTGGATCAAGAAATGTACTTGCTCGGCCTCGGCAGCGGTGCTTTTAAATGGATCCCCTACGGAGTTTTTTAAAATGCATAGAGGGTTGAGACAAGGGGATCCACTCTCCCCTTACCTTTTTGTTCTAGTAGCCGAGATACTCAATCAAATGATCGGAAAGGCAGTGGAGATGGGGTTGTATGTTGGGCTGGATGTTGGTGGAAATGGGCCAACGATTACTCATCTACAATACGCAGACGACACTATACTTTTTTGCAAAGGTGACCTTCAACATGTAATTTTAATTAAGAGGATCCTGAGATGCTTCACATTATTAACGGGCTTACGAATCAATTTTGGTAAAAGTAGCCTCTTTGGGATTAATGTCTCTCATGAAACGGAGCACGCAGCGGCCTCTCTACTAGGATGTGAAGTGGGCGAGTGGCCAATGAAATACTTAGGGATGCCGATTGGGGGTAGGATTAATGGCTCGGATATTTGGAATCCGGTGTTGGATAAGGTGGAGAGTAGATTGGAGGGATGGAAAGGGAGGATGTTGTCACAAGCGGGAAGAATGTGTCTGATAAAGTCGGTAATGAATAGTTTACCAATATACTTTTTGTCCATTCTCAAAATTCCGAAAGGCGTGGCCGATAGATTAGAGAAAATCAAGAGACGTTTTTTTTGGAATGAATGGGAAGGAAGGAGGAAGATTCATCTGGTGGGCTGGGATCATATCTGTTCACACATGGAGGATGGGGGATTAGGTAACTGGAATATAATTGATTTTAACTTGGCTTTGCTATTTAAATGGAGATGGAGGTTTGGAGGTGAAGATGCCCTGTGGAAAAATATAATCAACTCAAAATATTATGAAAGGAAAACGCCTTTGATCCCAGATGCTAAAGGAGGAAACTCGTTATGGGGCAAAATTAGCGGAGACTGGAACAGTTCCAGAATAGTAAGCTCAAGTGAATATTTTAAGATTCAAGTAGGTGATGGTAGGAAGACTCGGTTCTGGTTAGATACTTGGGTGGAGGGGGGTGGGACCTTAAAGGTAATGTTTCCTAGAATGTTTGCCCTTGCCGTGAATAAGGAAGGTAAAATTGAAGAGTTTGGGAGGTGGAATGGATTTGAATGGGAATGGGATATTAGATTACGAAGACATCTATATGATTGGGAAAATGAAAGATGGCATGAGTTGCTGCAAACAGTTGGTAGAACAAGATTAAATAGATACTTGGAAGATCAAGTAAGGTGGTCCAGAGAACAAAATGGTATTTTTTCCATAAAATCTTGTTGGCCACGCAAAACTGAGACAACAATGGTTGAGAGAAAATGGATATGGACACGGGTGTGGAAAGCTAGATGTCCAATGAAGGTGAAAATGTTCGCGTGGAAGGTTCTATCTGGTGCTGTTCCTGTTCGCGATTTGCTTGCTAGAAGAGGATGCCTTCAAGGCTCTAACTTGGAGTGTCCTGTGTGTGGGAATGAAGTTGAGTCCATTAATCATCTTTTTTGCAGGTGCAAACTTTCAATGGATCTATGGTACACAGGTGTTGGATGGTTTGGGGTTAAATGGGGGATCCCAGGGGACGTTTGTAGGTTGCTGGAATGGTGGCTCTGGAGTACACCGAAAATGGGAGCTAGAGACGGATGGGTTCTTACTGGGCTGGCCATTCTATGGACAATATGGTTAAAAAGGAATGCTATTGTTTTCAAGGGTGAGCGAATAGATACTCGATGTGTGGTGGATGAAATCAAATGGAATATCGGATTGTGGTGGCAGGCTGGTTCGGGAGTAGAAGTGGGGAACGCTGCATGCTTGGACACAAGCTTCCCAGGAAGTTTGACAGTGCAAGGGACAGGGCGTAGAAGGGGTCTAAGAACTGGTTTGGCATGGGTTCGTCCGGGTAAAGGGTGGTGGAAGGTAAACACGGATGGATCATCTTTGGGGAATCCCGGTCCGGCGGGGATAGGGGGTGTTATTAGAGATGAAAGGGGAGAAGTAATTTTTATCATATCGGATAGCATTGGACATAAGGATTCAAATGAAGCAGAGATTACTGCTTTGAGTAGAGTGTGCACGGCCATAATAAGGGATCAAGGTTTTCCGATCCCAAAAATTATTTTGGAAAGCGACTCAAAAAATGTTATCAGCTGGATCATCTTTGGGGAATCCCGGTCCGGCGGGGATAGGGGGTGTTATTAGAGATGAAAGGGGAGAAGTAATTTTTATCATATCGGATAGCATTGGACATAAGGATTCAAATGAAGCAGAGATTACTGCTTTGAGTAGAGTGTGCACGGCCATAATAAGGGATCAAGGTTTTCCGATCCCAAAAATTATTTTGGAAAGCGACTCAAAAAATGTTATCAGCTGGATCAGAGAGCCAAAGTCTATTCCATGGAAGTTTGCCGAGCTTATGATACCTATAATGGCGGTACTAAGGTTTGGTGGTAGGGTTCAAGTGCAACATGCCATGAGGGAGTGTAACGATTGTGCGGATTTCTGGGCGAGAAAAGGAGCTCATGGTAATGAGAAGATCGAAGTCTGGTTGTGATTGAGCTTCGGACAGGAATATTCAAGGAATGGGAGTAAACGAACAGACAAGATGTAATACTGTGGCAGGAGATAGCTAGACTTATTGGCTTAACAAGGAAAAATGAGAGAGTGATTCATTGAGGAATGACGTTAAAAAGGGATGGGTGTTCTGTCTTGGGAGTTTATATATTTACCAGGCTCATGTTTCAAAAGTCTGGAACGTTTCTGAAGGTTGTATGAATTGGTGTGTATTGGTGTGAGTAGGGTAGTGGGAGCTAATGAAGCAGAGAACGGGGTTGGGGTAAGATGGGGTATTGGCACTGTATCGTTTGTGGGAAAGCTGGATACTGGGAACATGTGGGTGCTGTTCAATTCAGGAATTGGTATGATTATCAACATGGTCATTAATTGTCAAGTTCGAGACTGTTGCTGCTGGTCAATGTTATATGCTTACTGCTGCTGTCACCTATGAGGCATCTACCAGGACTAACGATCTCCCGCATTGAAATTTTCAAGCCAACGGACAAAAAAACCGGTGAGTTATGAGCCTTCTTATTTCTTTGACGCGTGCATTGGTGATTTCATTTTGGCTTCCTAGAACTTGCTTCATCATACATGTAGAACTAGCTTATAGTTTTCTCATTGCATTGAAAATGACAAGGGTTTTTGGACTAATC
Source organism: Hygrophila difformis (assembly GCA_030278955.1). Taxonomy (NCBI): domain Eukaryota; kingdom Viridiplantae; phylum Streptophyta; class Magnoliopsida; order Lamiales; family Acanthaceae; genus Hygrophila; species Hygrophila difformis. The sequence goes on along the minus strand of JAOANR010000013.1, from coordinate 27,890,126 downwards.
CGTTTGGCCTTTATTTCCCTCACCCATTTTATTCAACCTAGTTAAATTTATTAAACCTTGATTAAGCCTGCCTTCTTCTGAACGCTTTTGGAACCTTGCAACCATTAGCTTCCTATCTATCCTTACTTCACAGTATCTATGTTCCAGTGGGGGCTTCTGGAATTGATTTTGAATTCTCATGAGCTATTCTCTGGTTGATACAACTTTAGCAGTTGGTTTATTTTGAGTTTGGAAGGTTCTGTAAAGTGGGAGGGGTGATGACTATTGTTTTTGAGTGGGGGGCTAGTTCGAACACGATAATGGTTGGAAAGTAGTGGGGATTGATGGCGCTGTGTGTCGTCTGATTCGGACATGGGTTTTTGGGCAGACACTTATTATAAAATGAAAAAAAAAGGAAAAAAAAAGAAAAAAAAAAGAAAGAAAAAAAAATCAATAAATAATAAAAAGGATAGAAATAGGTGGTATCGTCCTTTTATTGGAAAGGGGCTGCCTTGTTTAGAGAAGCAATATGGAAGCTAGCATAGAGAGTTTGAGATTCATTGGCTTGTCCTTTTTAAGTATGATTCTCTGTTGAACATTGACATGGAGTTCAATTACCTGGGTTAGTTTGGTGTATCAACCACTGAATTTTATTTGATCATCTTGTGATGATTCCTCTACTCCCATTAGCCTTTTACCCATTCCCCTAATCTCGCCATGGGCTCATTATTACATTCACCTATAGTAAGACCCATTGATTCGGTGCAATGTTTTCTTCTCTTTGAACACTATTTGCTTGAGATATATGTATTGGAGCAAGCTTATGGGTATGCTAGTATTTTTCACCAACTACATGCTTACACTTCTTTTTGGAGAGGACGAATTGGTCTGATTTATTTGATGGTGGGAGGTCCTGGGTGCTTGGAGAGAATTCTGTCGAGATGGATATTGCGGATGTGATGGAACTCAAGTCCAGGTTGTGTAATTGTTCTAGTCTGCTTGCCTGCTGCTCACAATGCAGATCAAACAACTGATGAAGAATGATTATGTTAGTTTTTTTTTAATCTTGTAAAAGCTGGTTGTAAGCCATTATTAAAGCGAAAGATTAGTAAGGTTTGATTATGTATTACAGCCCAATTCCTGGGCTCATTATGGCAATAAAGGAAATCTTTTCCCTCAAAAAAAAAATGACTTAAATTGAGTGAAATATCCTTCTCATACAAACATGATTCATTTCTTTCTTGGTAACCATCCTATAAAACTCCAAAGTTAAGCGTGCTTGCCTTGGAGTAATTTTAAGATGAGTGACATCCTGGAAAATCTCCTAGGTTGTGCGCGAGTGAGTACAAATCTCACTGGAAAAAGTTCATATTGATTTGTCGGATCAGCCTTCACTCCGGAGCCGGCAACCTCAAGAGTAACACTCTGCCTTTCCCATGCGCCGAAAAGGGGGTGTTACATATAGTTCTCAAGTTGATTTTCAAGCAATTCACGAGTAGCAACATCAAACTCATATGTATAAAACATTTAGCAATTTAATCAAAACTTTTCTGTCAAATGGAGCAAATGACTTTGATCAAAACAAGAACTTAACCCAAGTGGTTCAGTATTATTGTATAAAAGTGGTTATTTAACTAAAAAACTTAAAGATCTTTCATCCTATAAAATACTTCAACTTAATAATAACGATAGTTCGTTAATATCTCCTATCTTTACTTTTCCATATCTTCCATAAAATATGAAATCATCATCCATATTTGGCACCAAAATATCATTCGCAACACAAATTTTGGAAGTATTTTCCAAAAAAATCAGCTCAACCACCTCTACAAGAATTACGCCTCTAGGCGACGAGCATGGGTTGAGGAACATATTTTTCCCCGCCTGGAGGCAATGAATGGAGCGAGGACACGGTTTTCCTCGCCCGGAGGCGATGAACAGAGCGACTGTTATGGAGATCGTCGCCAGTATACGCTATATTCTCACAAAGTAGCGAGGATTATGGTGAGAAGCAAATGTCCTTGACGGGAGCGAGAACTAGGGCGAGAAATTAGCTATCGTTGCCTTCTTCCAAATTTCACAAGCTTCGTGGCCAGTGGCGAAACCACCTTAAACAAGCTTCGTGGCAATTTTCTCTGAATTCCTATAATCCTTTTTGCCAATTTTCACAAGCTTCGTAGCCACTAGCCAGTGGCGAAACCACCTTAAACAAAGGGAGGACATGAGCCCCTACATGAATGAGAAAATTAAGCTTGTAGGTGTATATATTGGGGTGCAACACTCTTTTCAATTTTATAACACATGAGAAGAAGAAAACTGTTTGTACTCCTCCCATTTAGTAATATATTTTTGTAATTTAAATTAACATTTATAAATAATTTTTAATTCTTAATTTAATTTAAGTGTAATTTGGTAATCTTAAAAATGCATCCCTAATATATATATATATATATATATATATATAAAGAAGTTTTTAAATAAGTCAAGCGAATATGATAATAGATACTTAAGCTTAGTTCGCAAAATAAACAAGTCTCGGCACATTAAGCTTAAACAAGCGAATCAAGCTTATAGTTCGAAACTAACATGTAGAATGAAAATTTTGAATTTGAAAACACAAACTCATTTTATAAACTCATTAAACAATTTAATGTATTCATATAGTATTATTTAACAAAAATTATTACATTTGAAGTATATTGGTAACTTTATTTTTCAAATACTAAAATGTTTAAAAAATTAGCCGAGCTCAAGCCAACCCCAAATCGATTTCATTCAAACCCAAACCAATTTATTTATTTTAATAGCTTCAATATAAAGTTTTGGTTCTGCTATTAAATGGCTATATTCAGGCCCTCCCTTCATTTCTTTGCACTGTTAGCAATAAATCAAGAATATTTTCCAAAACCAAATTAATTAAATATAACGCAAAAACAAACTCAAATTAAAATATATTTTTCAAAAAAATAGTGACTTGACCTCTATAAGCATGCATGCATCTAACTTTTATTCATGACACTGAAGTACAGCAACAATTGAAGAAAACAAATTAATTAAGAACCACACTGGATCTGAAATTACAAAGAGCCAAAAAAAATGTATAAATAATTTTTTTATTAAGATATTTATAACTTTTTTTTCATGGAATGAGATGGTATGCTAACCCTACCCTACTAGAATTGCCAACGCACGCACGCATTACATATGCTTTCTTGTAAATGCCTAAATGGCAACTTGCAATTGCAGTTAAGGAATAATAAATGCTTTATATACTAATTGTAGGAATAAATTTTCCCCGACAAATTTAGTTTCTCTCAATTTTTTTTGGTATCATCTATATAATAAATTCTGAATACTTTTTGGCATGTGCAGACTGTATTGTCCTTATTAAATATACTTGATTCTTTTTAATTTTAAGGATTATACAGTAATTATGTCTTAAGTTTCCACATAAATGCTGATTAATCATCAAGAAACGCACAGTCATCCAAAATAATTACACGTCAGTGCTGAATCATCCTATATGCCACGTGATCAATCTTTTAAATATTCTATATTTAGATAATAAATGTATTTGTTAGGATAAGAAAATCTTGAGAAAATATTTCCATATATTTTACAAATATATATAATTAAAATAAATTATAATATATTTGATATTTATGATAAATTTAGTTAAACCCCAATATATTATAAATTCTTTAACTTAATTATTTTTTCAAATATATATTATATTATTTATATTAGAATTCAAGTCTAAAATATTAAACTAATCAATATAATAAAATCAAAAATGTGTTGTTTGGGTTTGAACACACCTTTGACGACATACATAAGTGTATATTTACCAAAAAAATAATAAAATAAAAAATTAATAATAATAATAATCTAGTAAGTAATTTATCCAAATATATATAGTTAATAAGAAATTATAATTCGTTATAAAAATTTAATCAAAATTCAATCCTTATTTTTTCTATAAGTTTTAATTTTTAAATGTATTTTTTATCATAAAAATAATTTTAATAAAATAAAATAATATAAAGAAAAAAATAATTGAAAAAATATTTTTTCTTATGAACATAATCCAGAATTTTGCATTTTTTTTAGTTTCTCAAAAAGGTCAAAAATTTTATTATTCGATTTTGCAATGTCATTTGCTGATATATTGCCAAGAAAAAATGAATACTTAAGTATTAATTATATAACTATAGAACAGAGTCATTCTGTGTATCGAAGCGTGCATAACATTAAAAATATGCATAATACTTTTAATGATGTGCCAAAAATGTATTCGCTTATATATTATTACTAAGGAAAATAGGAAGACAATCATTATATGATAGTTGAAAACTGTTATTTTTGTTGAAAATGTAAGTATAAAAAGTGGATACTTTTTTATTGTAGTAACTTATTGTTCTCCACTAATTTTATATTCAATTATCAATCACACATTTTTAGATTCATTCTCCACAGTAAATCATCTTCATAATAAGATAAATGATGAATATAATGAAGTATGATAGTTTGAATTCATTCAATAACAACAAATATGATTGGAGAATCATTGTGAAAGTGATTCATATAGGGGACAGTTACAATATATAAGTAAATAAATAAATCAAATGCCATACATATTCTTATTGAATGTCAATATGACTATATACTAATTTCATACATAATCACCTCCACATAAATAGTTTTTATTCTACAATATTTATTTAATGATAGTATGGAATTAATTCTCTCCTATCATTTCTGTTCCTATTTGAATTTGATTGCTCATACCCCATTCAGTGTGATTGTACCAATTTCAGGTGATTGTTATTTTCTTATGATGCCCAAGAAATTTTCCTTTAGTAATAACATAATAATATTTTTCTTCATATTTTATTGTATACTTTGTCTATTCATGTTGTGTGGGGCTATGAGTTATGAGGTTTAGTTTGATGAAATTTTCCTTTAGTAATAACATAATAATACTTTTCTTCATATTTTATTGTATACTTTGTCTATTCATGTTGTGTGGGACTATGAGTTATGAGGTTTAGTTTTACAATTAGTTAGTCTTGGTTGTCTTTGAATACAAGTTAGTTGTTTGCTTTTTTCTTCCCTTTCTTTTGATCATATTTATTGGCAATTTTTTAGGTTGTAGTTATAGCCAAAAGGATTGAGATTTTTCGATTTCTTACCAACTAAGAACTTATTTTCTAATATTTTCTAGGTTTTCTAAATAGTGGTTTGTATAATATAGCTAATTGAATCCATCCCTCCTACTATCTTATTGAAATTGCGGAGATTCATACTCATGGTTTAGAATAGTTTGATTTATTGAAATTGGTGGATCAAGATATACATATAGAAATTCAGGTTGATTATCTCGATGTAATGAACTGATTATTTATTTTGTCGCATGTTTTATGATCCAATTGATACAGATTCTTATGGTTTCCTACGCCTATGTTATGAATTTAAAATAAGCAAACTTTATGCACAAATAATAATAAGACCACAAATACTTAATTTTATTTGAAAAAAAAAGAAAAAAGAAAAAACACCGCCCGTGAAGCGCGGGTCAAAATTCTAGTGATTATAATTTCTCGATTTTCGTACCCACAAGAAGGGATCTTTTTAGTTCCGGGCGTTAATTTTCATCATTGGAGTTAAATTTTATGGTTCGTTTGCAAAGTTAAATAATTTTGTAGCACATTTAAAATATGGGACAAAAAATAGAGTAAGGCTAAATAATTTACCAGGCCAAAAAGTGGAGAGACATGTAAATTAAAGCTTTGGTTAGGGTGCAGAGACACTTGTCTCTTGATGTACTGTGGCACATCAAAGCCATTGATGAAATATTGAAATCAATGGCTAAGATTAATACAAAGGGTACTATTGTAATTTCAATAAAATTCAATTAATCTCCATTCATTTTTCTCAATTCTCATGCTCATATTTCTCTCTCCCTCATAATCTACTTTTTCTTTTTGAAATTTCTAAAATTTGATAGGTTATTTAGATTATTTGTATCGAGTAGGTAAATTTTCATATAAAGAACGTCAAAATCCGAGTTCGTTTGAGAAAGTTAGAGTCATTTGAAGTTAATTGCGATTTTTCAGAAATGTAGCATTTGCATTTCAGCGACGGTGGCTTTGCAATTCAGCGACGGGAGCTTTACAATTCAGCGACATATAGTATGCATTTCAGCGATATAGCCTATACAACATAGTTTTTATGACAAACTTCAAATGGCTCTAACTTTTTCAAATGAGCTCGGATTTGGACGTTCTTTATATGAAAATCTATCTACTCAACACAAGGAATTTAAATATCCTACCAAATTTTAGAAATTTTAACCAAATAAATATCATATTTTTGAAATAACTAGAATAAGATATCATTTTTTTTGAAAATCTGGTATAAATCTATTTGTAATTTCAAAAAATTGATAGAAAATTTAAATTTCTTGCATCGAGTAGATAGATTTTCATATAAAGCATGTCAAAATCCGAGTTTATTGGGAAAGTTAGAGGCATTTGAATTTCATTGCGATTTTCAGAAACACAGCCTTTACATTTCAGCGACGGTGGCTATGTAATTCAACGACGGAGGCTATACAATTCAGCGACGGAGGCTTTAAAATTTAGCGATATAGCCTATGCATTTCAGCGACGTAGCCAATACAACAAAATTTATGTGACAAACTTCAAATGGCTCTAACTTTTCTCAAAGGACCTCCGATTTTGACGTTCTTTATATGGAAATCTATCTACTCAATGCAAGAAATTTAAATATCCTATCATATTTTCAAAACAACGAGCATAAAATATCTTTTCTTTGAAAATCTGGTATTTATCTATTTATAATTTCCAAAATTTAATGGGAAATTTAGATCCGTTGCATCAAGTAGGTAGATTTTCATATAAAGAATGTCAAAATCCGAGTTCGTTTGAGAAAGTTAGAGCCATTTGAAGTGCATTACGATTTTAAAAAACACAGTCTTTACATTTCAGCAACGGTAGCTATGTAATTCAACGATGAAGCCTTTACAATTCAGCGACGGAGACTTTACAATTCAGCGACATAGCCTATGCATTTTAGCGACATAGTATATACAACAAAATTTATATTACAAATTTCAAATGACTCTAACTTTCTCAAATGAGCTCGGATTTGGACGTTCTTTATATAAAAATTTATGTACTCGATGCAAAGGAATCTAAATATCCTATCATATTTTAGAAATTCAAAATAGAAAAATAGCAAACTAAGAGGAATGAAAGACTGACGAGTGAGAGAGATAATAAAGATAATTTTTTTATTATTATGCCATGAATTGCGTCAAAAGAGAGCTAACTTATGTAATTTTTTTATATGATCTTTATTTAAGGATAGAAACCACTAAATTGATTTTGTAAATGAATTTATTTCTAAAGATATAATTATTTATATTTGACAATTCTACCCTTTTTATTTTATAGCCATTGGATATTTTTGTATGGTTGAGATAATTTGACTTAATGTACTACCATTCACATTGGTAGTACTATAACCACTCCCGTAAATTAAATGTGAACTCAAAATAAAGAAAATTTTGGGATGAGGACTTGCTCAATTGGTAAATCCATGCCTTCCAATCTAATGGTTAGGGTTTGATTCACCACCGGACCCTCTATCCCTTCCCTTTATCGTTTTGTAATTTGTGAGGCATGAGTCTCTGGCTTAGACTTCTTCAAAAAAATAAAGAAAATTTTATAGTAACCAAAAAATTATAACAATAATGGTCAAATTTAATGGAATTAAATAAAAGAAAAAATCTTATCCCGTGAGATTAAAATTTTAAATTATATATATATATATATAAACATGAGACAAGTATTAGGAAGAGACTAACATTGGTGACCAGTTATATACTTCCTCCATTTCAAAAAAAATTGTAACATGTTTTAACTGAACAACTTATACATAAATTACGTACAAAGAGACCAAGTGAGAGATATGAGACTGGGTGCATAATTCAACAACTAACCTAAAGGTTTAAAAAAAAAAAAAAAAAAAAAAAAAAAAACTTGACTATAGGCCAAGTCCACATTGCCCCGACCAGTTATATATTACCACTTATATATTAATATCAAATGCCAATGTCATTCTCCATATTTAATTTATTTTTTCAAGCATTCATCGCAACCTACGTAATATTCATGCATATATAGTCATCACAATTATTGAAAATTCTCTTCTATCCATTCATATATCTCGCCCGGGTGTCATTCTCACTACAACTAAGAAAAAAAGGGGGAGAAAATAAAAATACAATTTCCGAGGACATAAAAATTCATATCTTGGGATCAACGACTAAGTACATGTATTCCAACCTTAGGGTTGGGGTTCGATTCCTCACCCTGCTCCTATTCCTCCCATTTATTCCTTTGTAATTTGTGAGGCATGAGCTTCCACCACCTTTTTTCTAGCTCCGGGTCCATGTAATATCTCGGTGCCCCGGTGTTATATTTCACCTCGTTTTGTAATAAAGGGGCCTTGGTTTATTCCCCAAAATCACTCTTTACTTTTCGATTTTGGGAAAGAAACCGAGTTTCCTCTTGGTTACAAAATGCGTGAAAAGTCACTTAAATTGGTTGACGTGTTATGGGAGGATGTTCAACTATGCCACAGTAGGATTTAAAAGTTTGGGATGTCAAGTCAGCTAAAAATATTGGATTAGTTACTTTAGGACCAAATTGAACTTTATTAATACACATAGAGGACCAAAATGGGCAAAAATAGAAAAAAGAGTGATGTAGAAAATTTGAAAACAAAAAGGACAATTTTAACTATTTCCCCCCCAAAAAAAACCAAAGTATACACTTCCTCCGTTTATTATTTGCTTCAGACCAACAATGTACGTAGTCCAATGCACATTTTAACCATTAATAACTCAAGTTGGATACAAGTAAAAATTCTAAAAGTTAGATATTTAAAAAGTACACGATATGACGAATCTAACAATATCCCACTTGGCAATATTTTAACTTGTAAAACTATTGTAATACCCGAGAATTTTACTACATAAATAAATACAATAAATAAATAAATACAATAAACAAATAAATAAATAAATAAATCAGTAAATACATTAAATAAATAAATATAGAAGAAATGAGAAATGAAATTAATTAAAAGAGATTTAATTAAACAAAAGAAATCAAAGTTAAATAAGTCGTTACACGGGAACCCGATATAAATGAACTCGAGAATTCGAGCCAAAACGTAACATTTGATCCGAAAGAAATAACGACACGAAATGGGAACCCGAAGAGAGTCCGGAAATTTGAATCCGAGAGCATAGAGGGATAGAAACCCGAAAGAGAGGCGGAAAAGCACGACGGATCGCACGACCCGCCCGGACCGAAGTCCAGGCGTAAGTCGTGCGCTGGCCGCGCGGGTTTTAGGCAAAAGGCGCGCCAACCCCGCGCCAAGAGACAGATTCGCCCGTTGCGTGAATCTCTCGCCCGAACGCGGATTTTTCGACTTTCGGTTGAACGTCTCTCGACTTAAGACCCTTAGGGTCAGATTTTGGACGCCCTAGGACTTAGCTATCTATAAATAAACCCCCTCGGAGGCCCTAAACGCTTTTTCAAAACCCTACGATACTCTCTATACACACAAGTCGAAATCCCGGAGTCTACGAAGGCATCAAACACCAAGGCATCAGCTTTTGGACGAAAATCAAAGGATCTCCGACGTGTGGTAAGTTCTAGTCCATCAGATTCTTCTTAGTTTCAATCCGAAAACGGATTCTAACCCCGTCTCTTTCCTTTCTACACCTCGAATTGGATCTAGAACGTAGAACCTGATGAACGGAGAGGAGAAACGGTGAACTGGAAGCCACGCCTTTGAAATAGACATCCCGAACGTTCACAAATCAGTAAGTTAACTCTTACATGGTTTTGGGAGGAATTAAAACGTTCGAAACTAAAAGATTTAACAAGAAATCGTAAATCTGCCAACCTATGTTTTCTACCGACGCAACAGTTTTGACGAATTTTTCCGAACCGTAAAACAACTTCAAACGGGAAAACGTAAAACACGAAAAACGTTCCTAAGGCTTCGATCTATGTACTGTAAAATTTTCAGAATTTTTAGAGACAATTTGATATGCGAAAACCAACCGAAACCGAACTGCTTGAATCTAGATCTTGAATTTCTTGACAGAACTTAGGTCCAATCTTGATCACGTTTTTGACATAGGTTCCAGACCGATTTAGATCTTTGGCCGAACATGAAAGTTGTAGATAATTGTCTTGAGATGGTCTCTGTAAAATTTCATCAAATTTGGAGTTGAATTGCTATGGTAGAATTCGAAATCTTTAAATTGTGATATATGAAATTCGGACTGAATTGTACTTCTGTGAAAATTAGTGTTTTTGACCTATTTCAGTGTCTCGGATTGAAAAAGTTAAAACACGAAAGTTGTAGATCTCGACGTTTCTGACTCAGTCGTGAAATTTTGGAATTAAATCTGATTTTAGACGAATTTTAGAGTAAACTGTGGTTTACCGGAAATCAAATCTTGAAATCTTGTTGAAACATGAAATTAACCTTTAGGGTTGAAATGAGTTGAGACATTACTCTTAAATAAATATAATTGAGTTCAGATTTGTAAAATTAAATCCCCTTACAAACTTGATAAATTAAAATTAGGGGTGAGTGCTCTGCAGGGTGCCCCCTAACGATTCACTTCGTGCCTTAATGGACGATGGTGACCCCGCGCGCTAAACTTGAAATATGATATTGCCAAAACGGCATGAGATATAGAGCCTACACTCTCGAGAATATCCACATGGGTTTCCCGAGGCTCCGGAGTGGTACTGGGTATGGCTGATACGGTTGCGGCCGCCGGGCTACCGGCTAAACTTGTTGACATCGCGATGCTATCGTGAAACTTTGAAATACCGAATCTGGGATGTAATGGGGATGTTAAATGATATTAAATTAAATTAAATTAAATTAGATTAAATTATGCTTGTTGTCCAATTAAATTACTTAAATGCTTTATTTAAATTATGACTTTTATTTCAATTCATGCAAGATGTGTTGTTAAATAAAGCTCTGAAATAAATTATGCTATTGGTTAGTGGATTAGATTAAATTGAATATTATGCTAGTATCATGCTTTTATTCAATTATTAAAATTAATGGCTTTAAAACCCTACGATCATGCATGTGTTAACTTACTCAGCAAGTTGTGCTGACCAAACCATTTATTTCCTTTTTCTTACAGAGTATGTGGAATGAGCATGTGTGTGCACGATCCATGCATGAGATTTTGGGAAAACATTATTTTGTTTTGAATTCGTGCATTAGACTATATTATGAACGGGCCTGTTTAACCCGTGGTTTGGCCATGTCGGCCCTATTTACTTTTTCCGCTGCAATACTATACTTAAATATTATTTCCGCTGCGCTATGATATTATTATTTTCGAGCTATATTGTATGGGTTGTTTTGAATGCTTTAAATGTTTTAAATACTGCAATACCTAGCCTTGCATATCTTTAGTAAGCCGGAGAAACCGTGTCTTACTAGGGAGGTGTGGCGGTGACACCCCGACCTGGGTGACCAAAAACCGGGGTGTTACAACTATAATAAAACTTTAAGTTAAAGTGTGGGAATAGTAGCAAAACCCAAATGGGACAAATAAAAAAAAAAGAAAAAGAAAAACGGTGGAAGAAAAACTAGTATTTGTTAGGAGCGGGCTACGCCCCTCTGTCCTAAGATATGATATTTAGATGGTATGATTGCTTCAATTATCTCATATAGAATTAACTACATTTGATAGCCTTAACGATACTAAGATGTAAGGCGAAAAAATGGCATTTGTATTTTCAAATATTAGTTTAATGTAAGGAAAAATTTTGAAGTAAATAAAAAAATTAACTTTTATGGCTCTTTTTATGCAAATCTTATCATTGTCAAATGTAAAATTAAAAATATTTTGAATAAATAAAAAAAGAAACGGGACTCAATAATGGCATTTGAAGTAAATAGAGAAACAACTTAAAATAATAATAACTGATATTTGTAGTAAAAGAACACAACTTTAAGGGTAAAATTGTAATTTTACGTAGTAAAGTAAAAACATTAATACTTTCAAGGGTAAAATGGTCATTTCTTGTAGCCAATTTAAAATCCTTAATACTTTAAAGGGCAAAAGGGTCATTTCACACGCTGAAGGATAAAATGATCATTTTAAAATTCGTAATAGTTTGAAGGGCACAATGGTAAATTCACGTGTCATTTCCTTGCCTATTGACATATATATATATATATATATATATATATATATATTATCAGTCTTCGTTAGGAGCGGGCTACGCCCATCGGTCGTAAAATTTGATATTTAGATGGTGACGATAATATCATAATGGTATGATTGCTTCAATTGTCTCATTAGAATTAACTACATCTGATAGCCTTAACGATACTAAAATCTTATGAGAAAAATGACATTTATATTTTGAAATATTAGTTTAATGTGAGGAAAAAATTTGAAGTAAATAAAAAAAAATAACTTTTATGGCTTTTTTTATGCAAATCTTAGAATTGTCGAATGCAAAACTAAAGATATTTGGAATAAATTAGAAAGGAAACGAGACCGCCTAATGACATTTTAAGTACATAGAAAAACAACCTAAGATAATAATAACTGGTATTTGTAGCAAAAGAACACAACTTTATGGGTAAAATGGTGAATTTACGTAGTAAAGAAAAAAAAACATTAATACTTTCAAGGGTAAAATGGTCATTTCATGTAGCCAATTAAAAATACTTAATACTTTGAAGGGCAAAAAGGTCATTTCAAGTGCTTAAAGGTAAAATAGTCATTTCATATATCAATTTAAACATTCTTAATAGTTTGAAGGGCAAAAATATAATTTCAGGTGTCATTTGCCTTCCTATTGACATATATATATATATATATTAAGAATTGTCGAATGCAAAATTAAAGATATTTGGAATAAATTAGAAAGGAAACGGGATAGCCTAATGGCATTTTAAGTACATAGAAAAACAACCTAAGATAATAATAACTGGTATTTGTAGCAAAAGAACACAACTTTATGGGTAAAATGGTGAATTTACTTAGTAATGAAAAAAAACATTAATACTTTCAAGGGTAAAATGATCATTTCATGTAGCCAATTAAAAATACTTAATACTTTGAAGGGTAAAAAGGTCATTTCAGGTGCTTAAGGGTAAAATAGTCATTTCATATATCAATTTAAACATTATTAATAGTTTGAAGGGCAAAAAGGTAATTTTAGGTGTCATTTGCATTCCTATTGACTATGTATATCATGATATCTTCTAAGAATTTGGCAAACAGTTCCAAATTCCAATTTCAAATCTCCACCGTCTATCTTAATTGAATTTGAATCGTAGCCGTTCATTCCTAAATTGGTTTTGGACCGTCAGATCACAAATTGGCGGTGAGATGGAATGGTGGCCATCGGATCCCACTCCATCCTATTCCGATCTCGATATGTGGAATCGCGTCAAGGTTTCTAGCTTCTTCTCTGCTTCCCCAATCAAAAATTTGCCCTAACCCTCCCCTTCCGTTCTCTGCATTCGCAACACAATTTGAACTTTCCAGTGTTGGAGGGAGCCGGTGCGTCCGGAAATGAGGGAGTGGAGGAGAATTAGGGTTAGAGAATTAGAGACGGTGCCGAAAAACCCCTTCTCCTACTGATAAACCCTTCGGACCCGCCGCGCCGCTCACAGCCGTCTCCCGCCACCACCGCCGCCGCCTCACAGTCGGGCCAGTCGCTTGACTCCCGTCACCACCACCACTCGCAGCCGCTCCTGCTCACCACCACGCGGGTCGCCGATTCGCCGCTCCTGCTCACCACCACCGCTGGCGATTTACTCCCTCCGGCCTCTGCTCACCACCACAGCATCCCGTAGATTCGGCGCCCTCCTTGCCTCCGCTCGCCACCACCGTCTGCCAATCTCATCCACTAGTCACCACCACCGCTCCATGCCGCCCTCCGGCCTCTGCTCAGTCTTTCACCACCACCACTATAACCTGTAGCAGTCTGCCCGTCTCACACTCTCACTGTGGTAAGTCTTCATTTAGTATTTAGTATTGTTTAGCATATTTAAATTTGATGAGTTGTTTTGCATCTATATTCCACTGTGGTAGGTGAAAAACTATGTGAAGAATTGGTGCTTGTTTTGCTGTTAGTTATTGGGATTATTCTTTGGTATTAGTTATCTCACCACCACCGCTGGCGATTTACTCCCTCCGGCCTCTGCTCACCACCACAGCATCCCACAGATTCGGCGCCCTCCTTGCCTCCGCTCGCCACCACCGTCTGCCAGTCTCATCCACCAGTCACCACCACCGCTCCATGCCGCCCTCCGGCCTCTGCTCAGTCTTTCACCACCACCACTATAACCTGTAGCAGTCTGCCCGTCTCACACTCTCACTGTGGTAAGTCTTCATTTAGTATTTAGTATTGTTTAGCATATTTAAATTTGATGAGTTGTTTTGCATCTATATTCCACTGTGGTAGGTGAAAAATTATGTGAAGAATTGGTGCTTGTTTTGCTGTTAGTTATTGGGATTATTCTTTGGTATTAGTTATCTCATTTCTCAGTGGCTTAGAGTGTTGGTAGATGGATGCATCCTTTTATTAAAATGGGTAAACGGACTATTAGGATGTGGGAAGGGAAATGGTGGTTGGTTGGTTTCGCATTGATGAGCAAAATATAGATTGGGCCGTTTTAGACAGTTCTTAGGCAATTGTGAAGACTTGATGGTTCTTAGTCGTTGTAAGTGATGAGGAGTCGTTATACAACTGACTAATTGATGGTGAACGTATTTGATGATGGCTTTCAGCATGGCTTGATTTAGTTCTAGCTGCATTGTTGATATGGTACTAGATTTGTTGTTCTGCATTTCCTTGGTAGATTTAGTCATGTATGAGGCATAATTTGGTAAGCATGTTCTGCATTATTTCCTTGGTTGATTTAGTCATGTATGAGGTATTGGTTGGTAAGCATGTTTGTGAGGAATATAAATGTGTACATGGTATTCATGCTATCGTTTTATTTTCATCCTATATTCCTATCAATATTAATGGTGATGATATTCGGTCATCTCTTAGGAAACCTGTAGAACCAAAGGGAATTGAACTGAGAAACTAGCCATTCCTATTGTCTCTCAAAAAGATAAATTTAGATGGAATTACTTTACTGCACTGAGTTATTCTTCATTCTTCCAAGCATTTCTATTTTCTTTCAAGTGGTAGTTTATCCATTGTAGACCATGATTGATTTCTTGCAAAAGGATTAAATGCTAATATTTTCATCTTCATTTTTGTAACAGCCTTAATGAAGCAAAAGGATTGAAAGTAGACTTTATTGAGACTCTCCATATCTGCACTATTTTGATCGTTTAAGACTGCTTGTTGCCAGGAAAATTATCCTGATTTGTGTAATAGAGCGTTATGAAGCTCATGGTTAGAATTCCATCCATGATTAAATATGTAAAGAACAAATTTACAGAGGTTAGAAGGCATCTTATTGAGAAACACTGGCCTTTTATGGTATTATTAACCTGAAATGTTTAATTACTTTTGTGTAAAATGTGCAGAAGAGGTAATGCAATCATTTTGTGTATATTTGAAATTATTTTATTAGATAGCCCGTGGATTGGTCCACAAAACCCGCAGCCAGCATGTGGGGCAGGTTCTGCCTATGTATTTTGAGCCCGACCTGTTAAAGACCACAAAAATGTAGGCCCTGCACGGGCCGGCCCGTTTCGCCCCGCGGGACCATTTCGACAGCTTTAACTATGACTACTCTCTTCAGAATGCAATCCCCAATCCCCCAAATTACCATCGTCCAAGTCCAACAATTGAAATCGAATTTTGAACTTCGATTCTTTGTCTTTCAAGGATTTAGGTTCCCCTTAATGCATAATGTCACTTGGCCGACCATCAGTTGATTCAGTTCCATTGCAAGCTTTAGAGTGTTTGACATGACGATTGGATTGGTGCTTTTAGGATTTATAGAGGTATGCCACTTATTACTCTGTTCACTAGCTTTTGAACATACTTGGTGGTTCTTGGCGTTTCTGCATGTTTGGATTCTTTTTAATTGGCTATATATATATAGAAACTGGGTTGCTGGATGTCTCATGGCTGTTCCATATTGTTAGTGCTCAATGCTTCTTCCTGATTCTTATCAGTCCGTAGAAAACTAACGCATACGGATACCCTTTTGAAGTTTGGAGTTGGATTAAGCTTTTCCGCCTCTGAAAATTTTTCTTCTTTTTTGGAAATACTCTTTTAAGAAAAAGGTAAATATAAAACATGTACTGAGAAATTTTGTAAGATTAAAATGGAGTTCTATATATACACACACCTTATCTATAAGATTCATGAATTAAGTATATTTCATTTCATTTCACATACTTATTTGATAATAATGTTTCAGAATTATCAATCCCTGGGTTAACTACTTCAGCCTGAACATCAGAAACATTTTGGTTGAATTTTTGTTTAGATTATACGAGTGTATTACACTGTATTGAGTTAGCAGTTAGGTACAACAATGTAATTTTTCTTAGGTGCAGAGTACATACCAGTCCAACGTATGCCCAAAAATAAATCACTGCAGCACCTCCTCACACAATGCCGACATAGGTACTGTTCGACCACTGGAATCCCTGCCTCCAGTCAAATAGCCTATTATCTCCGCCTAGGAGAAATCGAAGCTGCACGAAAATTCTTCGATCAGATTCCTGTCAAAAGCATTGCTGCATGGAACTCTATCATCTCAGGATACTTTAATAACAATCGGCCCAATGATGCACAACATTTATTTGATCAGATGCCACAGAGAAATATTGTTTCTTGGAACGGGCTACTCTCTGATTACGTGAAGAATGGAATGGTGATGAATGCAAGATAGGTGTTCGATGTAATGGCGGAAATGAACATCATATCTTGGATTGCCATGGTTAAAGGTTATGTGGAGCAGGGGATGATTTCTGAGGCACATGAATTGTTTGGGCGTATGCCAGAGAAGAATGTTATATCATGGATTGTTATGTTAGAGGGATTGGTTCGTGAAGGTATGATTGATGAGGCAAGGAGGCTTTATGAGATGATGTGGGTTCCAGGTTACTGTTAATTCTTATTAATTTTTAATTATTAGTATTAAAAATTGGAGTTTTCTGATTCTGTTATGATTGCTACAAAAATTTGCTACGTCAATCATGCTTAGGTAAGTTTGTTCTTCATGCATTAGCCTTGTTTTATAATAAAATATTAAGGGTTTTAAAGTGCCATTTTCTTCGTTCTACTTGATAATAAAGTTACTGCAGTTTTGACGTCACGGCGTCAACTAAGCCTTACATTTGCTTTCAATGTATAAGGCATCTCTGGAACCTTCAAATAAAGTACCTTCTTTTGTAGGAAAGAGTAAAAGAGGTGAGCTCAGTATATTTCCAAAGACATTTATAGTTCTCTATTAATTATTATTATTATTATTATTATTAACTTTTTTCGTTTTTTTTTGTTTTTTTGTTTTTTTTTCTTTTTGTTTGTTTTTTTTTTTTGGTTTTTTTAGCTACAGCTTCTTGGACACTTTCTAGAGGAAACGTGTACAAACCCCACTTTCATAATCAACCATCCAGAGATCATGAGTCCACTGGCAAAGTGGCATCGGTCTAAACCTTGCCTTACTGAGCGATTTGAGCTATTCGTCAACAAGAATGAAATATATAATTCCATATTCTATTCAATTCTCAGTTTATTTTTTTGTTTCCTTTTCCCCTCTGACTGCTCCTATCCACCACCTCCAACTAATATTTGTTTCATATCTTTACTGAATGCAACAGCTATGCAATGCCTACACCGAGTTGAATGCTCCTGTTGTGCAACGCCGGCGTTTCGCTGACCAACTAAAGGTATTTTGTTGAAGTTAGCTGGTGGCGCCATAAAATTTGTTGTCATTTGCTCCACATTTAAATTTGTAAGAGTTTCACATTAGATGTTTTTTTGCCTTGTTACTAGGACCGGCAATCAGGAGATGATGAAGCAATGCCCTTGGATGAAACATTTTGTACTGCTCTTGAATACGGATTGCCTCCAACTGGCGGCTGGGGTTTGGGTGTTGATCGTTTCACTATGTTGCTGACTGATTCAAAGAACATAAAGGTTAGTTCGAAACTTGTTCTGTTTTGAGATACCCAGTCAATTAATCTCTCTTTAAACTGCGCCTTATATTAATAAAATAACTAATGCTAATTGTTAATTGTTGTACAGGAAGTTTTGCTTTTCTCTGCTATGAAGCCCCAAGCTGAACCTTCCTCTAATACTTGTATTTATGCTATAATCTTCTTTATCTATGCTACTAATTTTTCTGTAAATGATAAAAACAATACTTGAAACAGGTATGACTGTGAACTTAAGCAGTGACACACATATTGAGGTACCCCATGATAGATATGGCTTATATGCTATTGACTCATTGGATCCTGACATCATCACATGGTAAGTGTCCCCCCTTAAATGTATATGAGCAAATTGTTGAGATAAAAAGAGACAAAGTGACAAATAATTGCTAAATTATTTCTGTATTTATTGGAACTTTTTTCCTTGGAAGACAGTAGGGGCAGTTAATTGATTTAATTAGAAAGTTCCTACTTTGCTGAGACCCACTGATCCTACCAACAAATTGATAGAGGGTGTGTATTTGTCATTTACAATGGAGATGACGCTGAATCAGTATTCACCCTTCTTTTTGCATATACCTGAATACAAGAATTTGTATGTACTTTTCCAATACTTTCAATATTGTAACAAATGGCTTTGTTCTTTGGGGATTAAGGGATTCTTTTCCTTCTCTCTACATTTTTTCCTGTCTTTTACTAAAAAATTGTATTTCTCATGACTTCCAATATTTATGCTCTAGGCAGTGCACCAAGAAGCGTTTACATATATGGATGGGCGCAAAGAGTATGTCCAGATTGACCGAAAAGATTTATACCCTTATTTCCTTGTTAATATTGAATCAGGTGTTAGCATGATCAAGGTAAAAATCGCAAACAATCGAAATTTGTCCATGATATCTCCACGAATCCAGTGAAACAGGAGTTTCCATGAACAACAGAAATGTGGATTTTTATTTTTCTTTTTGATTTTGTTTTTAGGCTGTTGAAGATGTAGATGCCGAAAAGTCAATAAATCCTTCAATCTTGTTCCATTTTATCTTGTTTTATCATCATATTGCAATTTATAGTGTGTTTCTAAATTCTAATAATGGTATCCACTCAGCACACAATTTCGAGAATCTCATTTCGAGTTATTTGTATGCATCTCTTTTGTTTCCTTAACATCTCACTGGTTGCTTGCTAGGTAGACTGCAACACCAAATTCCGTAGAGTTAGTGGAACAAGTGTTTGGAGATGGTACATTCTGGGGTTTGGGGAAACTTCTGACCAAGTGCAAAAGGTTTGACCTCTTGTTTGTATTTTCCAATGTTTAAGTTATCTAACAATACAATCGCTGTGGGTAGCAATTGTGCTTAATTGGATTCCAGTGAGCCTTTCCCATCTTTCTTCTAATTTAGCAAATTCATTTATTGCAGTTTCGATGAGTTGTTGGAGCTTAGTGATAAGGGAAACAACAGAGTAATAGATATGCTACATACTCTTAATAGCGGGTTTTTAATGAGATGAATACCTAAGTTTTATTTAAAATATATACAAATACTAATTTTTTTGTCGTATACTGGGTATCCCTATGCCACATTGGACCCAAGACTAATCTCAAATTAGGATAAATTCTTTTAAAACATATTTGGAATTTATTTGAAATTTGGTATGTTTTAAGCAAGCCATACTCGGTTTTGGATTCATTAAAAACATTGATTTTAATGTGATTTAAATAGTCGGTTAAACACAAGTAGTTCTTTAAGCATTTGTGAACTGATTCAAATTTGATTTATTAATAATAAAAGCTCGATATGATATTAATATGTGATTGAGCTTTTTAGTCAAATGAAGTTGAGCTTGAAATTCTTGGCAAATATCTTGGTTCTTTAACTGCTTTAGTCGATTAGCCTTGATCAAATGGTTAGCCTTTTTAGCTCACTAGCTTTAGTTGAATTTGGCAGGGGTGTAAAGTTTGGCCCCTTGATGAGGCATAGTGAATATCCACCATTTATCCGAGCAACTTGAGAGGTGCTTCATTTTCTTTTCAACTTAAATTTTAATTTAGGGGAGATTTTTAATTTAGGGGAGGTTTTTGTTTATATCTTACAGTACTGTACGTGATTCCTTTGGTTTTTTATTCAAGCAAGCAAGTTTTGTGGCAGCTATGAGGCAGTTGAAAAAAACTTATTTGCTTAGGTATGTCTTGTTAGTTCATCTTCACGTGAAATTCAATGAGAACTTGTAGTTCTGTTATAATATTCCTGTATGCTTTATTATTTGGCCTCAGTTAGTTCTTTCTTGCATGAAGGATGATAATGGTGATGTTGGTCGTGATAAAGAAAAGTACAGGAATAGGAATGCGATATATGATAATATTAGTGAATCCTACAGAAAAAAATTGTTGTAGATGGGAACCCATGTATACTTACCTATAATTATTCTTTTTTCCTCCATGGGCAATTGTACGTCCTCATTACGCTGTGCATCGCACAGCTTCGCCACTAGTATATATATATATATATGGAAAAAAGGACAAATAGGTTCATTTTCTTTTCCAAAAATCCAAATCAGTCCTTTTTCTATTTTATTACCAAAATAATTCTCTACAAATGCTAATTATGTCTAAATCAGTCCTTTTTTCACTAATTATATTCTAATTGCTGACGTGGCAAGGGTTTTAATTTAAACCTGACACGTGGGCATAATATTAGTCATTTTTCTTTTATCTTTTGCCAATTCAGCCTAAACTTTTGTTTTGTTCTATTTAGTCATCTACCCAAATCGGTCATTTTTATATTAATTAGCCTCCAACCTTTCAAATTATTTCATTTTAGGCCCAGAACCTTAAATTTTTTATTATTACTAATCCATTTATCAAATAAATGCCCAACATACCTCCATAAATAAAATTAAACACCAAACCTCATACTTTGGGTTTGCCTGCTTTGTTATCGGGTCTTTCAAGTACTGGAATTTTATGGACTCTTTCTAACCACCCGACAGCAACCGATGGTTCATTGGTTTTGGTTTCCTTCAGCAACAATCAACATAATCTTACTTTGCGTCCTACCTTAGGATGTAGCAATATTTGAGTAAATGATTTAACTTGAATTTTCGGAAGGTTATGGATACAAGAAACCTTGGTTTTATTGAAAAAGATATTAACAAATATTATTAAAAATATTTAAAAATAGCCGGAATTTTATTGTCCACAAAGTATGATTGTGCTGATTGTTACCATCGGTTACGGTCGGGTGGTTAGAGAGAGTCCGTAAAATCCGGAACTTCGAAGACCCGGTAACAAGGCGGTCAAACCCAATGTATGAGGTTTGATATTTAATTTTATTTACGAAAGTATGTTGCGCATTTATTTGATAAATGGATTAGTAATAATAAAAAATTTAAGGTTTTGGACCCAAAATGAAATAATTTGAAAGGTTGTAGGCCAATTAATATAAAAATGAGTGATTGGGTAGAGGATAAATAGAACAAAACAAAAGTTTAGAACTGAATTGACAAAAGATAAAAGAAAAAGGACTAATATTATGCACACGTGTCAGGTTTAAATTAAAACACTTGCCACGTCAGCAATTAGAATATAATTAGTGAAAAAAGGATTGATTTGGACATAATTAACATTTGTAAATGACTGTTTTGGTAATAAAATAGAAAAATGACTGATTTGAATTTTTGAAAAAGAAAATGGACCTATTTGTTCTTTTTTCCATATATATATATAATGATATGAAAATTATTATTCGTTTATTTTAAATTTAGCATAATTTTCTTCTGGGGAGAGCCTAATAAGATGTTGTGATAAGTGGGATCTTGGTCAAGCCAAACTCCAATCCTCTTAAATATTTGAAATGTTTGAAAATATTATTTATTTATTTAATTAAAATTCACTTTACATACATATAATAAACGTTTTTTTTCTTCCCTTTTTATAAATGATCAATTTAAAGAAGTTGAGGAATATTAACTATATATACTTAGTTCATCCACCAACCATATATTAATATCATAAATGATTTGTCATTTTCTATATTTAATTTTCAGCAAGTAGTCGTCCTCATAACATGCATGGATATGGGCCTAGAGCTGTAAACGAGCCGAACCGAACCGAGCTTCAAGTGTTTGAGCGCTATTTGTTAAGCTTAACGAACAAAGACGAACCGGGCCAAAAATCTCAACGAGCCAATTTTCATGTTTGAGCTCTGTTCATTTAACCTTACGAACAAGCTAATAACGAACGAACACAAGCCTAGTCGAGCTCAGTTAATGCACCATTTATTTTATTAATAAATTTATGTTTTAGAATTAAATTAGGTGTGAAAATATAATGTATATTGTAATATAATTTATGAGAGAAATGTGAAATTAATAAAAATTAAAAATGGAAAGAACAATTAAATAACATATTATTTTTTATAATATATATTCTATTAAAAAAGAATTCCGAACTATTCGCGAACATAACGAACGAACACACAAACCAAATTATGTGTTTGAGCTCGATTCGTTTAACTTACCGAACGAGCTGTTAACGAACGAACACGTATCGAAACGAGCTTAGCTCACGAATTGTTTATTCTATTTACAGCTCTAGACATGGCTAAGGTTTTCTGTATACGAACATAAGCTACACAAAACCAACATTATAATAAACAATGAGTAATTAATAATAATTGTGGGCACTAAACATTTCATGCAGGATCTTATTGGTCAATACAGCACACTAACAACAGAACAGTTTTGTGATTGTCGATCAAGCCTCACCAGCTCCAGGGACTCAAAGACCAAGACGTTTTCAGTTTATAAATAGTCCATTCATTTAAGTCTTTGAGTCAGTCTTTGTATTTTACTTTTAATCTTCTACACTTCACCAAGAGAGATTTTAGTCTTGATTAGAAGATATACTCTAGAAGTCAAAACAAGTTCTTCATGTTTAGATGATCAAGGGTTTTGTTCTGGAGTGAATTTGTGGAATTCATGTTTGTATATCTTAGATCGAGTTGTAAATTCAAGGAAGGAAACTTCTTGAATTAGTATAGGGTTCTTGTTCAGGGATGTCAACAGGTTGCAGGAACTACATGATCATCAGAGTTTCTCATTAGGGAGATTAGAGATTGAGGGGGAGTCTTGTCAATTCTCTAGATCGAGTTGATAGAAACTAGTTTGAGTCTTGTAGTTGTTCTTGATCTTTGTTGAAGTATTCTCGCCTGGATTGGAATCCCCCGGACGTAGGACAGGAGGTCCGAACCGGGTCAACAAACAATTGTTCTTTACTTTTCTGCAATTGTGTGTGTGTGATCAGAACTGTGCATTAACACCCTGCTCGTTGGGACTGTCATTTGGTATCAGAGCCAATCTTCAAACGTTTTTCTGGAGATTCAAGATTCATCATGAGTAGGGAAATTTCGCATCTTCGTCCACCGGTCTTCGATGGAAACAACTACAGCTACTGGAAGTCAAGAATGGAGTGCTATCTTAGGGCTCTTGGAGAGGATGTCTGGGATGCAGTCGAAGAAGCGTGGGAACCACCAATAAGGACTGAGACTCCTGCCGTTGTCACTGCAACAACGACCACATCCACATCAACGGATACCACCTCTACAACTGCCACCACAACCACCGCTACACCACCTGCTGCTCCAATAACCCGATTAGCCAGAAAGGCTGAATACACAGCGGCAGAAAGGGCTGCAAAACAAGGGAATTATGCAGCTATGAATGCGATCAGTGGAGCTATGGAAGAGGCACAACATAGGATGATCAAGAATTGCAAAAATGCCCATGATATGTGGAGATTTCTTGAAGTCAGGTTTGAAGGTTCTGCTGATGTTAAACTAACTCGATTACATCGCGTTGAATCTTTGTATGACAGGTTGGAGATGACTGATGATGAAAACATCTCAACTTATTTTGAAAGATTTCAAAATGTGGTTAATCAATGCATAGAGCTTGGAATGCATTTTGATGAACAAAAACTAGTTAGAAAGATGCTACGCACTGTGTCACCCTAAGTACTCTGGGAAGATTTCAGTTCTTGAGGAGAGTGAAAAGACGAACACCATGACTTTGGAAGAATTGGTTGGAAACTTACAAAATTATGAGATGATCATCTGGAATCAAGAAGCAAAGGAAAGTCGAAGAGCATTGCTCTAAAGGCTGAGAAGATTGAAGATTCTGATGATGATTTGGATGAGGAATTATCTTTGATCACTAGAAGGATGGCCAAATTTCTTCAAGAAAAGAGAGCTAGACAGTTACAGAAAGGCAAGCCTCAGAAATCCAGTTCGAATGGTGTTACAACGTCTGACAAACAACAAAATAAAGGATCCAAGAAACATGAAGGCAAAGGCAACAATGTCAGGAAGCTTAAGGAACCAGAGAAATTTGATAAATTCTCTTCCATTATATGCTATGAATGTGGAGGTAAAGGACATCTCAAAAAGGAATGTCCTACTGCCAAAAGGAAAGAAGGAAAAGCATAGCATGCTACACTCAGTGATGATGAATTCAATGTTGAAGCAACAGAGGAACAACAGAGTGACTCTGAAGATGTTGTCGCATTGACTATTCGGGATTGTAGCCCCCAACCAGGTATAACAAATTCAATAGATTATTCTACTGATGAAGATGATTCTATGAATGCAGGTAATATCAGTGATATATACTCTAAGCTAGCTGATGCATATGAAGAGTTAAAGTTCGAGTATGATACAGCTTTCAGCGAGAATAAGAAGCTGTTAACACAACTGACTGACCTCGGAATTTCCTATGACAATCTATCTGCTGAAAAGATCAAAATTCAAAAGGAATTGAAACTAGCTAAGCTCAAAGTGAAGGAACTTCAAGCTGAATGCTCCAAACTTTCTGATGCAAAGACCTGCTTGGCCACAGAAAATCTACAACTTCAAGCTAAATGCAATGAACTCTCTCAAACGGTAAAAGGTAAAAATAAATTGGATTCAATTCTTTCTATATGCAAAAGACCTGGTGATCTTTCAAGTATTGGTTGCAAGAAGAAAGGGAAGCCAAACAAGTACAAATCAACCAAGAGAACTTTTGTTAGTGGAGGATATCTTGGTGAAGAATCAAGCAATGTTGCTACCTACAAAAATGTGCCTAATCAAGTCAATATTGCACCTCAAGACTCAAGGGACTGTATCTATTGTGGTCTACCTGGCCATCAAGCAGACACTTGTCTAAGGATTGTTCGAGATCTCATAAATGGAAGACCTGTTGTCTGGCCATCGTTAGAACTACAGAAGAAGATCTAGATTCGTAAGGCCTGGATACCTAAACATTCTAATCAACAATCACTTGGTCTTGTTGTTGTATCATTGCAGGCACATCATAAAAATACCTTTGGTATTTTGACTCTGGATGCTCTAGGCATATGACTGGAACAAAGAACATTCTTCAAAACTTTACAGAGCAAGATTGTGGAGAGGTGATGTATGGTGATGATGCTAAAAGCAAGATCACTGGTTTTGGTAAAATTGACAAGGGAGTCCTTTCTAATCTTTCTAAAGTTTACTTTGTAGAAGGATTGACTACTAATTTGATTTCCATAAGTCAATTATGTGATGAAAAATCCTTAGTGCTATTTGACATGAATACTTGTTATGTGTTTAAAGACTATAAGTGTATCATGTCTGGAAAAAGGTCTACTAACAATTGTTATATCTTAAAGGAAACAGTAGACAGGGCTTTGATTTTGAAAGAAGATCTTACAAGCCTATGGCACAAGAGAATGGCACACTTGAATTATCAAACTCTCTACAAATTGAGCATTTCTGGAGCTGTCAAAGGGTTGCCCAAACTCCAGAACAATTCCAAAATTGTCTGTGAATGATGCTCCAAAGGAAAACAAACTAAGGCTCAACACAAACGAGTTGATGAAATTACCACAAATCACTGCCTTGAACTTATTCATATGGACTTAATGGGTCCATTAGAAGTTGAAAGCCTTAATGGCAAGAGGTATGTACTTGTGATAGTTGATGATTTTTCTAGATTTACTTTTGTTTGTTTTCTCAGATCTAAGGATGAAACCTTTGAGTATTTTGAGTCTATAAGCCTGAAGATCATGAATCAAAGACAAACTAAGATCAAAAGGATTAGAACTGATCATGGAAGAGAGTTTGACAACCAACAGTTCACCGAATTCTGTAAACTACATGGAATTGCTCAAGAATTCTCTGCTCCAAAGACTCCTCAACAAAATGGTATTGTTGAAAGAAAGAACAGGACTTTACAGGAGATGGCAAGGTCTATGCTTCATGATAGTACACTTCCAAAGACTTTTTGGGCAGAGGCAATCAACACAGCTTGTCATGTTGCAAATAGAGTTCTTTTGAGGCCAAAAACGAACTTCACTCCTTATCAGATATGGTATGATAAACTTCCTAATGTTAAATATTTTCATACATTTGGTTGTCCTTGTCATGTTTACAGGGACCGAGAACAACTTAAGAAGTTTGATGCTAGATCAGAAAAAGGGTTGTTTCTAGGTTATGCTAACAACTCCAGAGCTTATAGAGTTTACTTATCTGATAGCAAGAAGGTTATAGAATCTGTGAATGTTTTATTTGAAGATTCTTTATCTAAAGGATTATCTGAAGATGAAGATGGTCTACATTACTTTCCTATTATTGATCCACCATCAGAGGAATCACAAGAACCATCAATTGATGCTGATGAAGAAACTGGTGCAGAATTTGAGTCTTTAGTTGATACTAAAGAAGAGCAACAACCATCTGATACTACTGATGTTGATAAGAGAAATGGTCCTAGAACCTTGAAGCATCATTCCAATACTGATATTATTGGAGGAGTAGATGCACCAAGGCAGACCAGAAGCAAGAGAATTGATTACAAGCAACTAGCTGGTATGAATTGCTTCATATCAAAGGTGGAACCAAAAAATGCTACAGAGGCTTTCAAAGATGAATACTAGATCGCTGCCATGCGAGATGAATTACTTCAATTTGAAAGAAACTCAGTATGGGAGTTAGTACCACCGCCTGACAACATCAACATTATTGGTACTAAATGGATCTTTAGGAATAAGAAAGATGAGCATGGAAACATAGTCAGAAATAAAGCTAGATTAGTAGCACAAGGCTACACACAAATTGAAGGTCTAGACTATGGGGAGACATATGCACCAGTGGCCAGAATGGAAGCAGTAAGAATTTTATTGTCTGTTGCATGCTACTTGGATTTCAAGTTGTACCAAATGGATATCAAGACTGCTTTTCTAAATGGGAAAATAAAGGAGGAAATATATGTGGCTCAACCAGCTGGATTTGAAGACCATAAACATCCAGATTATGTTTTCAGAGTCAAGGGTGCTCTATATGGTCTTAAACAAGCACCTCGAGCTTGGTATGAATGGCTGTCACAATTCCTTGTTAACAACGGCTATACCAGAGGAAATGTAGATAAGACTCTTTTCATTAAGCATTCAGATAAACATATCATAGTTGTTCAAGTATATGTTGATGACATCATTTTTGGTTCTACTTCAGAAGAACTTAGAAAAGGATTTATACATGCTATGAAAACAGAATTTGAGATGAGTATGCTTGGAGAATTGCATTATTTTCTTGGTCTACAGATCAAACAAGGAAAGGAGGGATATTCTTATCACAGGAGAAGTATGCAACTAATATGCTAAAGAAGTTCAACTTAGAAGACAGCAAAGTGGCTAGAACACCTCAAGGTTTACATGAGAAACTTTCTAAAAGTGATACCAGCAGTAATGTTGATCAAAAGCTTTATAGAAGTATGATAGGTAGTCTTCTCTACCTAACAGCAACCAGACCAGATATCTCTTA
This sequence comes from Hygrophila difformis, assembly GCA_030278955.1. Taxonomy (NCBI): domain Eukaryota; kingdom Viridiplantae; phylum Streptophyta; class Magnoliopsida; order Lamiales; family Acanthaceae; genus Hygrophila; species Hygrophila difformis. Next base: position 27,862,070 of record JAOANR010000013.1, on the reverse strand, counting down.
TAGTACTGGAGTATGTGCTAGATTTCAATCTCAACCTAAAGAGACACACCTCAAAGCAGCTAAGAGGATCATGAGATACATAAAAGGAACTATTGGACTTGGAATTTGGTATTCCAAAAGATCATCACTTGATCTCATAGGATACACAGATTCAGACTGGGCAGGAAGTTGTGATGACAGACGATCAACAACAGGTGGATGTTTCTATCTTGGTGATAATTTGGTCAGTTGGTACTCAAGGAAACAAAATATAGTTGCTCTATCTACAGCTGAAGCAGAATACATAGCTGCTACTTGTTGTTGCTCTCAACTCATGTGAATGAAGCAAACCTTGGCAGACTATGGAATAAATCAAGAGAAATTTGTAGTATTGTGTGATAACACAAGTGCTATAAACATCTCTAAGAATCCTGTACTTCACAATAGGAGCAAACATATTGATATCAGGTATCATTTCATTAGAGATTTGGTTGAAGATAATATTTTTGATATTCAACATGTAGGGTCGTCAGAGCAACGCGCTGACATCCGAACCAAAGCCATGGAGGGAGATAAGTTTGATAGGCTTAGAACAATTCTGGGCCTAAGTTTCTATACAAACGAAATTTTGTTATGTTTTGGGCCATTTTTGTTTTTCATTGTACACTAACCTTACAGGCCCAAGCATATTAGAGAGGGAATTCGAATAGAGACAAAAGAAAGGATTTGATTTGGCGAGATCACTGATTTGATGTCTGCAGAGTGTCATCATTTCCCTGTGACGACTGTAACCGTCCCTTCACCTCTGCAGTTCACGTAGCTCGAAACCGCCATCATTGTTCTGCCGTTTCACCTCTATCAATCGTGGTTAAACGTTTCTTACTCAGTCTCTCTTTAAATACCTTATCGCACAATTGGTTTCTGCACTACTTCTTTCTTTATTTTTCTTAAGTGTTGCAGTTTTTCCTCATTCCCCTTTAATGGCGTCTTCTTCCTCCCCCAAATCCCCTTCTGAACCTGCTGCTGACTCTTCCATACCACCAAATACTGAGACACCTATTGATCCAGTTCAAATAGTTTCGTCTGTTCTTCAAGCGCTGAGTGGTCAATTTCAATCTCCTTCAACAACTCAAGTTGGAGAGTCGTCTGCTGGAGATGCTAACAACAATGCTGATGAACCTGCTGATGAAAACATCACTGACGTTTTACCTCTTGATTCTTTGCCCCCTGCTGGCGCTCTCCCTGCACCTCCTGCACCTGCTCTTCCAGCACCGCAGAAGGAAACTTTTTCTGTTGATTGGGATGATGGAACAACCACTGAGTATCCTCAAGGCGATGAGGATAATCTATTTGACTCAAATGTTGCTGATGATGTTGTCACTGGAGACGAGGAACAACCTAGGGACGACGAGCCTGATCGAGAGGTTACTCCGGAACATCGTCCTGTTGCCCGTACCCCTGTGACTCGTTCGCGCAAAAGGAAGGATAAGCAACTGCTGTTGAGACAACATAGAAACGACCAAAGAAAGTTGGCCCCATGACTGTTAGTGATGCCCTGAACTATAGGTTTTATGACAAGGAAGCACAGAAATTCGCCAAAGATCTCAACAATCGTGATTTCATACCAGAGGAGCAGTTTACTCATCCAATCTACAAAGAACTTGGTTTTATGAAGTTTTTGGAAAACACAAAGCTTATCTACTGGGCCACAAAACTAGAGGACTACTCCCCTGCCTTAGTTCGCGAGTTTTACGCCAATCTGCATCCTGATGTCTTGGATGGTGAATCCCCGTTCGGAGGGAAGGTCTACATACGAGGCAAGATTCTGGAGATTTTTCCTCAAGTTATTAACGCGTTGTTGAACCGCTAAACAACAACCTGGATGATGTTACGAGCTACATGCCTAACTCAAATGCCGAAGTGGCTTATGAGATTTCAAACACCAAAAGTGTTGCTTTTGGTAGGGGACAGCTTCGTGTTCAGCAGCTCACTCTCAAATACAACTGTCTCTTCCATCTGTGTAGTTCGAACATCCTTCCAACAACCAACGCCAGTCAAGTGTCTTCTCATATAGGTAAACTCATGTTTTGTATTGAAAAGTATCTTAATATGACAAACTTTGGTCTCTCTGTTCTTTCCAAGATGCTAGGTTATACCCGCGGATCCATTGGCAAGAATGACCTTCTTCCTTATCCTGCTTTGATTACCCGGTTCCTGAAAAAGAATGGAATCAAAGTTCCTAAGGAAGAACGCATTCTAATCAAGCAGAACACTCCCTCAACCGACCTGCGAAATATGCACAATGACATCCTCCTTGGTCCTGCTCTGTCCGGCACTGCTTTGGTCAATCATCTGAAGACTATTATTCTTCGACAGAATGAGGAGGTTTCCAATGTCATCAATGCTGGTCTCCGCATCCGGAAGCAGAACAACAACATGTTGAAGCTTCTTCCCGGCTCATTTGATCCACCGCCTACTGGAGAGGAGGATGATGAGGAGGCTTGATTCATCAAGGGGGAGTATGGTCTCTGCTGATGCGGACCGCTGACCGTGGTTATTGGGTAATTTTGACAACATTTCAAGGGGGTACTTTCTAAAACTGAAACTGTTAATTTTTGATGATATTTTGGGTCTGTAACTAATGATTTCTGAATTGCTGGATACTTTTTGCATACTCTGTGTTTGCTGATGTTTGCCGATGCTTTATTTTGTGGTATTGATATTACTGAATTTCTATGTCTGATTCATATGATATGATTGGTTATATTTAGCTGGTGTTTCGCTTATGTTTTGACTACCATTTATTTGTGGACTTGATCTACTAATCATTGTTGTTAGTGTAGAATTCTGAATTGTTATTCATCATACTGGTTTGAGACCTATTTGTGATGAATCAACCTCTTCATGAAATGAGGGGGAGATTGTGGGCACTAAACATTTCATGCAGGATCTTATTGGTGTCAATACAGCACACTAACAACAGGACAATTTTGTGATTGTCGATCAAGCCTCACCCGCTCCAGGGACTCAAAGACCAAGACGTTTTCAGTTTATAATAGTCCATTCATTTAAGTCTTTGAGTCAGTCTTTGTATTTTACTTTTAATCTTCTACACTTTACCAAGAGAGATTTTAGTCTTGATTAGAAGATATACTCTAGAAGTCAAAACAAGTTCTTCATGTTTAGATGATCAAGGGTTTTGTTCTGGAGTGAATTTGTGGAATTCATGTTTGTATATCTTAGATCGAGTTGTAAATTCAAGGAAGGAAACTTCTTGAATTAGTATAGGGTTCTTGTTCAGGGATGCCAACAGGTTGCAGGAACTACATGATCATCAGAGTTTCTCATTAGGGAGATTAGAGATTGAGGGGGAGTCTTGTCAATTCTCTAGATCGAGTTGATAGAAACTAGTTTGAGTCTTGTAGTTGTTCTTGATCTTTGTTGAAGTATTCTCGCCTGGATTGGAATCCCCCGGACGTAGGACAGGAGGTCCGAACCGGGTCAACAAACAATTGTTCTTTACTTTTCTGCAATTGTGTGTGTGTGTGATCAGAACTGCGCATTAACACCCTGCTCGTTGGGACTGTCATTTGGTATCAGAGCCAATCTTCAAACGTTTTTCTGGAGATTCAAGATTCATCATGAGTAGGGAAATTTCGCATCTTCGTCCACCGGTCTTCGATGGAAACAACTACAGCTACTGGAAGTCAAGAATGGAGTGCTATCTTAGGGCTCTTGGAGAGGATGTCTGGGATGCAGTCGAAGAAGCGTGGGAACCACCAATAAGGACTGAGACTCCTGCCGTTGTCACTGCAACAACGACCACATCCACATCAACGGATACCACCTCTACAACTGCCACCACAACCACCGCTACACCACCTGCTGCTCCAATAACCCGATTAGCCAGAAAGGCTGAATACACAGCGGCAGAAAGGGCTGCAAAACAAGGGAATTATGCAGCTATGAATGCGATCAGTGGAGCTATGGAAGAGGCACAACATAGGATGATCAAGAATTGCAAAAATGCCCATGATATGTGGAGATTTCTTGAAGTCAGGTTTGAAGGTTCTGCTGATGTTAAACTAACTCGATTACATCGCGTTGAATCTTTGTATGACAGGTTGGAGATGACTGATGATGAAAACATCTCAACTTATATTGAAAGATTTCAAAATGTGGTTAATCAATGCATAGAGCTTGGAATGCATTTTGATGAACAAAAACTGGTTAGAAAGATGCTACGCACTGTGTCATCTAAGTACTCTGGGAAGATTTCAGTTCTTGAGGAGAGTGAAAAGACGAACACCATGACTTTGGAAGAATTGGTTGGAAACTTACAAAATTATGAGATGATCATCTGGAATCAAGAAGCAAAGGAAAGTTGAAGAGCATTGCTCTAAAGGCTGAGAAGATTGAAGATTCTGATGATGATTTGGATGAGGAATTATCTTTGATCACTAGAAGGATGGCCAAATTTCTTCAAGAAAAGAGAGCTAGACAGTTACAGAAAGGCAAGCCTCAGAAATCCAGTTCGAATGGTGTTACAACGTCTGACAAACAACAAAATAAAGGATCCAAGAAACATGAAGGCAAAGGCAACAATGTCAGGAAGCTTAAGGAACCAGAGAAATTTGATAAATTCTCTTCCATTATATGCTATGAATGTGGAGGTAAAGGACATCTCAAAAAGGAATGTCCTACTGCCAAAAGGAAAGAAGGAAAAGCATATCAAGCTACACTCAGTGATGATGAATTCAATGTTGAAGCAACAGAGGAACAACAGAGTGACTCTGAAGATGTTGTCGCATTGACTATTTGGGATTGTAGCCCCCAACCAGGTATAACAAATTCAATAGATTATTCTACTGATGAAGATGATTCTATGAATGCAGGTAATATCAGTGATATATACTCTAAGCTAGCTGATGCATATGAAGAGTTAAAGTTCGAGTATGATACAGCTTTCAGCGAGAATAAGAAGCTGTTAACACAACTGACTGACCTCGGAATTTCCTATGACAATCTATCTGCTAAAAAGATCAAAATTCAAAAGGAATTGAAACTAGCTAAGCTCAAAGTGGAGGAACTTCAAGCTGAATGCTCCAAACTTTCTGATGCAAAGACCTGCTTGGCCACAGAAAATCTACAACTTCAAGCTAAATGCAATGAACTCTCTCAAACGGTAAAAGGTAAAAATAAATTGGATTCAATTCTTTCTATATGCAAAAGACCTGGTGATCTTTCAAGTATTGGTTGCAAGAAGAAAGGGAAGCCAAACAAGTACAAATCAACCAAGAGAACTTTTGTTAGTGGAGGATATCTTGGTGAAGAATCAAGCAATGTTGCTACCTACAAAAATGTGCCTAATCAAGTCAATATTGCACCTCAAGACTCAAGGGACTGTATCTATTGTGGTCTACCTGGCCATCAAGCAGACACTTGTCTAAGGATTGTTCGAGATCTCATAAATGGAAGACCTGTTGTCTGGCCATCGTTAGAACTACAGAAGAAGATCCAGATTCGTAAGGCCTGGATACCTAAACATTCTAATCTACAATCACTTGGTCTTGTTGTTGTATCATTGCAGGCACATCATAAAAATACCTTGTGGTATTTTGACTCTGGATGCTCTAGGCATATGACTGGAACAAAGAACATTCTTCAAAACTTTACAGAGCAAGATTGTGGAGAGGTGATGTATGGTGATGGTGCTAAAAGCAAGATCACTGGTTTTGGTAAAATTGACAAGGGAGTCATTTCTAATCTTTCTAAAGTTTACTTTGTAGAAGGATTGACTACTAATTTGATTTCCATAAGTCAATTATGTGATGAAAAATCCTTAGTGCTATTTGACATGAATACTTGTTATGTGTTTAAAGACTATAAGTGTATCATGTCTGGAAAAAGGTCTACTAACAATTGTTATATCTTAAAGGAAACAGTAGACAAGGCTTTGATTTTGAAAGAAGATCTTACAAGCCTATGGCACAAGAGAATGGCACACTTGAATTATCAAACTCTCTACAAATTGAGCATTTCTGGAGCTGTCAAAGGGTTGCCCAAATCCAGAACAATTCCAAAATTGTCTATGAAGGATGCTCCAAAGGAAAACAAACTAAGGCTCATCACAAACGAGTTGATGAAATTACCACAAATCACTGCCTTGAACTTATTCATATGGACTTAATGGGTCCATTAGAAGTTGAAAGCCTTAATGGCAAGAGGTATGTACTTGTGATAGTTGATGATTTTTCTAGATTTTCTTTTGTTTGTTTTCTCAGATCTAAAGATGAAACCTTTGAGTATTTTGAGTCTATAAGCCTGAAGATCATGAATCAAAGACAAACTAAGATCAAAAGGATTAGAACTGATCATGGAAGAGAGTTTGACAACCAACAGTTCACCGAATTCTGTAAACTACATGGAATTGCTCAAGAATTCTCTGCTCCAAAGACTCCTCAACAAAATGGTATTGTTGAAAGAAAGAACAGGACTTTACAGGAGATGGCAAGGTCTATGCTTCATGATAGTACACTTCCAAAGACTTTTTGGGCAGAGGCAATCAACACAGCTTGTCATGTTGCAAATAGAGTTCTTTTGAGGCCAAAAACGAACTTCACTCCTTATCAGATATGGTATGATAAACTTCCTAATGTTAAATATTTTCATACATTTGGTTGTCCTTGTCATGTTTACAGGGACCGAGAACAACTTAAGAAGTTTGATGCTAGATCAGAAAAAGGGTTGTTTCTAGGTTATGCTAACAACTCCAGAGCTTATAGAGTTTACTTATCTGATAGCAAGAAGGTTATAGAATCTGTGAATGTTTTATTTGAAGATTCTTTATCTAAAGGATTATCTGAAGATGAAGATGGTCTACATTACTTTCCTATTATTGATCCACCATCAGAGGAATCACAAGAACCATCAATTGATGCTGATGAAGAAACTGGTGCAGAATTTGAGTCTTTGGTTGATACTAAAGAAGAGCAACAACCATCTGATACTACTGATGTTGATAAGAGAAAAGGTCCTAGAACCTTGAAGCATCATTCCAATACTGATATTATTGGAGGAGTAGATGCACCAAGGCAGACCAGAAGTAAGAGAATTGATTACAAGCAACTAGCTGGTATGAATTGCTTCATATCAAAGGTGGAACCAAAAAATGCTACAGAGGCTTTCAATGATGAATACTGGATCGCTGCCATGCAAGATGAACTACTTCAATTTGAAAGAAACTCAGTATGGGAGTTAGTACCACCGCCTGACAACATCAACATTATTGGTACTAAATGGATCTTTAGGAATAAGAAAGATGAGCATGGAAACATAGTCAGAAATAAAGCTAGATTAGTAGCACAAGGCTACACACAAATTGAAGGTCTAGACTATGGGGAGACATATGCACCAGTGGCCAGAATGGAAGCAGTAAGAATTTTATTGTCTGTTGCATGCTACTTGGATTTCAAGTTGTACCAAATGGATATCAAGACTGCTTTTCTAAATGGGAAAATAAAGGAGGAAATATATGTGGCTCAACCAGCTGGATTTGAAGACCATAAACATCCAGATTATGTTTACAGAGTCAAGGGTGCTCTATATGGTCTTAAACAAGCACCTCGAGCTTGGTATGAACGGCTGTCACAATTCCTTGTTAACAACGGCTATACTAGAGGAAATGTAGATAAGACTCTTTTCATTAAGCATTCAGATAAACATATCATAGTTGTTCAAGTATATGTTGATGACATCATTTTTGGTTCTACTTCAGAAGAACTTAGAAAAGGATTTATACATGCTATGAAAACAGAATTTGAGATGAGTATGCTTGGAGAATTGCATTATTTTCTTGGTCTACAGATCAAACAAGGAAAGGATGGGATATTCTTATCACAGGAGAAGTATGCAACTAATATGCTAAAGAAGTTCAACTTAGAAGACAGCAAAGTGGCTAGAACACCTCAAGGTTTACATGAGAAACTTTCTAAAAGTGATACCAGCAGTAATGTTGATCAAAAGCTTTATAGAAGTATGATAGGTAGTCTTCTCTACCTAACAACAACCAGACCAGATATCTCTTATAGTACTGGAGTATGTGCTAGATTTCAATCTCAACCTAAAGAGACACACCTCAAAGCAGCTAAGAGGATCATGAGATACATAAAAGGAACTATTGGACTTGGAATTTGGTATTCCAAAAGATCATCACTTGATCTCATAGGATACACATATTCAGACTGGGCAGGAAGTTGTGATGACAGACGATCAACAACAGGTGGATGTTTCTACCTTGGTGATAATTTGGTCAGTTGGTACTCAAGGAAACAAAATATAGTTGCTCTATCTACAGCTGAAGCAGAATACATAGCTGCTACTTGTTGTTGCTCTCAACTCATGTGGATGAAGCAAACCTTGGCAGACTATGGAATAAATCAAGAGAAATTTGTAGTATTGTGTGATAACACAAGTGCTATAAACATCTCTAAGAATCCTGTACTTCACAATAGGAGCAAACATATTGATATCAGGTATCATTTCATTAGAGATTTGGTTGAAGATAATATTTGTGATATTCAACATGTAGGGTCGTCAGAGCAACGCGCTGACATCCTAACCAAAGCCATGGAGGGAGATAAGTTTGATAGGCTTAGAACAATTCTGGGCCTAACTAAATTTTGTTATGTTTTGGGCCATTTTTGTTTTTCTTTGTACACTAACCTTACAGGCCCAAGCATATTAGAGAGGGAATTCGAATAGAGACAAAAGAAAGGATTTGATTTGGCGAGATCACTGATTTGATGTCTGCAGAGTGTCATCATTTCCCTGTGACGACTGTAACCGTCCCTTCACCTCTGCAGTTCACGTAGCTCGAAACCGCCATCATTGTTTTGCCGTTTCACCTCTATCAATCGTGGTTAAACGTTTCTTACTCAGTCTCTCTTTAAATACCTTATCGCACAATTGGTTTCTGCACTACTTCTTTCTTTATTTTTCTTAAGTGTTGCAGTTTTTCTTCATTCCCCTTTAATGGCGTCTTCTTCCTCCCCCAAATCCTCTTCTGAACCTGCTGCTGACTCTTCCATACCACCAAATCTCCTTCAACAACTCAAGTTAGAGAGTCGTCTGCTGGAGATGCTAACAACAATGCTGATGAACCTGCTGATGAAAACATCACTGACGTTTTACCTCTTGATTCTTTGCCCCCTGCTGGCGCTCTCCCTGCACCTCCTGCACCTGCTCTTCCAGCACCGCAGAAGGAAACTTTTTCTGTTGATTGGGATGATGGAACAACCACTGAGTATCCTCAAGGCGATGAGGATAATCTGTTTGACTCAAATGTTGCTGATGATGTTGTCACTGGAGACGAGAAACAACCTAGGGACGACGAGCCTGATCGAGAGGTTACTCCGGAACATCGTCCTGTTGCCCGTACCCCTGTGACTCGTTCGCGCAAAAGGAAGGATAAGCAACCTGCTGTTGAGACAACATAGAAACGACCAAAGAAAGTTGGCCCCATGACTGTTAGTGATGCCCTGAACTACAGGTTTCATGACAAGGAAGCACAGAAATTTGCCAAAGATCTCAACAATCGTGATTTCATACCAGAGGAGCAGTTTACTCATCCAATCTATAAAGAACTTGGTTTTATGAAGTTTTTGGAAGACACAAAGCTTATCTACTGGGCCACGAAACTAGAGGACTACTCCCCTGCCTTAGTTCGCGAGTTTTACGCCAATCTGCATCCTGATGTCTTGGATGGTGAATCCCCGTTCGGAGGGAAGGTCTACATACGAGGCAAGATTCTGGAGATTTTTCCTCAAGTTATTAACGCGTTGTTGAAGGTTCAGCTAAACAGCAACCTGGATGATGTTACGAGCTACATGCCTAACTCAAATGCCGAAGTGGCTTATGAGTTTTCAAAAACCAAAAGTGTTGCTTTTGGTAGGGGACAGCTTCGTGTTCAGCAGCTCACTCTCAAATACAACTGTCTCTTCCGTCTGTGTAGTTCGAACATCCTTCCAACAACCAACACCAGTCAAGTGTCTTCTCATATAGGTAAACTCATGTTTTGTATTGAAAAGTATCTTAATATGACAAACTTTGGTCTCTCTGTTCTTTCCAAGATGCTAGGTTATACCCGCGGATCCATTGGCAAGAATGACCTTCTTCCTTATCCTGCTTTGATTACCCGGTTCCTGAAAAAGAATGGAATCAAAGTTCCTAAGGAAGAACGCATTCCAATCAAGCAGAACACTCCCTCAACCGACCTGCGAAATATGCACAATGACATCCTCCTTGGTCCTGCTCTGTCCGGCACTGCTTTGGTCAATCATCTGAAGACTATTATTCTTGGACAGAATGAGGAGGTTTCCAATGTCATCAATGCTGGTCTCCGCATCCGGAAGCAGAACAACAACATGTTGAAGCTTCTTCCCGGCTCATTTGATCCACCGCCTACTGGAGAGGAGGATGATGAGGAGGCTTGATTCATCAAGGGGGAGTATGGTCTCTGCTGATGCTGACTGCTGACCGTGGTTATTGGGTAATTTTGACAACATTTCAAGGGGGTACTTTGTAAAACTGAAACTGTTAATTTTTGATGATATTTTGGGTCTGTAACTAATGATTTCTGAATTGCTGGATACTTTTTGCATACTCTGTGTTTGCTGATGTTTGCCGATGCTTTATTTTGTGGTATTGATATTACTGAATTTCTATGTCTGATTCATATGATATGATTGGTTATATTTAGCTGGTGTTTCGCTTATGTTTTGACTACCATTTATTTGTGGACTTGATCTACTAATCTTTGTTGTTAGTGTGGAATTCTGAATTGTTATTCATCATACTGGTTTGAGACCTATTTGTGATGAATCAACCTCTTCATGAAATGAGGGGGAGATTGTGGGCACTAAACATTTCATGCAGGATCTTATTGGTGTCAATACAGCACACTAACAACAGGACAGTTTTGTGATTGTCGATCAAGCCTCACCAGCTCCAGGGACTCAAAGACCAAGACGTTTTCAGTTTATAAATAGTCCATTCATTTAAGTCTTTGAGTCAGTCTTTGTATTTTACTTTTAATCTTCTACACTTTACCAAGAGAGATTTTAGTCTTGATTAGAAGATATACTCTAGAAGTCAAAACAAGTTCTTCATGTTTAGATGATCAAGGGTTTTGTTCTGGAGTGAATTTGTGGAATTCATGTTTGTATATCTTAGATCGAGTTGTAAATTCAAGGAAGGAAACTTCTTGAATTAGTATAGGGTTCTTGTTCAGGGATGTCAACAGGTTGCAGGAACTACATGATCATCAGAGTTTCTCATTAGGGAGATTAGAGATTGAGGGGGAGTCTTGTCAATTCTCTAGATCGAGTTGATAGAAACTAGTTTGAGTCTTGTAGTTGTTCTTGATCTTTGTTGAAGTATTCTCGCCTGGATTGGAATCCCCCGGACGTAGGACAGGAGGTCCGAACCGGGTCAACAAACAATTGTTCTTTACTTTTCTGCAATTGTGTGTGTGTGATCAGAACTGTGCATTAACACCCTGCTCGTTGGGACTGTCAATAATAATTTTCAGCAAGTAACATAAGGTTTTCTGTATACGAACATAAGCTACACAAAACCAACATTATATACCCCCCACCAATTGGCAATTACAACATTGTTGGGCGCCAATCGGTGGCCGATTTAGAAATCTTTTTTATGTGGTATTACAATAATTGCTATAAGCTATGTTAAAATTGAGGATAGTAGTGATAATATAATAATATCAAAAGAAGCTATATTGGATATGGAGATAGTGGTGTTAAGTTGGTACAAATATTTAGTTAGTATTCCAAGCCAAATACAAAAATGTTAAGATTAGAATAATAATTTAATCAATTTATATGTTGTCACCATTAAAATTAAGTGGGTGCGCATAATTAAATCTTAAAAAAACAATATTAAAATAGCAATTTTATCAATTTAAATAGGGAAAAATATATGATATGGTCTTTTTTCTTTCCAAAAATTCAAAATAGTAATTGATCTATTTTCGCCCCTATTAGTCCTCTACGTTTACACATAACATAATATCCAAAATGGACCTTTTTCTTATTAATCTTGTAATTTAGTTAATGATTTTTTTAATTGTGTACACATGAGATGTTTAAAATTTGACTACACATATAAATAGAATATTAAAATGAAAACTTTAATAGAATAATATTAAAATTCTATAATTAAATTTAAACAAAATAAAATATTTAATATAAATAAATTAAAATAACTATTTAAATTAAAAATAAATATATAAATATCAAAATGGATTAATTAAATATGTTTAAATTTAAAGAAAATAAATTTATTTTTAAATTTAATTCATATTTTAATTAATCCATTTTGATATTTATATATTAATTTAAATTTAAATAGTTATTTTAATAAATTTTTATTACAATTTTATTTAAATTTAATTATTAAATTATTATTCTATTATAATTTTTAATTTAATTATTTTTATTTAATTTTATTATTTCGTTAATATTCCATGTTATATGTGTAGTCAAATTTTAAACATCTCATGTGAACATAATTAAGAAAATAATTAGCTAAATTACAAGATTAATAAGACGACCATTTTTGTAACGCCCCAAAAATTTTAAAACAAATTTTTGTGACGTCACTGCCGTGTTATCTCACTTAAACTGTTGGCCAATCAATTTAAGTTTAATAACACGAAGCCTGGTAATCAGAAAATCCAATAACAATATAATATAAGAGTAACACAGAAACAGAGTTCACATCATAATCGTAGAAATCCGGCTACAAGCCTCATAACAGTACTTTACCATAGTACTCCTCATCACTTGTCTCAACATCCAGCACAACAGAGATAACAGATATACGGTTCGCAAACCAAATCCAACATCAAGAATAATCAGGAACAACAGACAAGTCACAGAAAGGCAATATAGCTCCCAAGACAGTATTTCAGTCACAACATGAAAATGCAGCCCTACTAGATCACTCAGCCCCAAACCCATCACCACGATCATGCTCTGCGTCCTCCTCGGGAGTATCTATAAGAAAGACAAAACGCAAGGTGTCAGTACATAAGTACTGAGCAAGAGTAGAAACAAATGGGAAACGGGGAACGAGATTAGCACAGTTAAATAACAGTTTATATAATTGCGTAATTAAATAAATAAATTAAAACATCACACAGTCCCATACCGGTGCTTCAACCACGTCATACACTGCAAAACAGATGGTGATATGAATGATGATTGAGATGCAAGGGCCTGAGTGCCTATCTATCCTAAATGCAGCACAGAAGATGTCTAGCGCGCATCCTAATACCATGGCCGGCATTCTTCCCTATTAAGGCTCCCCTCACCTTAATGGTCGGAAGAGATACCCATAGTGCCCCCGCCGCGAGCACTACATGCATAAAGGGTAAGTGGACTTATGGAGTGACATCACCAAGGATCGAACCACATCTAGCGGGTACTGGCCCAGAGCATCTCCCTCTCGAAAGCCTACATGCCCAGAACATAGTTCTCGAAAGCATAACAAACAATCATCACAATAAACATGCACAGGATAATCAATTAATCAGCTTGCCCAGTTAACACTCGAAAGCATAGACATGGTATTTGTATACTCGAAAGCATAAAGTCACAAATCAAAATAAAGTTAAATACATGCCCAATCTCACGACTCGGAAGCATAAATCACATAATTCCCATAATCATAATTCACATGCCCAATCCCAAGTTCGAAAGCATAATAAAGTAATTCCCAAGTCCAACGACTAAGATTTAGTTCCGGGTTAGCCAAACCCCACATATCGGCTCGCAACTCGGTTACAAGAGTTAGGTTCAAGCTCAATCGGTTTTCCTTAGTTTCTAAGGCATAGAAAATTCCACGAGGTCAATACCAACAATCATAATATGAGTACCAACAATGCTAAGACAAGCTATAAAATTTTTCGAGGCATAGGAATGAATAATAAGCGAGAAGACACGAAAGAGAGCGAAAAACGGAAGAAAACAATAATTCGGGCGCGCAGGTGGCACCCGGAGGCGCCCAGGCCTGTTTTTAGGCGCCACCAATGCAAAGTGGCGCCTAAACTGGGCACCTGCAGAGCAGAGGCGCTGCAATGGCGCTTCAGCCTGGTTTTGGGCTCCGCCAAGGCTTTGCGGGCCAAAACTGAACGACAAACATTGTTCTGCGATTTTTGGCCATTTTCTTCCAATCTTCCCCCACTTTGAGCTAAATCTTACTCTTGCCTTGGATTTTTGGTGCTCCAATACTTCAATGACAACTTTCTCAAGCTTCCCAACACCAACAATTAGCTATATTGCAAGAATCAAGCTCCAATTCAATCAATAATCCCAATTTAAACTCAAAACATAAATGCAAGTAGAAAGACCTTCAATAGTCCAAATGAATAACCAAACTTCAACAATCAACTTACCCAAGCTTCCTCCAACACCACACAAGCTCCAATCCAAGACTTAGACCACCAATTCCAAGCCAAATCTACAAAAGACCCATCCAACTCTTCATTCCCGCCACCACCAAAATAACCATCAAAAACTAGTTCTAACTTCATAAAAACAAGAATTAAGTGAATGAAAACACTTACCATATGATATAGGTTGGATTCCTCACTTGTTTAGACACTAAAATCTCCAAATCTCCCAGAACTTCAAGAGTTCCAACTAGGGCACAAGAGAGTTGACGGGATTTGATGTTGTTTGAGGATGAAATGGGTCCTCAACAGACAAAATCTGATTTTAAGCACTTAATGGGTCATGGGCCGGGTCGGAAAATGGGCTGGCGGGCCGGACTCTTCAATTCTTGGGCCAATCTTTCACTAGTCCACACAATTTGAGCACTTGGGCTCTTCTTCTCTTGTAGGTTTGAACCCACTTATTCTTCCACTTCAATACAACACTCACCTTCAATAATCCATATAATAAATCATTTTCTAATTAAACACAATTAATTAAATTAATTTTGCGTTAATTTAATCAGGTGTTATAATTTTGGATATTATGTGTAAACGTAGAGGACCAATAGGGGCGAAAAATAGATAAATGACTATTTTGAATTTTTGGAAAAGAAAAATGACCATATCATATATTTTTTCATTTAAGTGGTGTCTCGTGCCCCTGCTGGAGTATACATACATACGCCCCTGGCGCCAACGATAGTTTTTGAAAAAATACAATAGATGAATCATTTAATATTTTATCACTCATTCGATTCCGTAATTCATATTAGTCGATCTTCATCGCAGAAAAGACTTTTCAACTGTTGCAATTGTCATGGGCAAAATTAAGGACATTTTCATAAATAAATCACCAGTTCCTACAACATCGAAGAAATCGTGATCCTTTCTAATATTTCCAATATAGTTCTCCATTTGACTTTCAAGCAATTCAAGAGTAGCAGCATCAAATTCATATGGATAAAACATTATCAATTTCATCAAAGCTTTTATATGAAATGGAGCAAATGACTTTGATCAAAACAAACAATCGACCCAAGTAATTCAGTATTAGTGTTATAAAAGTTGTTATTTAACTAAAAAATTAATGATCTGTCACTCTATAAAATTCTTTAACTTAATAATAATGAAAGTTCCTTACTATCACCTATCTTTACTTTCCCATATCTTCCATAAATTATGAAATCATCATCCATATTTGGCAGAAAAATATCGTTCTGAACACAAATCTTTGAAGTATTTTTTAGAAAAATCAGCTCAACCAGTCTCTCTCAATTCCTATGTAATCCTTTTTTTTTTTTTGTCAATTTACACAAGCTTCATGACATTTACAAGATCTTGATCATTATCATTTCTTTGCAATGTTAGCAACAAATCAAGAGCAATTTCCAAAACCACTTTAATTATATATAACACAAAAACAAACTCAAAGCATAATATATTTTTCATAAAAGGAATGACTTGACTATTAGAAGCCGCATCTTCACTTTACTCGAGATATTCAAGAACACCAACAATAGAAGAAACCAAATTAATTAAGAACCACAGTGTGTTTGAAATTACAAAGAGCAAAAAAAAAATGTATAAATAATTTTTTAATAATTTTTTTATAAAGTAGTAATAAAATAGATTTAAAAATTTTTTTGAAAAAAAAAAGAGTAGGTGGGGTCAGTTAACCCCTGTCCTACACTCCTACTAGAATCGCCAACACACGCACGCATTACATATGCTTTTTTGTAAATGCCTAATGGCAACTTGCAATTGCAGTTGAGGAATAATAATTAAATACCAGTCCGGTTACTGGCAATTAATTTACTTGTTTATGTACATGCTAAATGATGTCCGCGCTATGAAAAATGATGTTAGTTTCATGAAAAATGATGTTGCTTATTTTATAATATTCATCATTTTTTCATGCGCACACATAATTTCACATAGTTATCATTTTCATTACTTTGACATCATTTTTTATGGGTATCCATCATTCCATTTGTGTCAATATATGCCGTTGACAGCACACAAGCCACACCCATTAAATACTACTACATATACTAATTGTATGAATAAATTTTCCCCGACAAATTAGTTTCGCTCAATTTTTTGGTACCATGAGCCACAGGAAGGGATTTATTTAGTTCCCGTCGTTAGATTTCATCATTGGAGTTATATTTTATGGGTTCATTTGCAATTTTAAATAATTTTTATGGTGTCTTTGCAAATTTAAATATGTTTTCAAAAAAACAAAGTATATATATATAATATATGAAACTAATTATTCGTTTATTTTAAAATTTACCCTAATTTCCTTCTAATGAGAGCGTAATAAAATGTTGTGATAAGTGAGATAATTTTGAATAATGATGTTCGGTGATAAAATTAAAAATTAAAGTTTAGAGTTTGGTTTTGAAAAGCTAATAGTTGGGGAGGGGAGCTTTCCGGGTTTAGAGTTTAGAAGTGAAAATGTGGCGGTTACTAAAAATAATATTTATTATATATATGATTTTAAGCTATATTTAGTATATATTTTAAAAACTAAATGCTAAACGTTGTACTTTACCAAACACAGCCTAAATATTTGAAATTTTTGAAAACAATATTATTTCTTTATATTATTTAAATTCACTTTGGGGATGTTTGGGAGTCAGCGGATTCGTTAGCGGATAAAAGATTCGAAGAGAGAATTGTGAAAGAATATGCTGATTCAATCCGCTATATGCTCCTAAATATGCCGACTACCAAACATACCCTTTATATACATATAATAAACGCGTGGTTTATCCGCCAACTATATATTATTATAATATATGCATTTTCATTCTCTATATTTAATTTTCTGCAAACAGTCATAGTATTAATATCATAATATGTCAGTCATTCTCCATATTTAATTTATTTTTTGCAAGTATTCATCACAACGTAACATTCATGCTTATAGTCATCAAAATTTTTGAAAATTCTCTTCTATCCATTCCATGTATATCTCTCGCGCCGGTGTTATTATCACTACAACAAAGAAAACGGAAAAACAAATTCCATTAATATTCAATTATTTATAATTGAATTTTTATAGTTAATAAAATTCAATTATAAATAAATTTATTTATAATAAATTTTTATAGTTAACTAAAATAATTTATTTTTAGTACTCCCTCCGTCCCAGATAAGATGTGTGGTTTGACTTTTTCACACCGTTTATTATTCAACTTTGACTCAACATTATTGTAAGTATATATTTGTAAAAAATAGTCGAGTTTGGTCTTGTTAGTGTTGTTATCACTAACTAGCTCCTGTGCAGATGAAGTAATTCCATGGTTGTTGAAACTATGCTAGAACGACCTGAGCAGTTACAGACAGACATGTGCGACAGTTATTTGATATGTGCGCGTGTCTAACTGACCCAAGAGGATCTAATTCGTGCTTCTGAGTTTATATACCTGTGTTTAGACCCTCTGTAATTATTTTTGAGCTTTATTGAGTTGTAATTTTCGATTTTGAGAGATTTTATGAGTCAGTTACTCTCTAGCTTTTCATAGTTTGATTCTTGGAGAGATTAGAAAATCCCTTGATGTGATTTTTGCACTTTTAGAAGATCTTCCGTTTATTCATCAAGGTCTGCGTTGAATTTGCTTCGATAAGTTCATCTTGTTGAAGAAACTCGTTTCTACATTTTTGTGTTGCAAAGTCGTCTTGGCGAAGAGGCTTTGAAGGAATCTGAAGGAGAGGATTCAGGATATCTGCTACACCTGATTTCCAAGACTTGAAGATCAGAACAATCGGAGGTTACCTGTTTGGCCTGACTGTCCAAGGATCGGTGTTGTGGGGGAGTCCAGACAACGATCAATCTGCAGACTGTAAGTCGTGTGAGGTAGAGTCAGTTCCTTGATTGTTAGATTGTTTTAGTCTTAGTTTTCTTAAGTGATAGTATTAGAGCCTGGATTGGAATCTCCCAGACGTAGATCCGTTGGATCGAACTGGGTTACCAAATTTGTGTGTCATTACTTTCCGCTGCATTACACTTTCTGCACACGCACACTATCGTTCACAAATCGTTTTAACTACCGCTCGACTACGGACTTAACAAGATTTCAGTATTATCTGGGACCGACAATTGGTATCAGAGCGGCAGACTCTGACGTATTAGAGGCGATTTGAAGAAATCTTGGAATTCTTGGAAAGATGAATAGAGAAGGCGCATCACTTTCAAGACCACCATTGTTCGATGGCACTAACTACAGATATTGGAGAACTCGGATGAAGATTCATCTAATGGCCTTTGGAGATGAAGTATGGGATGCAGTTGAGACAGCCTGGCAACCACCAATTCGACCGCGAGCTGCAGCTGAAGGTTCCACAGAACCACCTGGTAGTTGGCCAGCAACCAAGGCTGAATATACACAAGCTGAAAAAGTTGCCAAGAAAGGAAACTATACAGCCCTTAATGCAATTTTCAGTGCTATGGACGAGACGCAGTTCAAACTAGTCACCAACCACACGCTAGCTCATGATGCATGGAAAACCCTAGAGGTGATGTATGAAGGTTCTGAGGATGTTCGAGCTACCAAGTTACAGCCAGTTGAGACCATATTCGAGAATCTGAAGATGAACAAAGACGAATCGATCTCAACCTATTACGAGAGGTTCAAAGACATTGTAAATCAAGCCTATTCCTTGGGATTGATTTATGATAATCAAAAGCTCGTTCGAAAGATGTTCAGGACTCTCACCAAGAAGTATGCCCCGAAGGTTGCTACATTGGAAGAATTGGATAAGTTGAACACTATCACATTGGATGGTCTAGTGGGAATTCTTCAAACCTATGAAATGAATCACTTGGAAGAAGAACTACCAAGAACCATTGCTCTAAACATTGAAGAAGATTCTGGAGATAGTTCTGAAGATGAGGTAGTCCACTTAATGAAGAAATTGACCAGACTGCTTCAAGAAAGAAGGAACAAAATAAAGACTCAAGATCGCAGTTCTGATGATGTTCAGACGACTGACAGACCACCCCGCAGAGATTCTAAAAGAAAAGACAGTAGTAAAAATGATCGATCAGATAGAAAGAGCAAAAACCATGAGAAGCCTGACAAATTCACTTCTGTGATATGCCATGAATATGGAGGAACGGGACACTTTAAATCTGAATGTGCCACGGCCAAAAGGAATGAAATGAAGGCAAAGAAAGCATTGCAAGCAACCCTAAGTGATCGAGACGACAATGAAACTTCTGAGGATCAGACCAATGACACAGAAGAAGTTGTTGCATTTACGTTGAGAGATGCAAGCCTCACTCCATTGGAAGGTATAATCAAATCATTATGTTTTTCACCTAACAAAGATGCTTCTGATTCAGGTGACGGTGATGATGATTATGATCAATTAATTGCTGATTACAATGAGCTTAAAGAAGAATTTGAAGCTGTTGTTCGGGAAAATAAGAAGTTGTTGGGACAATGTAACACCCCCAATTTCAAAACATCAAAATAAAGGGGATGTTACTGCCATCATTAATGTTTCAAAAATTAATTGTGCAAAAGCCATCATTAATTTAAAAGGGTTTTATTTACTAAAATTTAAATAGAATGCAAAGCTTGAATCCCAGCCCCAATGTGTGCACGTGCTCATGACTACTCACTTGCGAATCATGAAAAAAGAGAATAGAAAAACACACACACAACTCAGTATAAACTGGTAAGTTAATCACAGTTCCATAAGGACAACACAAAGAAATGACACCACCGCAATATTAACATATTTAATATAAACGCGAATTAGTATTGATGATGACACCCTTAACCAAATAATCCGCATAAACCGCATAGTCCGCATAATCCGCAAATCTTTGTCTAAACCTATAGCACCGGTGCCCTAACCTAAGCCCGCATGCGAGGTTAGGGGTTTAGACCCACAAATACCACATATTCAAAGGTTCGTCAACCTGGATTTAATTAAATTTTTGACAGAGGGGGCGAGTTTCGTCGCTGCAGACCCGTCACGGTCCTGCCCCTCATCGCACAATCCGCAAAATCCGCACATAAGCATCTACTCGTCAATACCAATCCAACCACACAAATGAGAAAAGATACTTTACAAGTTCCTTTTTATTTCAGCAAAATAAAATAATACTTAAGACAATGAACGAGTAAGGGTTACTACAAAAATTAGTTTCGTCTTAATCCAGGAGAAATAATTAAATAAAACCACATTAGTAAAACAACAATTATATTCCAGTAACATAGTGATCGCAGAAGCTTTGTGAATGGAATTAATACAAACTGGAGGACAATACCAATTGGTCAACAGGTGCTTTTACCATCTACTAAACTAGGAATAGGGATGTATCTTGGGACATGGACACGTGTTCTACACCCTACAATATGTTTCATATTTGACTTCATGAAAGTAATTGCAACACATGATAGAATATACCAATTAAATAATAAAGTATATTTATACAAGTGTATATAGACTCAGATTGGCAAATTTTATTTTTAACTGGAGGTGAAGGAACCGAGGAAAGCAGCTTCGGAATCATTACAGACTTTAATAGACTTGAAAATAATATATTAGTTACTTCGATTGCAATTTAACACAAAACACGGATGACAATATTTCTAGGTTTCAAGCGAAATTAAATAATTCAAGATGCAGAAGGGAAGAGACGAATGTAGGAAAACATGGAATTAACTTACAGTGATAAAAGAAAAAAAGGAACGAAAGCTGGTCTCCCACCACGAACGGGAAAATGTTGGACCGCTACACACACTCCACAGATGGCAGAAGGAGTGGTGGCTACCAATTAGGTTTTCTACTCCTAATTTATAGTTTGATCGTGGGTCTTGAATGCGAGATTCATGGGATTGAACTAATTTAAATCAATTGTATCCATCTCATATCCCTATCATATCCCAACTGTTGGGATTGGATTTAATTTAAATCACCTATAAATCTATGCATAATTATTATTTACCTATTTTAGTTGATTAGTCCATTTATGTATTTATGACTACTATTTTTACGGGTATCACAGACAACTCGCGGACGTCGGAATTTCTTATGATCTAGAAGTTTAGAAGAAAGTAATACAAAATGAACTAGATTCCTTGAAGAGGTAGAATGATAAGCTTAAAGCCCAAAATTCTGATTTGCAAAAGGAGTTAGATGATTTGAAACTCAAGAACGACGATCTACAAAAGGTAAACAAAGGTAAAAGTGCTCTTGATGAAATTCTAACTTCTGGAAAACGTTTTGGAGATCAAACAGGTATTGCTCTTGATGAAATTCTAACTTCTGGAAAACGTTTTGGAGATCAAACAGGTATAGGTTATAACAAGAAATCAACTTCAAGCAATACCATGTTCGTAAGTGGAGGATACTTGACTTCGCAATACAAGGAGACTGGCAGGATGTTACAACGCCGTCCAGATGACGGAATGACTGCAGTTATTGTCAACTACCTGGACATTCTGCAAACACATGTATCAGAATAGTACGAGACTTAATGAATGGTCGAGCTGTTGTTTGGCCATCACAAGAACTTCGAAAAAGGATCAGAGTACAAAGAGTATGGATTCCAAAGAAGAAATGTCTGCCACTGAAAGATGTTGAGACCACAACAGAACAACAAGCCATATCAACTAAAGAGAATTTCGGACTTATGATTTCAGAGTCAGAAAGGGAAGGTATTGGACCAACCCAGCACAAAGTTTGAACCACTTGAGCTTGAGATAAAGATTGTAGCTGTGATGAAGCTGTTACTGAAGTGTCATAATTACTCACAGACTACAGTATCAATGGGTAAACATATTTTATTTTTCATTGATATATTTTTGAGCTAATGAATTTTTGATTGCTTTTTTTTTTTTAAAAAAAAAGAAGATATTAGGTTATTTATATGAACGACACCTATGAGTTTGATGATTCTTCCATCATGGGGGAGATTTGGTGTTGATGGTATGGTTCTGACTAATACTGACTGGTACTCATGACAACTGGGTAACGATATTTCTAAACTTTTGGATGATTATTTTGGAATGGTTATTGTTGGACAATATTTGTATATGATTGTTTTTTTTTGACTGCTCTAATTGGATGATTTCTGAACTGAATTACTTTTGAACTTGCACTATTATTGGTCTGTAATAGTTGTTATGTAATTCTAATGACTGCTGAACTAAGTTTTTATTTGCTCTGAAGTTTTTATATCTGTACTATGATTATGCTCTGAATGTTGATGGATGTTTTTTCTGATTCGTTTTGATTATTCCTTGACATCCTATTTGTGAATCACATTTATTTTTCTATGATATGATCTCTTATACTCTTTGGACTTAGATAGTTTCAACACCATTTGGTGATGGAATTATCATCTCCACAAGAGTGGGGGAGATTGTTGTTATCACTAACTAGCTCCTGTGCAGATGTAGTAGTTCCATGGTTGTTGAAACTACGCTAGAACGACCTGAGCAGTTACAGACAGACATGTGCGACGGTTATTTGACATGTGCGCGTGTCTAACCGACCCAAGAGGATCTAATTCGTGCTTATTTGTGTTTAGACCCTCTGTAATTAGTTTTGAGCTTTATTGTTGTAATTTTCGATTTTGAGAAATTTTATGAGTCGGTTACTCTCTAGCTTTTCATAGTTTGATTCTTGGAGAGATTAGAAAATCCCTTGATGTGATTTCTGCACTTCTAGAAGATCTTTCGTTTATTCATCAAGGTCTGCGTTGAATTTGCTTCGATAAGTTCATCTTGTTGAAGAAACTCGTTTCTACATTTTTGTGCTGCAAAGTCGTCTTGGCGAAGAGGCTTTGAAGGAATCTGAAGGAGAGGATTCAGGATATCTGCTACACCTGATTTCCAAGACTTGAAGATCAGAACAATCGGAGGTTACCTGTTTGGCCTGACTGTCCAAGGATCGGTATTGTGGGGGAGTCGAGACAACGATCAATCTGCAGACTGTAACTCGTGTGAGATAGAGTCAGTTCCTTGATTGTTTGATTGTTTTAGTCTTAGTTTTCTTGAGTGATAGTATTAGAGCCTGGATTGGAATCCTCCAGACGTAGATCCGTTGGATCGAACTAGGTTACCAAATTTGTGTGTCATTACTGTGACACCCCGGCCCGCTAGGGAGCCGGAAGTGCTTTCGAGCATTTTTCGGGTTTGAAGTCTGGCCCCACAGGTCAACAGAACTCTTTCCAGTCCGCTTTGGCCTCACTCGCGCACATCCTGGGAGACTTCCCAGGAGGTCACCCATTCTTAAGACTACTCTACAACAAGCACGCTTAACTGTGAAGTTCTTATGGGATGGTCACCAGAAAAGAAAGGTGCACCTTGTTGACATGAGTAGATTTTTCAATCCTTTTAAGCTATTCTTCCATACACTCTCTCGGGGTATTACAATTACTTTCCGCTGCATTACATTTTCTGCACACGCACACTATCGTTCACAAGTCGTTTTAACTACCGCTTGACTACGGACTTAACAAGATTTCAGTATTATCTGGGACCAACAGTTAGATTCATCTAGTTGTAAAGTTTTAGAATATATATTTTATATAATTTTTACTTATATTTATTTTGAGATATTAATGATTAAAAAATATATTGGATTGTATGCCGAAATCAAACCGGACATCTTGGTTGGGACGGAGAGAGTAGTTACTTAGTGGGTGTTTGGATAAGATGCAGGAAAATAAATTATCTAATTATTGCGTTTCCAAAACGTAAATAATCAGTTTAACCGTAAAAAATGTGCTGCAAACCTGATTATTTGCATCTTGAAAATGCAATAATCAGATAATCTATTTCATATCGCACATCCAAACACCCACTTAATTATACTTTATAATACAATTACATTATTGGATATACTTGTAACACTCCAAAAATTCAAAACTTAAAATTCGCTACAAGAATTTCGTGGGTAGGTGACGAAAGGATTTCTTCGCCTTATTTGGTGCCTAGCGCTCTAGACGACGAAATCTGCTAGGCGACGAAGTTTTAGGCGACAACTTCAATAAAATTTCGTAGCCAAATTCGTCACCTTGTCGTAAATTTCTTGTAGTGAAAAGTTTCGGAATTTCTTGTAGTAAAATTTCGGAATGTACTACTGAATTTCCTACCTACTACTACCTCTACCTACTACTACTACTAAGGCAGATTTCTTATTGAAGTACATTACTATCTTTTACATGTTTTAAAAATGTAAAACTACCACCATTACTACTACTACTACTACAATTTAAAGTATGCCACGGCATTACGACTTCAATTTAAAGTATGCCGCTACTACTACTACCCCATTATATATTTAAATTTAATTTAATAAGAATATTTTATCATGCATATACATACTTTAAATTTAAAATGTACATTACTATCTTTTACATGTTTTACCAGCGGCATCTAAAGAATACGAGGATACCACCACTCAATAATAATGGGGAATCGAATCCACAAGAAATCATATAATCCATCATGGGGAATCAAACCCATAGGAGTTTACATCACTACAAGAAAAAACTGATCTAGCAACCTCCAAATCCAGTCGCAACATCCAAAAAATTGGTCTCTACAGCTTTTGGCGACCAGGACAGGAAACTATAGGTTGCTATAGGCTTGGTTAGTATTTCAACGGCGACCACAATATTACAGGTCGCCTGCTCCTGCGACCGGCCTAGCAACCCCATTGGAGGTTTCTAATTTTGAATTGTGGAGGTCGCAACCCCATTGGAGGTTGCTAATTTTGAATTGTGGAGGTCCCGAATCTGGTCCAAAATCTGTTTAGTGACATCCATGGCAACCCCATCTGTCAGTCGCAAGGTTTACAAAACCAATTCAGAATCCAAACCAGAACGTGTCCCAATACAGTTCTCCATTACATTTTAGTGGTCATACCTGCCTACATTGAAAAAATCCACCAATATGCATAAAATACTAAAATAATTAATTTAATATATACAAATTCACCAAATAGTCAATACATTATTTGGAATCTTGCAAATATTTAATTAAAATAAACCATACCATCCTCAAAATACATGATAAATATCATCTTGACATTCACACTACTGTTACACTACAAATTACAAAGCATTGCCTGTTGTATTTACAAATAGATTACATTTTAGGAGATGTGTGGGCAGAATACCTACTGGATATGTCAATGAACGATTGAAATTTGAATGATTCAGACACTCTTTTCCAATTTCGGGTATAACTCTAGCAATCAACAAAGCCTGTGTTAGGTCCGTTTGTGAGGATAACCAGTGAACTAGTCCTGTAAACTAGTTCAAACACTTTTCGTGAACACGTTAATCAGTTTTAAAATAATAAGCAGCGGAATAAAAATAAACTGAAAAGTAAACGAACTCAAAGATTTGTTGACCCAGTTCGGCACAAGCCTACATCTGGGGGATACCAATCCAGGAGGTTTCACTACTTGTTTAACTTGATCCACGATCCAAACAATAGTGATTTAGTTTGCCCAACTCCAATCTCCAAGCGGTTGAATTGTCGAACCAAAACACTCCCTTGTTTTGGTGAAGATTTCCCCGACCTTACTTCAATTCCTTGAAGGCTCCTCCTTCAAGTTACCCTTGGTCGAAAACTGTTGACAAACCCGTCTTCAAGAGTTGTTTTCAGTTAAGCTCGTGTATTGACGACTCCATGGAATCCTTGACTGAATTCGTCGACTTCAATCAAGACATCAGTAGCACATTGTCGACCCAATCATCCAAGGTCGTGTTGGTCGAGTAACTTCCTTCAAGATGATGTAATCACGAACACAGGAAGGAAAAATGACTTTTCTCACTTCGGGAGGAAAGCACAAAAGAATTGAGAGATTGATTCAAAAGTCATCCGATTCATTCCTCGGCCTTCAGTATTTGAAGTGAGTGAGATCTCCATTCTAAGGTAAGATATTATTTCCATAACTCTTTCTTTCCTTAGAATGGAGTTGCCCGGAATAGGAGATACTTGTTGCCAAACTTCACGAACACGATCCGGGCAAGAGATCAGCTGACCGTTGAAGATAATCCCATGCAGATTCGCCAGCTTCTCTATCTTTAAATAGTTTGTCGAATAATAGAATGGTTGGTCCAACGAAGTAGTCCAGACATCGGTTGTGAACACATTTGCTCAAAATTGGTTCCCAACAATCTCCCCCTTTTTGGCAGAATGTGGGCCAGTACATGAGTTGATCAAACCGATGTCTAGACTAATAACACAAGCATATAACTGAAGAAGTTCACCTCATTTAATCCAACCACCAATTACAATCATTCCCATTTCCTAACAAACTATTCTAATGCTCCGTACAAAATGCCTATCCGTCTAGGATCATGTACACTAAAACAACACATGGCAAATAAAAACAGAGAAGCATCAAAGTTCAATTATTACAGGCCATTGTGCAATATCCAAAAACAGTTAACATAAATAGTTCTAGCAGTTTATCAGGACACAGAAATAAAAAGAAATTTACCCTTCAGCAGCAGCAGACTCCCCCTCCTTGTTATAGTGCATGCCAAGAGGAACCTATCAACGGTTATATCAACTGAACTCCCAATCTGGCGCACATTATGCTCAAAAAAGCAGATCATTCAGATTCCTCAGAGGAATCTGCATCAGAATCTTCAGATTCCTCCTCTGGAGTGGTATCCATGTACTTATCATCATCAGACCATACATCTAGGAGCTGTCTGAACAGCTTTTCAGCAGCTTGAACTCTAGAGTGGACCTGTGCTTCCAACACTTTCAGATGGTTAATATGATCAACAAGCTCATCACGTACCAAAGAGAAGGCATCTTTGGCAGGAATTCTTCCTCCTGGTCCAGGCAGATCTGGTTTCTTTTTCACAAGAGCAGAGGACAGCTTGAAATCAGCCACGTCTTCGGGTCGATCATGTTTACTCCCAAGAATGCAAAGGTGCTTCAGGTACTCAAAGATGAGGGCAGGGAAGGGCAATGTGGTGTTGTACTTTCTCTTGATCTTTCCAGCAAATACCATCATTTGTTCAAGCACAAGGACTCCATAATTGATCTCATAGTTTTGGTCGATGGCATATAGCAACATACACATATTCTTTGACACAACAGAGTGATTAGTCGTGGGCATAACATTATGTGCACAGAGTTTATAGAGGAGTGAAAACGTTTGAGTTAAAGCACCAGTACTTAAACCTTTACCATGAATCTTTTGCCCCTCCTTCTCCGTGAGTTCCTCAGCAATTTTGCCCATATGAAATTTTGCAGAGCAAGAGTAAACAGACTTGAAAGATGGACGAGATACCTGAGCAAATTTGTTGAGGGATTTGGCCGTCAGTCCGAACAGTTCTCCTTGGACATAGCTTAGTTCGAACCAGGGACTCTTTGGATTGAGGACGTCTTCGCTCAGGTTTGCATAGAAATGCCTAACTAGCTGTCCTTTGAATTGTTTGATTTCAGTGGCCCAGAAGAGCAAGGATCTCTTCTCCAGGTATTGATGTCATCCCATCTCCTCGTACCTTTCGGCAGCAAACTTTATCTCCGGGTGCACCTTCATCTTTTCAAGTACTGTTGTGAAGTACTGTTTAGACACCTCATAGTAGAACTCAGTGGTTATTGCATTTTCAGCATCGATGATCTCAGGTTCATGGTCTTCGGACGATGATTCAACAACTTTCCTCTTTTTGGATGTTGCAGCCTTGGAAGACCCTTCCGGTTCTGAACGTGTTCGCTTCTTTAGTTCAGACTCCTTCTTTGAACTGCTTGCAGGTGGAGGTGGAGTTGGTTCACGAGTCTCCACATGAGTTTTCTCTACTTCCATGTGTTCAAGTTCTCCTTCTTCTTCGGTCTCCTCATCTGTTCCTTCTTGATCATCCTCTTGGTCAGATACCTCTTGACCACTTTGAGTGTCCTGTGATCCCAGGTCCTCGGACTTGTCTTCTTGAATATTTTCTAGATTCTCCCCCTCAGTGTATTCATCTATGGCTTGAATAGTGTCACCTTCTAATTTATCTACAGATGATGAAATTCTCATCTCCTCCTGTGTGTCTGGATTCCACCACAGTAGTTGGTTCAGGCTCCTGTCTCGGAATTGCTTTGCCTTGCTGGCTGGCTGTCCATTCCCTTTCTTCAGTGATTTCATTTGCAGCATTGTTCTTCTCATCCTCACTGATGTCTACTATAGACTCATCTTCTGAACTTTCTAACTCAGACTCAATGTAATCAAGATCAGCTTCCTCTTCATCAAGTTGTTCAGTGGCAGGCTGTTCGGACTCCTTTGGTGGACTCTTGGGCACTTCAACAGTAATGACTGTCTGTTTATCCTTGAGACTCTGCACATTTGTAGAAGTGAGACTTGGTTTAGTTGTGGCACTCGGTCGGTCAGCCCCCTTCTTCCCTGGAGTTTTCTTCTTAGCCTTTGTGGTGGACACCTTTGGGGCATTCTTAGGAACTGCTTCAGTAACATTTTTTATCATGGTGGCTTCAGCTTCTTTGTCCGTTCCCATTGAGGGAAGCTCGGCCAAGATAGACTCCAGTGGCTTTAATTCCTGGGCAACGTCAGCTTCCACTCGTTCACTGATGGAGGCATTCTTCTTGGCCACGGCTCTCTCTTGGTTTGGTGGTGGAGACAGACTTTTCTTTCACCTTTTGAGAGCCTACCTCCTTCTGTTTCATAGTATTGGTTCCGGCTACTTCGGCTCAAATATCAAGGGGATATTGAACAGCAATTGTGGCACCCTTCTCTCCGGCAGTGGATGGAGATGAAGAATGGAATGGAACAGGTTCGAGAGATGGTGTTTCAGAGATGGTCTGTTCTACAATCGCCTGTTGAACTGCTTTAGCACGGCCTTTGGCACTGGACTCCTCTGGAGAGATCACCTTCTTCCTTCCTTTTGACGAAGCGGGAGTGGGATCCTGTGATTTGGAGCTTTGGCTTCCTCGTGTCTTCACCATGGTAGTTTTGTAATGAAAAGTTGGGAAAGAACAAGTAAATGCGCACAATGTGTATGAAGAGAATATTTGAACGATAGACTAAGTAAATAAGTAGAGAGAGAGAGAGAGAGGATGTAAGCAGTTTTGGAGAGGTTATGAATAGAGAAACTTCCCTTGAATGAGAAAATGAAGGAGAATCACGGTTTCCAAAGGCAGTCATGATCAGTGGCGTATCTAGAGGGCTTGAGGGTGGTCACTTGCACACCCTCAAAAAAAAAATAATTTATTTTCATATATTTTTAATTATATATTTATATGTATATATGTAATATATATACTTATATTTATTTTATAATATATATATGTGTTTATATATATATATATTTAAATATTTATATGTATATTAATATTATTTTATTACATATATCCATATTTTTTAATTAATTTAATTTTACTTATTTAATTTAATCCGCTAGTTTAAAAACATCTTCTATATCAATCATTCTTCTTCCCTAGATTATTTTCCCAATTTCATTTCTTCAATTAGAAGTCTAAACTCTTTGAATATGCAAACCTATTTCAATCGTTTCTTCAATATTGAACTCTGTATATTCCCTTAAATATGAAATTTGCTTTCTCCGTTCCATTGTTTTCATAAGTTTTCACTTACTTTTAACTAAAAACTTTGACTTTTCATCTATATTTTATTTCCAATATTAATTAGAGAATTTCTAACAAATGTAAAGTTTTTAAATTCTACTACATCCGTCCCATTTGAAATGTTCTGTTTGATTTCTGCACACAATCCAATAAACTTTTTAAATCGTTAATATCTCAAAATATAAATAAGCAAAAATTATGTAAAAGATATATTATAAAACTTTACGATTAGACGAATCTAACAAGACCGAACTCGACTATTTTTTTCAAAAATATACTTACAATAATATCGAGTCAAAGTTGAACAATCAACAGTATAAAAAAATCAAACCGGACAATTGAGGTGGGACGGAGGGAGTATTATTTGTTGATGTTTGGAGTTTCTGCGAGATAATTAATATTATCAAATCCGAATTGGAGAGTCTTTTATGCGATGAGGATTGTGAAACTCAAATTGTGGAATCATATGGGTTATTATATGTTAAAAATACTTTAAGTTTGCACACCCTGATATTCATTCTTAGAATCGCCACTGGTCATGATCACAATTTTTGAATTTGGATACAAATAACCGTTCCCGCCGGCTGATTCCGTCAGTCGTGTCATGATGGACTGTCAAATCAAGTTTAAAATAAACTACTACCATTTTGAATTATTGTAACCATGGTTACTTGATTTATCCTGCAGAGATTTCCTTCCAAAGTAATTAATATTACACAAAAAAACATATTTAAGGTAATAAAATATATGCATAAAATTTATGAAAACACAAATATGGAAATTGCATAAATTTAAAACTTATTCCATGTTTTGCGGGATCTTAGGTGATCGTGCATAGGCCGAGATCCCTTCTCAATTTTTCGAATCTTTTACGATCTAATGTCTTGGTGAGAATATCCGCATGTTGCTCATTAGTTCTGTAACACCCCGGATTTGATAACCCAGGCCGGGATGTCACCGCCACACCTCCCTAGCAAGACACGGTTTCTCCGAGCTTGCTAAACAGATGCAAGGCTATGGTTTTTCAGAATTTTAAAATATTCAAACAGCCCTTTATAATATAATTTAAAAATCATAATATCAAAGTTGCAGCGGAAAGTAATATTTACATATGTATAATGCAGCGGAATTTAAGTATAGGGCCGACATGGCCAAAACACGGGTTAAACAGGCCCGTTAATGCAAGTTGTAATTAAATGCAGGAATTTAAAAATAGAGTTTTTCCCGATTGTTCGCATGTATGCATATGATGATGCATAATCCTCATACTCTGAAAGAAAAAGGAAAGAAAATATGGTTTGGTCAGCAAAACGTGCTGAGTAAGTTAACACCTACTATGATCAAGGGGTTTCAAAATCTTTAATTAGATTTAAGAAAAACATGTGCATACAAGACATGATTTAAATTTTATTCGTCTAATAATAATTTAATTACATATTTGAAAAGACAAGGATTTCCACAAGATCATAATTTTAAACACGTATAAAGAGGTTTAATTAAATAATTAAATTTTTACTCCGAGGCATACATACAAACAACTCATCTATCAATTTAAAATTAATAAGTTAATTGTGTACTTGAACATGCATTTAATCCATAATAACAATTTAATAAGATATGAAAATTTAAAGACATAATTTTAAATGCATAATTTAAAGACGGGCATAAATAAATAAATACTTAAAAACATTAAATCTTTTATTTCCCCGTTACGTAACCATTTCTCAATATTTTGTATAGCCGGTGATCCGGCGGTCGCAGCCGTGTCGTAAGTATCTTGTATAGCCGGTGATCCGGCGGCCGCAGCCGTGTCGTATTTCAAGTATTTCATTGGCCGTTTTGGCACAGTTTCTCATAACATTCACCCTCGGCCGTTTTGGCACGAAGCGAAAAACTAGGGGGCGTTCTATTGAGCATTTTCCCCCTACGTCGGTCACTCTCGGCCGTTTTGGCACGAAGCGAAAAGCTAGAGGGGCACTCCATCGAGCACTCACCCCCTACATAGGTCACACTCGTCCGTCTAGGCACGATGCGAAAAGCTAGAGGGGCACTCTATCGAGCACTCACCCCGTACATAGCCAAGTATCTCATAGGTTTTAATTTAGTGTAACGGGATTTTTCAAAAGTATAGATATATCGTATTTCAAGGTCTCGACCGTTTGTTTCGATATTTCAAAATCTCTTCGATTTAAAATCATTTGACGTTACAGTTTACGCCTTTTTAATTCAAAAATTCATTTCAAGTCGGAAAAATCTGAAATTTTCACAGTTAATCAAAAACGTCCTAACGAACAACTTTCGTGTTTTAATTTTTTCGAAATAAGTTGAGGAGACATGTCAAAAATCGAGTTTATTACGCAAGCAGAATTCTGTCCGGACTCAGGTTTGTCACAGTTCAAATTTTCGACTTTTTAACATATCAAATGGACTCCAAAAATTCTGAAATTTTATATGCACATACTAGACATGATTATCTACAACTTCCATTTAGATTGCAAAGATCAAATCGGACTAGAAAATATAGAGACATGCTCATCAAGTTCGGATATGTTCACAGTCAGATTTCGAAAAGTCTTATCAAGGCAGTTTATGTTTGATGCGATTTAAAATAGCAAACATCGACGAAAATGTCTGAAATTTTTACACAATATAGAATAATATGTTAGGATTAAAAGTCTAGTTTTGAATTTTTTGGTTTGAACTCTCGAAATAGGGGTTTTGGTTCGATTTCAAATCTATCACAGTTTCAAGTTTGAATCTCAAGGCAGGTTGGTTCTCGGCCATTTTTGGATATCAAAACGCAAAGAAAAATTATGAAAATTTTACACGAACTAGATCTATGTCTTAGGAACGTTTTTCATGTTTTAAGTTTTTCTGTTTGAGCAGTTTTAAGGGTTCGAAAAATTCACACAAAATTGTTGCGCCGAGGGTTTTTCGTGTTGAAAGATTTTAGAGTTATTAAATCTATATGTTTGGTTGCATTTTAAGTCACCCAAAACCAAGTAAGTATTAAATTACAGTGGGGATGATGTCTAGGAGGCCACAGGGTCGTCCGAAATCCACGGGATGTCACGAACGAATCTCCTCAAGTCGATTTCCTCTTCCAACGTCCTCGAACCGAATCCGAAAGCAAAAGTCTAGGGTTAGATCGGATTTTCGGGCATCGAAACTTAAACAAAAACCTATGGACGACTTACCACAATCTGGAATACTAAAGATGTTGTTCTCCATGCCTCCTTCGTCGATTCCCGTCGCCGGAAAGTGATCGGAAAGTCGTCGGTAAGTGAAGAACTTGTGTTTTCGGTTTTTGGGAGAGTTTTGGATGATGGATAAGTTTGAGAGGCTGAGAATGGAGTGGAAATCTGTCAATGATCGTCCTATAGGCCTTTCCCCCGACTGGGATTGGGTTTCCAAAGTCGGGACACGAAAATATGGTAAGAAAATCGTCAAAACGCGTCAAGTACAGCTGCCTGTGTGGTTGGCACGGGGTTGGCGCGGTTTATAGCCCAAAACCATGCGGAGAGCGCGCGGCCTGGTCTGGGCCGTGTGTCCGGACTGGGCCGTGCGATCCCGTCGAGCCTTTCCTCCTCTCTTTCGGGTTTCTATGCTCCTATATTTTCGGGCTCAATTTTTTTCGGGTCATTCCCGGATTATAAATTCTTATCTTAAATTTATTTCGACTCAAATGAATTTCATGTTTTAAATCTTAAGTCCGTCGGTCTCGGGTTCGTCGGCTTCCAATTCGTCGTTTTTTGACTCCCGTGTAAATCGTTTCCTACTTCGCGGGTTCTTGGAATTAAAATTCTTTTCTTTCTTGAATTTAATTCCAATTCTTTTGACTTGATTAAATGGAATGTCTTCGGGCTTCCTTTCCTTCTTTTATTCCATTTTGAATTTTTTGAATCTATCGGCGTTTCATTTCCGAGCAGTAATCTATTGTGATAAACTATTTTCTCCTTCTCGGAGATGTTTCGACCTTGATCGGAATAAATCTTATTCCTTTGGACGTTGATAAAAATCTGGGGTATTACAGTCTACCCCCCTTAAGAATCAACTTCGTCCTCGAAGTTGTGTTTCGGCTTTTCTCACGCTAAGAGTTAGGGTCCTTTTTGTTTATTTTATTATTTTACGATATTGTGTTATTGAATTATTGTTCGATTGTTGATTGTTTGTTGTTTGATTATTGTTTAACTGAACCCAAAATTGAAATTTCCGAGTTGCCTACGTACCCTGTGAAGGGATGAAGTCATTACGTAGTTCAAAACAATTTTGAATTTGTTTATTTGGGATACAAAATATTCGGGTTTCAAAAATACATGCTTATGCATTATTACAGGGTATTACATCCTCTCCCCCTTAAGATTACAGTTATGTCCCCATAACTGCCTGCACATTATTCCCACGAAGGTTCGAGTATCGTCGCCTAGCACATGTATGTCCGCTTCTTTTACCACATTTAACGTCCCATGAGTCCCCCTTGGTTATTTGTGGCTAGTTAGGTCCAGCGACCAGATCATCTCTTTTGGTTATATTCTTAATCTGGGTTCGACATTCTTTCATCCGATGTCCACGTCGACCACATCGGAAGCATGTGTCGGGTTGAGGGCATCCCCTCACCAGATGAGGTTGGTTACAGCTTAGGCATCGGGGCACGTAGCCTTTACGGGTGAAAATTCTTCTATTATTGCCTCCATCGTCGCCTAGGGCTGGTCCATTTGGGCCTTTGCAAAGGTTATTCCTATCCGAGTCTTTATCAGCTCCGCGGTCCTTACCTCTCTTGTCTTGTGCTTGGGGACCTTGGCTAGATTCATCTATCGCCTTCCGCGTGAGTCCCTGAACTCGTGCAACCGCTACCGCACGATCATAAACAGCTTGTGGGTCAGAGTAGTGTACCCCCGTGATTACTTCCCTAATGGCCAGGTTTAACCCCATCTCAAATTTCTGAGCCTTGTCGGAGTCAGTTGGTACTAGCCTCGTAGCAAATCGTACTAGCTCCTTGAATTTGGTGTAGTACTCTTGCACTGTCTGTGCGCCTTGCCTTAGGTTAATGAATTCCTCGTACTTTATCGCTTTGGTGCTTAATGGGTAGAACCTCTCCCTCAGAGCTTCCTTAAACTCTTCCCAAGTGTAGGCTTTCTCATCTTCCACTAATTTCCTCTGGAGGTTTTGCCACCACTCATCGGCTTCACCTCCTAAGTAGTAAGTTGCTGCATGTGTCTTTTCCTCATTAGGGCATTTGATAGCGTTTAAGAGTTTATCGAACGTACGGATCCACTCCTCTAGTTTGGCGGGATCTTCCTCCCCATCATAGTGTGGTGGTTGATAGGGATTTACCAAAGCTAGATAGTTGTTTCGAGCTACTGGCGGAGGTATTGCCGCTTGTGCCCTATGCACCTCGGCGTTTCCTAATACTACGAGTACTTCTTCTACCATCCTTAAACGTTCATCCATGTTGTTGGGAAGATGAGGCGCTCGATCTCCTATGTTCGGAGGAATCTCATTGTTGTTAGGTGCGCTTGGGAGGTCAGTGTCAATGCCGTTTGGACTTACTTTCCTCGGCTTTCTCCTAGGTGCCATTTTCTATTATTAAGCACGCGAAGGTGAGTTTCTAAGTGATCAAGATCTAGGACTAAGGCAAAGTTAGTCTCAAGTTAACGCTTCTAAGTCAAGTCTCAAGGTCATGTCGAACACTGGAGTGAGAAGTTTAGGTATCACATATGATTCACATAAGAGGTTGGTACAGATATTTATGTATGCATATGCATATGTAATCCCCCCAATAAAAATTTAATGCATGCATTTATTTATCCATGGGTTTTAAAAATAAATTTATTCCATGGATAGATTAAAATAAGGATAAAAGGTTTGGGCCACTATATTGGGCCGAAGGAAATAAATTATTTGGGCTTTAAGTAAAAACAAGGTTATTGGGCCAACATAGTAATTAAATATTGGGCTAAAGATTTGGGCTAGGAAAAATAAATTTTGGGCTCAAAAGGTTTGGGATTTAAAATAATAAATTTGGGCTAAAAAATGTTAGTTTAAAAATAATAATGGATTTTGAAATATAATACTAGTTTAAAAATAATACTCGTAATAGTTTAAAAATAATAATACTAGTTTTAAAAATAGTCCGGGCTCTGATACCACTTTGTAACACCCCGGATTTGATAACCCAAGCCGGGATGTCACCGCCACACCTCCCTAGCAAGACATGGTTTCTCCGAGCTTGCTAAAGAGATGCAAGGCTATGGTTTTTCAGAATTTTAAAATATTCAAACAGCCCATTATAATATAATTTAAAAATCATAATATCAAAGTTGCAGCGGAAAGTAATATTTACATATGTATAATGCAGCGGAATTTAAGTATAGGGCCGACATGGCCAAAATACGGGTTAAACAGACCCGTTCATGCAAGTTGTAATTAAATGCAGGAATTTAAAAATAGAGTTTTTCCCGAATGTTCCCATGTATGCATATGATGATGCATAATCCTCATACTCTGAAAGAAAAAGGAAAGAAAATATGGTTTGGTCAGCAAAACGTGCTGAGTAAGTTAACACCTACTATGATCAAGGGGTTTCAAAATCTTTAATTAGATTTAAGAAAAACATGTGCATACAAGACATGATTTAAATTTTATTCGTCTAATAATAATTTAATTACATATTTGAAAAGACAAGGATTTCCACAAGATCATAATTTTACACACGTATAAAGAGGTTTAATTAAATAATTAAATTTTTACTCCGAGGCATACATACAAACAACTCATCTATCAATTTAAAATTAATAAGTTAATTGTGTACTTGAACATGCATTTAATCCATAATAACAATTTAATAAGATATGAAAATTTAAAGACATAATTTTAAATGCATAATTTAAAGACGGGCATAAATAAATAAATACTTAAAAACATTAAATCTTTTATTTCCCCGTTACGTAACCATTTCTCAATATTTTGTATAGCCGGTGATCCGGCGGCCGCAGCCGTGTCGTAAGTATCTTGTATAGCCGGTGATCCGGCGGCCGCAGCCGTGTTGTATTTCAAGTATTTCATTGGCCGTTTTGGCACAGTTTCTCATAACATTCACCCTCGGCCGTTTTGGCACGAAGCGAAAAACTAGGGGGCGTTCTATTGAGCATTTTCCCCCTACGTCGGTCACTCTCGGCCGTTTTGGCACGAAGCGAAAAGCTAGAGGGGCACTCCATCGAGCACTCACCCCCTACATAGGTCACACTCGTCCGTCTAGGCACGATGCGAAAAGCTAGAGGGGCACTCTATCGAGCACTCACCCCCTACATAGCCAAGTATCTCATAGGTTTTAATTTAGTGTAACGGGATTTTTCAAAAGTATAGATATATCGTATTTCAAGGTCTCGACCGTTTGTTTCGATATTTCAAAATCTCTTCGATTTAAAATCATTTGACGTCACAGTTTACGCCTTTTTAATTCAAAAATTCATTTCAAGTCGGAAAAATCTGAAATTTTCACAGTAAATCAAAAACGTCCTAACGAACAACTTTCGTGTTTTAACTTTTTCGAAATAAGTTGAGGAGACATGTCAAAAATCGAGTTTATTACGCAAGCAGAATTCTGTCCGGACTCAGGTTTGTCACAGTTCAAAGTTTCGACTTTTTAACATATCAAATGGACTCCAAAAATTCTGAAATTATATATGCACATACTAGACATGATTATCTACAACTTTCATTTAGATTGCAAAGATCAAATCGGACTAGAAAATATAGAGACATGCTCATTAAGTTCGGATATGTTCACAGTCAGATTTCGAAAAGTCTTATCAAGGCAGTTTATGTTTGATGCGATTTGAAATAGCAAACGTCGACGAAAATGTCTGAAATTTTTACACAATATAGATTAATATGTTAGGATTAAAAGTCTAGTTTTGAGTTTTTCGGTTTGAACTCTCGAAATAGGGGTTTTGGTTCGATTTCAAATCTGTCACAGTTTCAAGTTCGAATCTCAAGGCAGGTTGTTCTCGGCCGTTTCTGGATATCAAAACGCAATGAAAAATTATGAAAATTTTACACGAACTAGATCTATGTCTTAGGAACGTTTTTCATGTTTTAAGTTTTTCTGTTTGAGCAGTTTAAGGGTTCGAAAAATTCACACAAAATTGTTGCGCCGAGGGTTTTTCGTGTTGACAGATTTTAGAGTTATTAAATCTATATGTTTGGTTGCATTTTAAGTCACCAAAAACCAAGTAAGTATTAACTTACAGTGGGGATGATGTCTAGGAGGCCACGGGGTCGTCCGAAATCCACGGGATGTCACGAACGAATCTCCTCAAGTCGATTTCCTCTTCCAACGTCCTCGAACCGAATCCGAAAGCAAAAGTCTAGGGTTAGATCGGATTTTTGGGCATCGAAACTTAAACAAAAAATCTATGGACGACTTATCACAATCTGGAATACAAAAGATGTTGTTCTCCACGCCTCCTTCGTCGATTCCCGTCGCCGGAAAGTGATCGGAAAGTCGTCGGTAAGTGAAGAACTTGTGTTTTCGGTTTTTGGGAGACTTTTGGATGATGGATAAGTTTGAGAGGCTGAGAATGGTGTGAAAATCTGTCAATGATCGTCCTATAGGCCTTTCCCCGTACTGGGATTGGGTTTCCAAAGTCGGGACACGAAAATATGGTAAGAAAATCGCCAAAACGCGTCAAGTACAGCTGCCTGTGTGGTTGGCGCGGTTTATAGCCCAAAACCGCGCGGAGAGCGCGCGGCCTGGTCTGGGCCGTGCGTCCGGACTGGGCCGTGCGATCCTGTCGGGCCTTTCCTCCTCTCTTTCGGGTTTCTATCCTCTTACATTTTCGGGCTCGATTTTTTTCGGGTCATTCCCGGATTATAAATTCTTATCTTAAATTTATTTCGACTCAAATGAATTTCATGTTTGAAATCTTAAGTCCGTCGGTCTCGGGTTCGTCGGCTTCCAATTCGTCGTCTTTTGACTCCCGTGTAAATCGTTTCCTTCTTCGCGGGTTCTTGGAATTAAAATTCTTTTCTTTCTTGAATTTAATTCCAATTCTTTTGACTTGATTAAATGGAATGTCTTCGGGCTTCCTTTCCTTCTTTTATTCCATTTTGAATTTTTTGAATCTATCGGCGTTTCATTTCCGAGCAGTAATCTATTGTGATAAACTATTTTCTCCTTCTCGGAGATGTTTCGACCTTGATCGGAATAAATCTTATTCCTTTGGACGTTGATAAAAATCTGGGGTATTAAAAGTTCCGACATGTTGTATGGACACAATTCCTTCTTTAACAAGTTCTCTAATGAAGTGATGTCGAAGCTCAATATGTTTGGTTCTCCCATGTTGGACTGGATTCTTTGAGATGTTGATTGCACTCATGTTATCACATAGTATAGTAAGGATGTCATGATCTATTCCATAGTCCAGCATTATTTGCTTCATCCATAGCAATTGAGCACAGCAGCTCCCTGCTGCAATATATTCTGCTTCGGCAGTTGATAGGGAGATGGAGCTTTGTTTCTTACTATACCAACTGACTAGGTTGGTTCCAATGTAGAAGCATCCTCCGGTAGTGCTTTTTCTATCATCCGCGTCACTTGCCCAATCTGCATCACTATAGCCAAGTAATGAAAGATTAGATTCATTAGAGTACCATATACCAAGATCAATTGTCGTTGAAACATATTTGATCACTCTTTTAGCAGCTTTCAAGTGGGATTCCTTGGGATCGGCTTGATAGCGAGCACATATAGCTTATGTCTGGTCTGCTTGCAGCCAAGTATAGTAGACTTCCTATAATACTTCGGTACAGTTTTTGATCCACACTTTGACCTCTTGGATCTTTGCTCAATTTGTCATTAGTCCCTATAGGAGTTCGGACATGTTTGCTGGACTCTATGCCAAATTTTTTGACAATGTTCCGAGCATACATGGTTTGGCTAAGAAATATACCATCTTTCTTTTGAGCTACCTGCAAACAAGAAAAATAAGTTAGTTCCCCAACCATACTCATTTTAAACTCCTTACCCATTATTTCGATGAACTTGTCTTTGAGAACATGATGGGTTGATCCAAAGACTATGTCGTCTACATAGACTTGGGCAATCAGAATTCCTTTGCTTTCTCTTTTATGAATAATGTCTTGTCAAGACTTCCTCTTTCGAATCCATGTTCAAGCAAGTATTTCGAGAGCCTCTCGTACCAAGCTCTATGAGCTTGTTTCAAACCATATAGTGCTTTGTTGAGTTTGTAGACATGATGTGGGTGATGAGGATCCTCGAAGCCTTTAGGCTGCTCCACATACACTTCCTCTTTGAGCCATCCATTGAGAAATACACTTTTGACATCCATTTGATAAAGTTTGAATCCTAGGGAGCATGCAATGGATAGCAAAAGTCGTACTGCTTCAAGTCTGGCTACGGGAGCAAATGTTTCACTGAAGTCCACTCATTCGACCTGAGTGTATCCTTGAGCAACTAAAAGAGCCTTGTTTCTTGTGATATTTCCTTTTTCATCACTTTTGTTGCGAAAGATCCACTTGGTACCAATTATATTTGTGTCTTCAGGTCTTTCAACAAGTGTCCATACTTCATTCCTTTTGAACTGAAGTAATTCATCCTGCATGGCATTTATCCAATGTTCATCCTGGAGAGCTTCTTCCACTTTGGATGGTTCAATCTTGGACGTGTAGCAGTGTAGCCCAGCCAGTTCTTTAAAATCGATCTTCTTCCCCCAGGTTTTCCTTTTTTCATTGACATCACCGATTATATCTTCAGGATCATGGTGTTTGTGAATGTGTCTGTTGAGATGTTTATGTTGCTCAGGATCATGTGGCAAGGTGTCCAGACTAGGTGTTTGGACTGCTTCGGTGGACTCGACTCCAGAAGTAGTTCATTCTGCATTAGACTGTTCTGAATTCTGACTGTTGAGAGATACAGATGGATCTTCATCCTCATTGAGTTGTGAAGGATCTTTGCATGAGACATCTTCTAGGGCAACATTTGTGGATTCAAGAACTTTCCTAGTCTTAGGAATATATATTCTGTATGCTTTACTTGTGTTAGAGTATCCCACAAATATTCCTTCATGGCTCTTTTCTTGAAATTTTCCCACGTGTTCCTTGTCATTTAAGACAAAAGATTTGCTGCCAAAAATATGAAAGTAAGTAATTGATGTCTTTTTACCGTTCCGTATCTCATATGGCGTCACGAGGGAGTTAGGTCTCAAGTAGACACGATTTATGGTGTAACATGCAGCGTTGATTGCTTCAGCCCACAAGAATTCAGCAACATTTTTGGAGTTGAGCATCACCTTGACATTTCTTGCAGAGTTCGATTTCTTCTTTCCACAACTCCATTTTGTTGGGGAGACTTTGGTGCGGAGTATTCATGCTTGATTCCATGAGCTGTATAGTATTCTTCAAAAGAATGATTTTTAAATTCCCTTCCATGATTACTTCGAATGCGCTTTACCTTGGTGTCTCTTTTCAGTCATGAGTCGATTGCACAGCTTTTCGAAGGCTTTGAATGCATCACCTTTTTCCCTGAGGAAATCTACCCAAGTATATCTAGAATAATCGTCAATGCACACAAAAATATATTTTTTACCTCCCAAGCTTTCAACCTCAGTGGGACCTATAAGATCCATGTGTAGTAGATCAAGACATTTTGTTGATCCAAGGTGTTCCGACATCTTATGTGAACTTTTGTGTTGCTTGTTCTTGGCACACTCATCACAAAATTCAATGTTAGAATTTCTGAAGTGAGGAAGTCCTTTGACAGCTTCTGTTCTGCTTAGTCTGATCAAATCTTTGAAATTTAGGTGCCCAAGCTTTTCATGCCATAGCATGATATGGTTTTCTCCTGCAACTGAACCAAAATTGCACGTTTGAACAAGTTGATAGCAATTATTTTTAGAGCGCAAACCTTTCATGACGCATTCTTGATTCATGTTGAACACTTGGCAATCTTTCTTGTTGAACTACACCATTAGGTCTTCATCACATAGTTGACTGATGCTGATTAAGTTCGCTTGAAGTCCATCAACAAAGAACACTGGGGTCAGTTCCCGTGAGCCACTGTTTTCAATGATCCCTTGTTCTACTAGTGCAGCCTTTTTGCCATCTCCAAATACTATAAATCCTCCATCGATTTCTTTGTAGTGTTTGAGCAGATTCCTTTCTCCAGTCATGTGTTTTGAGCACCCGCTGTCAAAGTACCATATTATGTCTTTGGTTTTCTTCTTGTGAGACAAGAAGGCGAAATGACATCTATTTTGGACATTGGGAACCCATTCACGTTTGATGGAGATCAGCTTCATCTTAATCTTGTCATTTGGCCAGA
The DNA here is from genome assembly GCA_030278955.1 of Hygrophila difformis. NCBI lineage: Eukaryota > Viridiplantae > Streptophyta > Magnoliopsida > Lamiales > Acanthaceae > Hygrophila > Hygrophila difformis. Next base: position 27,819,649 of record JAOANR010000013.1, on the reverse strand, counting down.
CAATGGGTTTTCCTTCTTGTAAATCTTTAACTATGATTCCACAACTCTTAGTTTTGTGACCTTCGAGTTTGCAGTAGTCACACCTGAGAGGAATGGGAGGAGGTGGTCTTCTTGTCCATTTGCTCCTTCTAGTATGGTGACAGGGCTTCTTGACAGTTTGGTGGTCACCTAGCATTCCTCCAGATACAAATTTGCTTTTACTCTCCCTTTTTGAGGTAGATGCTTGATAGCCTAAGCCTTGTTTGTTTCCACTGGATCTCCCCATGGCTATGACATCATCCAGCTTCGCTTTCCCTTTGTTTAATGCCACAAGAGTTCCTTCGGCTTTGACAAGTTTTTCTTGAACTTCAGTTAGTTCAGTGTGAAGAGCATCTCTTTGAGCATGCATACTGGCATACCATAGTCTGTAGTCATTCTTCTCAACTTCAAGGTTATCATTATCTTTCTGAAGTTCTGCATTTTTCTTAAGTAGTTCATCAACCTGTTCAGACAGTGCTTTTACTTTCTCTTCAAGTTCTTGATATTTAATTTCAAGATTCTTGATGTGCTTCTCCAAGCTTCCGTTCTCGACTTGGAAGTTCTATTGACTCAGCCATGGATATCTTCAACTTCTCGAACGTTTCTTCCTAGAGGTTGTTGAGTTTGCTAATGCTTTCTTCTTGTTCCCTGTTGGCAAAAGAGTGCACCATATTAGATGAAACTATATTGACAGATTTGGTAGATATACCTGAATCCTGTTCATCATCACTGTCTGAATCCCATGTTCCAACGAATGCTACTCCATATACCTGAATCCTGTTCATCATCACTGTCTGAATCCCATGTTCCAACGAATGCTACTCCATAGTCTGGATCATTATCACTGGATTCCTTTTCATCCTCGGAGTCACTGAATGTTGCTTGATATGATTTATTTGACTCATTTGGTCGAAGATTGGCACAGTCCTTTTTGATATGGCCTCTTCCTCTACACTCAAAGCAAATGATCTCTTTGTCATCCTCAGATCTAGATTGTTTAGATCTATTTCTATAAAATGACTTGGAGTTTTTTGAAGTGGGTTTGGAGCTTGATGTCCCGGCGTCCTTCTTCATGGATGAGTTGAATCTGGTTCTCCGATTGTTTAGGATTTGATTCAGCCTTTTGGACAACATGGCAAGCTCTTCCTCATCACTATAGTCTCCAAGATCTTCCAGGGAAGTGTCATCCACGTCTTTGATCACAGATTTGAAAGCCACTGGTTTGCTCTTGCCCCTAGGATAGTGATCCATTTCCCAAGATTGTAGGATACCCATCAACTCATCGACCTGTAGTTTGTCAAAGTCTTTGTATAGTTCAAGTGCAGCCACTTTTGCGTTGAACCTTTCTGGAATCGTCCCAATGATTTTACCTACAATATCCTGTTGAGAATACTCTTTGCCAAGCTGAAGAGCTTGGTTGGTTAGATCACGAATCGACTGATATATTGGCCGACTGATTCATTATCATCCAAGGTAATTCTATAAAATTGAGCATCAAGAGTTATGATTCTAGATTTCTCTACCGGTGCCATACCCTCCTAGGTGTTGGCTAAAGTAGTCCAGACGTCATATGCAATTTTGCATCCTGCAATAAGCCGATATTGATCCTTTGTAAGGGCATTGTGGATAGCATTAAGTGCTTTGGAATTTTTGAATGCAGCAAGCCTGTCAGTTGCAGTCCATTCACTTCTTGGCTTTGGGGTTTTCAAACCATCTTTTTCAACAACTGGATGATGGTATTGAGTCTCTACTGCATCCCATGCTCCTTCATCTAGTGCAATGAGAAATGCCTCCATTTGATCTTTCCAGTAGGCATAGTTTGATCCATCGAGCAAGGGGGTCTGGTTATTGAACCACATTGGCTATCCATCTTGTTTATCGGGATCTCACTGAAGAGCGTGTGGCTCTGATACCAATTGTTAGGTCCGTTTGTGAGGATAACCAGGTCCTGTAAACTAGTTCAAACACTTTTCATGGACACGTTAATAAGTTTTAAAATAATATGCAGCGGAATAAAAATAAACTGAAAGGTAAACGAACTCAAAGATTTGTTGACCCAGTTCGGCACAAGCCTACATCTGGGGGATACCAATCCAGGAGGTTTCACTACTTGTTTAACTCGATCCGCGATCCAAACAATAGTGATTTAGTTTGCCCAACTCCAATCTCCAAGCGGTTGAATTGTCGAACCAAAACACTCCCTTGTTTTGGTGAAGATCTCCCCGACCTTACTTCAATTCCTTGAAGGCTCCTCCTTCAAGTTACCCTTGGTCGAGACCTGTTGACAAACCCTCCTTCAAGAGTTGTTTTCAGTTAAACTCGTGTATTGACGATTCCTTGGAATCCTTGACTGAATTCGTCGACTTCAATCAAGACATCAGTAGCACATGGTCGACCCAATCACCCAAGCTGGTGTTGGTCGAGTAACTTCCTTCAAGACGATGTAATCACGAACACAGGAAGGAAAAATGACTTTTCTCACTTCGGGAGGAATGCACAAAAGAATTGAGAGATTGATTCAAAAGTCATCCGATTCATTCCTCGGTCTTCAGTATTTGAAGTGAGTGAGATCTCCATTCTAAGGTAAGATATTATTTCCGTAACTCTTTCTTTCCTTAGAATGGAGTTGCCCGGAATAGGAGATACTTGTTGCCAAACTTCACGAACACGATCCGGGCAAGAGATCAGCTGACCGTTGAAGATAATCCCATGCAAATTCGCCAGCTTCTCTATCTTTAACTAGTTTGTCGAATAATAGAATGGTTGGTCCAACGAAGTAGTCCAGATATCGGTTGTGAACACATTTGCTCAAAACTGGTTCCCAACAGCCTGTATACGACACTCTTGTTATTGTGGCACCAACCACTTCGTAGAATACTTTGTCCAGATCGAAGGCATACTCACCCATATCTTGAGTTGTCCTCAATGATTGCATCAAATTCTTCCTACAATTGAATAGAGAAGCACTTAATTATGTTAAACAAGATGTCCAAACATGTGTAATAGACAAGTATATATTTCTGGCAAACCGTCTATTAATGAGACGGTCTAAATCATCCAGGTTCTATTCCCTAAAGGCCAAGGCATCAATCAAGTATGATCATTCTCTTTAGTATCATAGATGAGTCCCATTGCTAACTTAGAAAAGCAATTGCAGGAATGACAAAAAAAATACTAATCTTTATAGTAAACTTATCTTCTTGCATCTGGTTTGGCCTCTTATGCATTAGTGTGTTATCTAGCATTGAAGGCAGATAAATCAAATTGGTCATAAGATACTTGAGTGGACCATCTGGCCGCATCACAAAAATACTTGTAAAGAAGCTGTACTTGTTTATGGAGAGCAGCAGTATGAGTTCAGATCAATAAATCCATAAACAAATAGTTATTTATTAGTACCTTAGAAAAATAGGACTGATGCGGCACACCAACAATGGACAGGTAAGCACGCAAGGATAACTCTAGTCCTTCAATGAAATTCACATTCTTGGAAAAGCTAGCTGTTAAAAAAACATAACATCCACATAAGTATGATTCAATCCAACCATTCCAAAATCACAGTGTAGGTTTGAAATAATAAGATTTTCCACAATGTATTAAACTTCCACCTCTTAGGAAAAGTTCAAAGCAACCTAACATTTTTCAATTCCCCACTAATCCTCACAAGTCACAATTCTTCTTCACTGCAAACTTCCTGCTATCAAAAGTTGTCTTGAATTAGGTAATACACATGATGCCCAGAATTGCTCCAAACAAGAATGCACTCAAAAAGTTCAAATGATGAATACAAAGAACAAACAAGCACACATATCAATTTAGTATCATGATAACAACATTCTGAAGTAATCAATACAACGCAAAACTAAAATACACAAAACCTAAATTAAGATGGCCCAAAGACTTCATAACAAAATATGACAGAATGAGCAAGAATCAAGATTCGCCAAATTCAAGAAAATAAAATAATTACCACAATACAAGTAAAAAGAAAGAATATACAAGTCTTCAAAACAAGAAATTGGAATCGGCAGTAATGAGGGCTACACAAATGCAAACAAGAACGCCCAAATTTAGAAACACTGGAACATTCTAATGAAATGGCTTACCTTAAGGCTGCCGGAAAGTTTTCGGACACTGCTCATCATGATGAATCTGTGGTGATTCATACACTGGAACACTCCCACCTTAAAGGGGAGCAGTGCCCCCACGCATCATCATGAAACTGTGGTGATTCATACACTGCCGGAACATTCTAAGTCATTTTGGACACCGATGGCTTACATTCTAATTGAAACCACAGTTTCATCATGGTTCATCAATTAGAAATTGTATCAACTCACATACACTCCTCTTACAAGATTCATCAAGAACACAATCCCCCCAAGTTCTTACCCTAATTCAAAATTCCATTAACAATTTTCCAGAATAACCTATGCGAAATTAATCATATTGTCATGCCAAAAGGTTTCCAAAATCCCATCCAATACGCCTCCAATTTCACAATGCGCTAAACATCAATTACAGACTTCAATCCCAACATCAATTTCAGATTGCATTTGGACTTCGCTACTACTGATTTAACACAAAGCTTTTGAAAATTATGAGAGAGGGGAAGCCATTGTAATTACCTCTGTCGCAGGCCCTGGGCTCCAAAAAATGGAGTGGGATGAATGCAGCGTGCACACAACGAACAACGCTGCCGGAGACGCTGCCGGAGACGTTCACTATTCCCAAATCCGTAGTTCTCCTTACTCCATGGGTGGCCCGTGCGCACTGTCCAATGGGCTCGACGCCTCCCAGAGCCGTGAAAGGGACGCCTCCCGGTGGTGGTGCTTCGACCGTGGACGTATGGGTGAAAATGGGGGAAGGGAGAAGACGATTGGGAGAAGGCGGCTCTATAAACGACGCGAATTACAACTTCTGGGGCAAAAAAGCCCTAATTTACAATAGCGACCGAGTTTGGGGTCTCTACTACGGTCTCGAGGTTGCTACCTCAACTAGAGGTCGCAAACTCTGATTGCTATATTCCATTTTTCTTGTAGTTAGGTTGGCGACGGCAACCCTGGTCGCCTATGCGGTTGCGAGCGAGAGACCGCAAGGATGAGGTCGCCAAGCGAGGTCGCTATACACCAAAATTCTTGTAGTGCATACATACGGTTGCAAGTCGAAACAATGACTGAAGCGGATTCTATATAGACACACTCTGTAGTAAATACATCGTTATACACCCTTATGGATACATATAGGAGCATAGAGTCATACATCATAAATACATCATTCCACCAAGTAAAAATACCCTCAAGAAAAATAATAGCATAGCATCCAACGTTCCGCAATGGTTTTAGAAAATACTACATTTTTATACATTCACATCTTAAAAAAAGAAAAAAAAAAGCTTTCCAACGTTCCGCAATTGTACATTCTTTGTTTGTTTTTCAGAGCATTCATTGATAAGTTATATACATACTAGAGGAAGACTATAAAGCCATCCCTTTGCTTGTTTTTCCCTTGGGGCTGCATTGAGTTTTTTGGGTAATGTCATGTTATTTTCAATCATTGATTAATTCTACTACTCGATGTAAGTAAATGTGTATTTTGATTGATTGATAAAGGAAGATTTGAACAAAGGATTTCAAAACATTCTATGCAGGAGTAGTATGCAATTATCAAATTCATCCACTTGTTGAAATAATGAATGAATTTGTTATTATTCATTTCTTTTTCATCCCGATCACTGCATATCTACCATTCGTGTCTGGCTTATTGGGCTGACTAATCTGGCTACAGTCGAGTTTTAGAAATAATCTGGTTCTAACTTCCTCTTAATCACCGTTACGAGGATCGAACCATATTCGTCCTTACCAAATCCATCGCCAATCATCACTAGACCCACAAACAATTGGTTATAGTGATAGCGAATTGGCAAGGAGAATAATGATCGAAAAAGTAGAAGTGGATTTGTATTATTCATGGATGTACTAAATTCACTTGGATGTCAAAAAGTAACCAATACATGTGAAACTAAGTATGTAGCTGCCACTTTGAGTGTTTGTGCGGACAATAAATAAATTAGCAAATAATCTAGTACTCCCTCCATTCCACTAACAGTGTCCCATTTCTAATGGGCACGGTTTATTATGTGGCGATAGCTAGTATTTAATGTAGTGTTAGATGAGTGTTTAAAATGAGGGTAAATTAGGAGTTTATGTGATGTGATTGGAATGTGTCTGAATTTTTAATTGATTTTTTTATATGTGATGTGATAATTGTGTCTTTGAAATTTTAATATATTTATTTATTGATGAGATATGGTGGGAGTAAGTTTGTATTTAATTATTTCCTAAAAAGGAAATGAGGCAATTGAAGTGGGATAGAACAAAAAAAATTTGTACAGAATTAGTGGGACGAAGGGAGTATTTGATAATTGAAGTAAGCACATAGACACTCGCCCACTATATTAGAATGCATTTTAAAGAAAGAAAAAAAAATTCCAAGTGGAGCACGTGAACTCACAAGATCAAGTTCCCGGCATTTTTTCTCTAAACCACCCAAGTATTAAGTGTTTGGAAGACTCATAAGCTTGGTTAGAATGGTAAATCAAGTTTAAGAGGGAATTTTGGATGATAGACTTAATTTTGTATTAGATATGTTATATGTAATAGGAAATTCGAGAGAATGATTTTGTAACATAATGTATGAAAACTCTAGAATGGTATATAGCTAGGGATCGAAAAAAAATAAAAGTAGATAGAGAATTCTAGAAATTACTTAGAATGATTTTGATTTATTGGGATGTAGCTTTAGACTAGAATTATATAGAATCCTCACTATGCCTAGTATAAATAAGTATTGGCATGGACCATTTTGTGATGACAACAACAACAAAGTGTTCTAAAATAGTATAGGAAGTAAAACCTTCTCAAACATAATTCTCCCCCTTCAAACTCCATATCTATATGCCCGAAAATATATGTACACCCAAATATATATTAGACATATTTTCAACTCCAACAGTTCTTGTATAAAAAGTTTCTGAATAGATCTCAATTCCTAAATTACTCTCGACATATTACGCCTAATCCACCAATAGTTTTTGACATATTTCTCCCACATACACTATACACACTTCAAATTTCAATAATTAACTAAGGCCTCCTTCAATGGATATTATTCTTATAAGTTTAAGCCTCTTGTAAGCCTATTTGATGCACAATCATCATAATGAAATTCAAGTAAATAGTTTATGTTGGTCCCAGTTAAGCAAATCTTGAATAGCCTTGGTAGTTTTCAAGTCGTCTAAACTACTGGTGGGTGTGTGCAAAGAGTTGAAAGTAAAACACGAGTTTTGTTAACCCAGTTTGGCCTTCGGCCTACGTCTGGGGAACCCAATCCAGGTATTATCATTAACTCGAAGTCTTAAAAAGATATGACTCAAACTGACTAAGAACTAGACATCAAACTCTATACACTAGACCTGTTCTAGCAGAACGTCCGCAGTCTGGACTCCCCCACGACTTCAAGCGCTAGATAAACTCTCCACTTTGATGCAATCTCAACATCTTATCTTTACTAAGTTGAATTTGATTAGCAGTCAATCTTGGATCCGATTCTTTTGATTTTCTACAGGTACCTTCGCCAAGAAACCTTTAAACGTAATGAAGAAAATGATCTCCGATCTGGTTGTGCCCATTGAAGCGGATTAAGCACAGGGTCTTCAGTGATCTTCAAGAAGTTATTCCAAATGTAGAACATATTCACAAAAAACTTACTAAACTCTCAGAAAATTGAAATCTAAGAATATCGAGAGAACCGATTCTAGGAAATATGAAAAGTGAGTTTCAAAGTAATAACCTGATCTAATGACAGGGATCTACTATTATATGTAATACACAGACTCTAAGAGACCTATTAGATCCTGTAAAATCGGTTAAACAATCACAGGAGCAACAACCAACTGTCGCGCATAAGTGTCAGGTTTTGTTCTTGTTGTTGCGTAGTTTCAAAACAAATCGAATTACATCATCTGCAAAAAAGTCCGTTAGACAAGAAGAATCTCCCCCACTTTTTGTGGAGATGATAATTCCATCACACAAGGTGTTGAAACTATCCAAAGACTTAGAGTTAATACAATTCAAAGCATAAAACAAATATTGCATATATAATCAAATGTAGGATGTCACATAATAGTTAAAATCAATTAGAGATAAATATTTTTTGGGCCATCACATTCCACTATTTCCAGATTTTGGTCATGGTAATTTGAGTTTCCAGAATTGAGCCACAAGAAGGATAACGGGCTGAGAATGTGGGCCATTTGGTCGGATTTATACTGGGTATGGGCCGTGTGGCCTCCAATCGCCGAAATAGCCGGAATTGGTCAAAAGTGCCAAATATTTGACACGATTTAAGCGAAAAACACGATTTATATCGTAAGGGGGAGAGTTGGCTTAAAAAATCGAATTGCGGCCAAACCCGTATCTCGAACTCAACAACCCTAACCTTGTAGTAATCGGCGCCGACTGTTCTAAGGCCGTGGCTGATGTCTTTTTTCCGGCGGAATGGGAGTGGGAAGGGCGGATGGTCAGCAGAAGTGGCCACCTCCTCTATTTTGTAAGTGTATAGTGTATTTTCTACGGTTTAGGGTTCCTTATTTTCCGTTTGTCTGTTAACACAAGTGGGCATGAAATTGGGTACGGGGGGTTATTTGTTAATGCCAAAATGGGGTTTTTAAGCGTTGAATTGCAGTTTGTGTGTCGTGAATGCGCGAAAAAAAAAGAGGACTAAGTACACTGAAATGGGCGGTAGTGGGGGTTTTTGTCTGGGGTGCGTTTCTTTAATGCGGAATGGGTGTTTGTTGATGTGGTCCTCCGTAAGTGAAAGAATATTTGGCATGTGTGGAGCCCTTTATGTATGTATAGCATCCGACAGTGGAGGGTATTCTTTATTGAAGTGTTTTGTCTGTGGTGTATGTTTTTTAGTGAATTTTGACTCGTTCAATAAATGGTACAGCTTTGGCAATTGTTTATGTTGAAAAGTGGAATGGAAAACTGAAACTGAAAAGTTTGCTTTGTGCCCACAGATCCAGGTTACACATCATTGACCATTGTATTACATTGGGGCGGGGAGTGTATTGAAGGTCCTCCACCAGTTTACTGTGGAGGGGAGTCAGCTATATACGACTATGTTAACGTTCGAGTTTTCGATTTCTGGACGTTGAGGTATATTTTAGGTAAGGAGGGAGTTTAATTCGATGGGTTTGAGTTCTACACAAAAAACAATGCTGGTTTCCACTTAATCTCAGAGGAGGAGCAACTGAAAGAAGTTGGTGAGAAGTTCTTAAAAGAGAGGGTGTTGGATTTATATGTTATTGAGAGTGAGAGCTTATCAGATAGTGCAAGTGGTGGTGGTAGTGATAGTGCACTAGAGGGGGAGAGTGTTGATGGTACTGGCAGTGAAGGTCGCGGGGACATTGATGAAGAATCTGAGGGTAATAGTGATGATGGGGCTCTTGGTAAGTTGGACATCATATAAGTACACACTGTAGGTATTGTGGCGAGCCTGGACATCATATAAGTACATGTCCAGATTTCTTAGATGAACTTCGGGACAAGAGAAGAGCTGCCAAGGTAAATATAAATCTAATTTCATGTTTTGATCAAAATCAACTTTTTTGATTAACTTGAACATTATTTATGGATACAGGAAAGAAAGGCAAAGGAGAGTTGAGAGTTCTGTTATAGGTACATCCTCTCATGGTTGTACAGGCTCTTCTAATCCTGTGCAACAAACAACCATTGCACCAACTCTTCCATCTCAGGTATTGTTCAATGAGCAGGTGTTTTACAATGCAAAATCAACAGTAATTTCTGTTTTTGATTTACATTTAATGCATTTGATATGTGCTTGTTTCATGGATTTATGAAAGCCTGTAATACTTCCACCAATGTCTCCAATTGGTCGAATTTAGGAAGAAGAAATTCTTGAAGAACTGGTAGTAATCCAAGAGTACTTAGCCTCACCACCGCCACTCGTTCCAGGCCCTTCCATGTACCAACAAGTGAAGGGAAAGGGTCCAAGACCACCAAGAAACCAGCACCTTACAAAGGCGGGGCGTGGAGAGCACCACAATTCACCATCAGCCGCCAGGGCCTGTCACACGTAATTTAAGCTATAGAGGTGGAAGTAGGAGCAAATAAACTTGTGCCCTTTTCATTGTTTGTCATATCTTTTTGAAGTTGAAATCCAAATCTTTATGGATAACTACCAAACTCTCTATGTTTTGTCATGTTCTGTGTTGTTTTACTCATGTTGGGAAATGGATGGATTATGTAAGTTTTGAACTATTAGGGATGGCAATCGGACCAGGCCAACCCGAGAACCGACCTTAACCCAACCCGTTTAGCTCGGTTCAAGTCCACCTTTTCGGGTCTTAATTCGGGTCAGGGTCAGGTCCAGTTTCAATTTTCGGATTGGGTCGGGTCTTGGGTTGGGGGGCAGACCTAGATCCGCCCAACCCGAATAGGTTTTAAAGGATAGAAGCTGTAACACCCCGGATTTGATCACCCAGGCCGGGACGCTGCCGCCACACATTTCTAAATAAGACACGATCCAAATCGAGCTTATCTAAAAAGATGCTAAGGCTAAGTTGTATCAATTCTTTAAAATAATTTAAAAACCATTCAATAATGCCCGAATTTAAAATTAGAGTTCGACATGCAGAAAGTATAAAGGTAATGTGGAAGCAAAACAAGGGCCAAAACAAGCGGCCAAAAACTCAAAGTCCAAGTCCAAAGTCTTAGTACGGAAAATAAAATTAAATAAGTGCGACAAGTGTTTATAAGTAGAAATCCCATCCCTCCGTGCAAATGCTTACTCTGCGAAATCTGGAAGAAAAATGAAAAACAACAATTTATCAGTACAAAAGGTACTGCGTAAGTTAATATATAGCATAACAAGTTTTAAAGTTTTTAGAAGAGTAATTAGAAGATAGGGTTTTAAATTTAAAAAGGAATGGCGAGTAAGAATAGTTTTCCGAAGTCTCTTACGCTTTACCACACGAATAATTTACCATTGTTTATTTTGATCGAGGACACCAATAATACCCTTGGGATTTACACCCACAAGGATTTCATTTCATAATAACGATTCTAGGGACGTACCCTTGGAATCAACCCACCTCTGGGACTCGTACCCACGAGGGATGTGAAAGCAGTGACCCTATACAGACCGCTCTGGAGCCCTAGATAACCCATACGGATACACCTAGGAGTATAGACTCTTACAATCACGAAACTATAATATCATATGTGCCGTTGGCCACAAAAGAGGGGGCGACCCAACGAGCTCCACCAAGTGCACTTACCCTCTAAACATTGGGCATCCCACTCGATCAAAACTTACAAAGTTTCAAAACCACATTTTTAACATTTCATAATATCACATATTTCCAGAATTCATATATTTTCAGAAATGAGTGACATTCGACTCGTAGATCACCAACATACGCAAGATAGGATTTACCGACAAAATTTGCTCTATGGCAGTTCTAAAAATCACCTCTGAAAACATAGCAAATCATTTCTAAAAATTCTAAATTTACAGGAACTAGAACAGACCCAAATGAACGTTTTTCTTAGAAATAAGCTTCTTCAAATTCGGACTCTAAGTGACCTAAAAAAATGATTTCAGAACCTACTGTTTCAATGATCTTAAATTCCACAGTCCATCCGACCACAGTTCATTCAAAATTCATAACAATTTCAAACATGCTCCAAAATTTATGAAATTTTACAGAGATGATCTAGACACAAAATGGAACAAATACTATGAGACATCAAGCACTAAAAACCATCATAGGCAGAATTAAATCGAGTAACAAAATCGGATTGCATATGAACAACAAATCTGTCAGCAACTATTCACAGAATACCAGATCCGATTTCGATGTCCAAAACATGTTCAAAAATTTTGAAATTTTCAGAGAGCATATTTAGGATGTTAGGATCATTTTTCGTTTTGAAAGGATTTCTCAAAAACATGCGGATCTATGTCCAAATTGCACAACAACAGAAACTATACGATTAAAAACCCTAGTTGACGGTTTTACCAATGGGAAGAGATTACACTAGAACTCGATGGATTCTCAACCAAAACCTCTAAAACTCGAGATGCACAATACTAACTTACCTTTGGTGAGATTGGTGTCGAATTCCTTCTTGGTTGTATCCCTTAAATCACACGGATCAGTCCCACGAACAACACTCCAACCGAAAGATCCTATTGTGGGGGTTGTAAGAAGAAAGTTTGATGTTAGGGCTATGGAATTGGATTAGTGATCTTACCTAACCATAGAAGAAGGGATTGAAACCTCCCAATTCGTCCAAGGCCTCTGGAACAAGAAGAAGAACCCACACTTTCTCACCAACTCTCCAATGGAATCTGATTTTCGGATTGATGATTTGCGGTGGGTTTGGTAGGTGATTAATGGTTGGAATGGGGTGGTACAGAGTTCTAAAAGAAGCCTTAATGTGTCTTGGAAGTGTTGGGAGCTTAATGGCAGTCTTCCCTCGAAAATACACCCCCTCCAAACTCATCCATTCCACCTACTCTCTCAATGGTTCAATTAATCCATTTTGTGTACATGTATCCCCTTCATTTCAACTATGTGTTTAATACACTTAATATCTATCCAAATGCATCTCACAACACCCTTTAATGACTGAGGACGAAGTTGGATCGATTGGGGTACCTAATTCTCGAAAATTGGAGCTGAAACCGCGTGCAGCGTTTGGAACGCCGCCTGCTGCCGCCGGCGCGGGCTCGACGCGCCCGCGCGGCGGCATCGCCTGCTGCGCGATTTTCCTTTTTTTTCTTTTGAATTATTATTATGATTTTTAATTTTTTTTTAAAAAATCATAATATGAAATTATCCGAGATCGTTGGATAATCCGATAACTCTCTTCGAGTTGCTATCGTCCGAAAATATTTAATACCGCTCTCTCGGAATTATTTCAGTTTTGATAATTAAATCCGATTCTTTAATTTTTGGATATTATTTTCGATGTCGGTTTCTCGGGTATTACAGTCTACCCTCCTTAGAAATCAACTTCGTCCTCGAAGTTGGGTCGCACTTTAGAAATGATTGAGGCTTGAAAATTTAAACTCTTACCTCGATGCGTGACGTCTTTGTGCACGGTGTCATATCCTCTCCCCCTTAGGACTGCAGTTATGCCCCCATAACTGCTCATGAGTCGCTTTGGAATAGGTTGGGATACCGCTGTTTCATATCCGACTCTAATTCCCATGTCGCTTCATCCGTTCCATGTTTGGACCATAGAATCTTCACCATTCTCACGGTCTTGTTCCTCGTGACCCTTTCTTTGACATCAAGTATCTCGATCGGATACTCCTCATATGTCAGATCGTCGTCCAGTTCGATCACATCAGGTTGTAAGACATGAGTTGGATCGTGCACATATTTCTTTAATTGAGAAACGTGGAACACGTAATGCACACGCGACAATTCCGTTGGAAGAGCCAAACGGTATGCCAAGGTACCCACACGGTCTAAAATCTCGTATGGACCAATATAGCGAGGGCTCAACTTTCCTGGTTTGCCAAATCGCATCACCCCCTTCATCGGTGACACCTTTAGCATAACCCTGTCTGCCACTTGGAATTCCAACTCTTGCCGCCTCGTGTCGGCATAACTCTTTTGCCTGTCTTGTGCGGCCTTCATCTTTTGCTGAACGACCTTGATTTGCCTGCTCATATCTTCAATGAGCTGAGGTCCAACCATGGAGTTGTCATCATTTGCCCAGCATAACGGACTGCGGCATTTGCGTCCGTAAAGAGCTTCGAACGGTGCCATGCCAATACTAGCATGGTAACTGTTGTTATACGAGAATTCAATTAGTGGCAAGTGGTTCTCCCAACTTCCCTTGAATTCTAGTACACACGCTCTAAGCATGTCTTCGAGTGTTTGAATTGTCTGTTCGGTTTGACCGTTCGTCATTGGATGAAAAGCCGTACTCATCCTAATTTGGGTTCCAAGGCTTCTTGCAATTTGGTCCAGAAATTCGAGACAAATCTACTGTCTCGGTCCGAAATGATGTCGTGAGGCACTCCATGCCTTGGCTAGTTGGTCCGAAATTCGAACCACATTCTCGATGTATGCCTTGGCTAGTTGATCCATCGACCAATTGTCTTTCATTGGTATGAAGATGGCGGTCTTTGTCAACCGATCAACTATCACCCAAATTTTGTTCATGCCTCGAGGAGATCTTGGTAACCTCGAGACAAAGTCCATAGAGATGCTATCCCATTTCCAGTTTGGAATCTCCAGTGGCTTCATCAAACCCAATGGCTTTTGCCGTACTGCCTTCACCTTCTGGCAAATGAGGCACTTAGCCACAAAATCAGCAACGTCTTGTTTCATTCGCGGCCACCAATAAATTTTCTTCAGATCCTTATACAGCTTATCACCTCCTGGGTGCACTGAGTAAGGTGTATTGTGGCTTTCTTCCATCAACTTCCGCTTCAAGTCCTTGCACTTGTGAGGAACGCACCATCTTCCCTTAAAGCGGATACTCTCGTCGTCGTGTATCGCGAATCCCCCTTTACCTTCACCAATTTTTCTCCTTGATCCTCTGAAGGTTCTCATCGTCTGATTGAGCTGTTTGAATTTCGTCGAACACGGTAGGTTCAATGGCTATGGCATTCACTGTTTCTACTACGGTTTCATAATGGACCAGTTCAGCTTCCAACTTCGCCAAGTCCATATATAGTCCCGAAGGTAAAATAAGGGTGTTTGCCGTATGCCTCATCTTGCGACTTAATGCATCTGCCACGACGTTCGCCCTCATGGTAGGCTATGTCCAGGTCATAGTCTTTAATTAGCTCAAGCCATCTCCTCTGCCTCATATTTAACTCCTTCTGAGTAAATATATATTTGAGGCTTTTGTGGTCCGTGAACATCCGACATGTTCGTCCATATAGGTAGTGTCGCCAAATCTTGAGAGCGAACACCACCGCAGCTAACTCTAGATCGTGTGTCGGATAGTTCTCCTTGTGCGGTTTGAGTTGTCGCGATGCATAAGCAATAGCCCTTAGGTTCTGCATAAGCACACAACCCAGACCTTCTTTTGAAGCGTCGCTATATACTTCAAAGTCTTCAGTCTCCGATGGCAGTGCCAAGACCGATGCTGTTGTGAGTCTTTTCTTGAGTTCTTGAAATGATGTCTGACAATCAGTTGTCCATTCGAAATTTAACCCTTTCTTCAGTAGTTGGGTCATTGGTCTTGCAATCTTTGAAAAATCTTTCACAAACCTTCTATAGTATCCGGCTAGTCCAAGAAAGCTTCTTTTCTCTGTCTGACTAGTTGGCGCTGGTCAATTAGTCACTGCAGATATCTTTGTCGGGTCAACCGACACTCCTTTAGTCGATACTATGTATCCCAAAAACTCAACTTCCTTCATCCAAAATTCGCACTTCGACAGCTTCGCATATAATTGGTTCTTTCTCAAAGTCTCAAGTACTTGATGAAGATGTCTTGCATGCTCCTCCTCATTTCTTGAGTAAACTAGAATGTCATCGATGAATACGACAACACATGACTCTAGTAACTCTCGGAATACACTATTCATGAGATTCATGAATACTGCGGGAGCATTCGTGAGACCAAAGGACATTACGGTGAATTCGTAGTGCCCATATCTCGTGCGAAAAGCTGTTTTCGGTATGTCTTTCTCGGTGATACGCAACTGATGGTATCCCGATCTCAGATCGACCTTAGAGAATACCGACGCTCCTTTCAGTTGATCGAAGAGGTCTTCGATCCTAGGTAGCGGGTATTTGTTCTTAATCGTCACTTGATTAAGACCTCTGTAGTCTATGCACAATCGAAGGCCTCCGTCCTTCTTCTTGACGAACAGGACTGGTGCTCCCCATGGTGATGTGCTCGGTCTAATGTGACCCTTTGATAACAACTCCTCGAGTTGTTCCTTCAGCTCCTTCATTTCTGCGGGTACCATGCGATATGGCACCTTCGAGATCGGTTCGATTCCCGGCACCAAATCGATTGTGAATTCGACTTCTCGTTCAGGTGGCATTCCTGGGATATCTTCAGGAAAGACGTCAGGGTATTCCCTCACGATTGGAATACTGTCGATCTTGCTTCCCTCGTCTTCCAGATTATGCACGTAGCATGCGTACAGTTGATATCCCTTTTGCATGAGATTGCAAAATTTCATGGCATTTACCACCTTGGTACTCTTCTTTTGAGGGAGCATGTAGTAAATGACTTTCTTCCCTTGACTCTTCGCCAACGAAGTCTTCTGCTCTTGGCACTCAATAATAGCCTTGTATCGAGTCAGCCAGTCCATTCCAAAAATGATAGCGAAAGCCTTAAGGTCAAATTCTATGAGATTCGCGAAGAATTCGGTATTTTTGATTACTATCGGGATCCCGTCGTATCGTTTGGAGCACGATACCACTTACCCGATGGTAATTGGATTCCTAAGTTAATGTTATTCGGCGCAGGTAGATCTAACACAGATAGAATTCTCGTGGAAATCAAAAAGCAACTCGTTCCCGAGTCAAACAAAACTTTGACAGGTACGCTTAAAGCAGTAAATGTACCTCCGATCACCTCGCCTTGAGCGGCCAAATCCACTTCGTTGATCACGTTCAAGCGTCCCATCGCTCCACCCTGATTGCCTTGCTAGTTGCTGGTTATGATTTTGAGGTGGCCACTGTGCCTGAGGGAACCTCTGACCTTGGTTGTTTTGCTGGTTCGGCCCAGTTGGCCTGTTTCCCTGAGGACGGTTCAACAGATCCGGCCTCTTCTCTATGCGGTCCTCTCTTGTCCAGCACTCTTTCTTCATATGGCCCTCTCGGCCACATCGGTAACAATGCCCCGGTTTTGGACATTCTCGCACCAAGTGTGGAATATTGTACCGCTGGCATCTGGGTATGAAAGCGCCTTGGTTATCCGGCCTTCTGTTCCCGTTTCCTCCTTGATGAATCCTCTATTCTCGGGCCTCCTCTGCCCATCATTTCTCCCTTGCTCATTTCCTTTCCTGAAGTTGTTTCCATTACCACTGTTCCGGTCCCTCTTTTCAAAGTTGTTCGAGCCCTTGCTGGATTCTCCCTGGTCCTTTCTTTTCAGTTGTCGCACCCGGGCGATTGCCACCGCTCGGTCATATACAGCTTGCAGAGAAGTATGTTGTCCTCCTACCAAAATTTCTCTAACACTGAGATTCAACCCCATTTCAAACTTCTGGGCTTTATCCGCATCAGTCGGCACAAGTCTTGGAGCAAAACGGACGAGCTCCTTGAACTTCGCGTAGTATTCACCGTCTGGGTGCCCTGACGAAGGTTGATGAACTCTTCGTACTTAGCAGCCTTCGTGCTAAGGGGGTAGAACCTCTCTCTCATCATCTCCTTGAATTCCTCCCAAAAATAGACGTGTTCCCCATCAGCTAGCCCTCCTTGGTGGTTCTGCCACCACTCATCCGCTTTCCCACTCAAGTAGTACGTCGCCACTCCCACTTTCTCATTCTCGGAACATCTGATAGCGTTCAAAAGCTTATCGAATGTCCTGATCCAGTCTTCTAGCTTTGCGGGATCCTCCTGTCCTTCATAATGGGGCGGCTGGTAGGGGTTTACCATCACCAAGTAATTTATTCGGGCTGCCGGAGGCGGTACTGCTGCCTGTGCTCGATTAACTTCAGCATTCCCCAAAGCGATGAGGACCTGCTCTACCATCCTGAGACGTTCGTCCATAGCATTAGGAGCAGGATTAGCTTGTCCACAAGGATTTGGCGGATTCGCCCCAGCGGGGATGTTTGCATTTTCGTTGATTGGGATCTCCATCCTCGGTCTTGCTCTTGGCGGCATTCTGATAATCAGGCACGCAGAGGTAAGTTTCACAGTTAAATGTAGGTTAATAGTCAAGTTAGACTATGATTAGAATTCTATCTCATAAGCTCTAAGCGCGAAAGAACACCGAAAAGGGAAAAAGGAAAGATAAGTACTAAATTCCATTAGATAATAACGACTTGGTAACAGGGAACTACATCAACATATATAGCACTAGATTACCACTACGTAAAATGTGGTAATGATAGGATGAGCAAGATATGGTAATACTAATATGCAAAGTACGGAAATGAAATACTAATAAAGACAAGTAATAAAAGGTCCAGTCAACAGAAATCGCATGCCATGGCCTAGAGCAGATAATCAGGAGAGTAGCCGAGCATCCTGCGTCGGCCTCGATCTCCTCATCGGTGTCAAGAGGCAGTGGAGGGTTCTCCACGGCCTCCTCCGGCTCCTCGTCCTCAATATCAACGGGCTCTTCCGGATCCTCCTCCTCTTCCTCCTCCATGTTTGGCTCAGGATTGAGCTGATTCTACAGCCCAATCACTACTTCCTCCAGTGCGAAAATCCGTCCTTGCAGCTGGTGGACGTGATGACGAAGGTCATCAAACTCGGTCTCATGCGTAATCTGACGCTCAATAACCTGATTAGTGTTTAGGGTCAATTTCTCAATCATTTCTTCCAAGGACTTAATATGATTCCTGTCGTTTTCGGCATCCCTACGAGCGTGACGCAGCTCGTGAGTAATATCGGACATGGAACACAGTAAACGTATGATGGAGTCTTGCATCCTCGGATCGGCCATCTAACATATAAATTTTACATTAAGAAAATTGGCACGTTTGTGGAAGAATATGTTAGTGCACATGCATTCCCCCCAAAAATAATAATAATAATTTAAGACTTGTCAAAATTTCGAGATATATTTTTCCATGGGTTTTAAAATAAAATGCTTTACCCATGGAACTAATATTTGAAAATGCTATAAAATAATATTCAATATGTTGGGCCTCTATAGTGGGCCGAAAAATAATAGCTTGAAAAATTTTCGGGCTCTGATACCACTTTGTAACACCCCGGATTTGATCACCCAGGCCGGGACTCTACCGCCACACCTTTCTAAATAAGACACGATCCAAATCCAGCTTATCTAAAAAGATGCTACGGCTAATTTGTATCAATTCTTTAAAATAATTTAAAAACCATTCAATAATGCCCGAATTTAAAATCAGAGTTTGACATGCAGAAAGTATAAAAGTAATGCGGAAGCAAAACAAGGGCCAAAACAAGCGGCCAAAAACCCAAAGTCCAAGTCCAAAGTCTTAGTACGGAAAATAAAATTAAATAAGTGCGACAGGTTTTTATAAGTAGAAATCCCATCCCTCCGTGCAAATGCTTACTCTGCGAAATCTGGAAGAAAAATGAAAAACAACAATTTATCAGTACAAAAGGTACTGCGTAAGTTAATATATAGCATAACAAGTTTTAAAGTTTTTAGAAGAGTAATTAGAAGATAAGATTTTAAATTTAAAAAGGAAGGGCGAGTAAGAATAGTTTTCCGAAGTCTCTTACGCTTTACCACACGAATAATTTAACATTGTTCATTTTGATCGAGGACACCAATAATACCCTTGGGATTTACACCCACAAGGATTCCATTTCATAATAGCGATTCTAGGGACGTACCATTGGAATCAACCCACCTCTGGGACTCGTACCCACGAGGGATGTGAATGCAGTGGCCCTATACAGACCGCTCCGGAGCCCTAGATAACCCATACGGATACACCTAGGAGTATAGACTCTTACAATCACGAAACCATAATACCATATGTGCCGTTTTGGCCACAAAAGAGGGGCGGCCCAACGAGCTCCACCAAATGCACTTACCCTCTAAACATTGGGCATCCCACTCGATCAAAAGTTACAAAGTTTCAAAACCATATTTTTAACATTTCATAATACCACATATTTCCAGAATTCATAAGTTTTCAAAAATTAGTGACATTCGACTCATAGATCACCAAGATACGCAAGATAGGATTTACCGACAAAATTTGCTCTATGGCAGTTTTAAAAATCGCCTCTGAAAACATAGCAAATCATTTCTATAATTTCTGAAATTTTTACAGGAGCTAGAACAGACCAAAATGAACGTTTTTATCAGAAATAAGCTTCTTCAAATTCGGACTCTAACTGACTAAAAAAAGTAATTTCAGAACCTACTGTTTCAAGGATCTTAAATTCCACAGTCCATCCGACCACAGTTCATTCAAAATTCATAACAATTTCAAACTTGCTCCAAAATTTATGAAATTTTATAGAGATGATCTAGATACAAAATGGAACAAATAGTATGAAGACATCAAGCACTAAAAACCATCATAGGCAGGATTAAATTGAGTAACAAAATCGGATTGCATATGAACAACAAATCTGTCAGCAGCTATTCACAGAATACCAGATCCGATTTCGATGTCCAAAACATGTTCAAAAATTTTGAAAATTTTCAGAGAGCATATTTATGATGTTAGGAACATTTTTCATTTTGAAAGGATTTCCCAAAAACATGCGGATCTATGTCCAAATCGCACAACAACAGAAACTATACGATTAAAAACCCTAGTTGACAGTTTTACCAATGGGAAGAGATTAGACTAGCACTCGATGGATTCTCAACCAAAACCTCTAAAACTCGAGATGCACAATACTAACTTACCTTTGGTGAGATTGGTGTTGAATTCCTTCTTGGTTGTATCCCCTAAATCACACGGATCAGTCCCACGAACAACACTCCAACCGAAAGATCCTATTGTGGGGGTTGTAAGAAGAAAGTTTGATGTTAGGGCTTGAAATTCGATCCTAAAGCCATGGAATTGGATTAGTGATCTTACCTAACTGTAGAAGAAGGGATTGAAACCTCCCAATTCGTCCATGGCTTCTGGAACAAGAAGAAGAACCCACACTTTATCACCAACTCTCCTATGGAATCTGATTTTCGGATTGATGATTTGGGGTGGGTTTGGTGGGTGATTAATGGTTGGAATGGGGTGGTACAGAGTTCCAAAAGAAGCCTTAATGTGTCTTGGAAGCGTTGGGAGCTTAATGACAGTCTTCCCTCGAAAATACACCCCCTCCAAACTCATCCATTCCTCCTACTCTCTCAATGGTTCAATTAATCCATTTTGTGTACATGCATCACCTTCATTCCAACTAAGTAGGTGTTTAATACACTTAATATCTATCCAAATGCATCTCACAACACCCTTTAATGACTGAGGACCGAAGTTGGATCAATTGGGGTTGTTAATTCTCGAAAATTGGAGCTGAAACCGCGTGCAGCATTTGAAACGCCGCCTGCTGCCGCCGGCGCGGGCTTGACGTGCCCAGGCGCCGCCGCCGCACCGCTGCCTGCTGCGCGATTTTCCTTTTTTTTTTTGAATTATTATTATGATTTTTAATTTTATTAAAAATCATAGTATGGAATTATCCGAGATCGTTGGATAACCCGATAACTCTCTTCGAGTTGCTATCGTCCGAAAATATTTAATTCCGTTCTCTCGGAATTATTTCGGTTTTGATAATTAAATCCGATTCTTTAATATTTGGATTTAATTTTCGATGTCGATTTCTCGGGTATTACAGAAGCCCTAGTACGTATTAACTTCATTCAATTTTCTCACAGCCCTTACTCCCTAACGCAGCCTGGCAGCCTCCCCCCCAAATCGAAGTCTCGACTCTCGCCCTTCATAGTTCAGATCGCCACTGCCTCCGACCTCCCCCACCACTCTGGCAGTCCAGCGCTGCCTCGCCGGTCCTCTCCCCCTCGCC
Organism: Hygrophila difformis; assembly: GCA_030278955.1. Classification (NCBI taxonomy): domain Eukaryota; kingdom Viridiplantae; phylum Streptophyta; class Magnoliopsida; order Lamiales; family Acanthaceae; genus Hygrophila; species Hygrophila difformis. The sequence goes on along the minus strand of JAOANR010000013.1, from coordinate 27,797,919 downwards.
GCGAGCGTCTGTCTGCTGATGCTCGCAACCTCGCGTCCCTTTTCCCCTTTGCTCGCTGTTCGTCTTCTCGTCGCCATCTCTCTCCAGCTCTGCCCTCGTCCTTGCCAGACCGCCTCTTTCCAGTCTCCGGTAGTCCCGTGTATCATTTTCAGTGCTCGCTGCTTGCCTGTGCTCGGTGCCATCGCCATCCCTAAACCCTGTGCTCGATGCTCCAACCAAAATAGGTAAATGAAAAAGCTTTTTTTTATCATTTCAGTGATTATGTTTCAATTTTGTGCTGCAAGGTGTTTGTTTGGTAACAATTTTCATAATTTTGGTTGCATATTATTAATTCTTAAATGCAGTTTGAGTTTGCATAATTTTGTGTTGTATAATTTTCTGTTATAATCTTAGATTCCTGGATGATTTTAGATTAATTTGAGTTTGAGTTTTTATAATTAGTTTAGATTATGCAGTTTGTTCATTCTTAAATGCACTGTTACCAAATGCCTCTGTTCTGAAAATTGAAATAGATTGTATATTGTTCTGAAATGCATAATTAAATTGAAGATTTATAGATGGAATTACTTAACTTTATTTGACAAAGAAGTATTATTGATTTGTTGATGCTAGTTTGTTTGAATTATTTATAGATGGACTTTGAAGAAGGGAACAATGCTAATTCTGTCCCTTCGGTCGAGAGTATTCAAGGAAGCATGAATGTGGACACGACTATGAACTCAGAAGAAAGCATTGAAGATGATAACTCCAAGGAGGGCAAGAGGAAAAGAACATCAAAATGGTGAGATTACTACAAATTGTTGACTCTGAATGATATCGACGTTGCAGAATGCATTTATTGCAAAGCACAACTCAAGGCACTGGACACTTTTGGGACATCAAATTTGAAGAAGCATTATGAACAAGTGCGTAAAAGGCGCCCAAGGAAAACAAACATTCGACAAAGTTTGCTCATGGGCAATAAGAAAGCTAGTGGATCTCAAACTTTGGAAGTTGATATATTTAGTCAAGATGATTCAAGACATGAGCTTGCATCGATGGTCATGTTACATGATTATCCTTTGTCTATGGTTGATCATATTGGCTTTCGAAGGTTTGTTACTACACTCCAGCCATGTTTTAACATGATCACCATAAATACTTTGAAAACGAACATCTTTTGATGCCCAACAAGCGAAGTGTTATGATACATCGGACAATCTTAATTGTCAAATTGCCATAACAACTGACATGTGGACATCGAGCAACAACAAAAAGGATTCATGGCAATTACAGGGCATTTTATTGATGATTCTTGGCAATGAAGAGCATTATCTTGAGGTATAAATTCTAATAATTATTTATAATATATTTCAATTTTAACTATGTGTTATTGAAGTACTTTAATAAATTCTACCCTTTAAATTTTTTTATAGGTTTATCTATGTACCTGCTCCTCATACCGCTGAAGCATTATCCAATGTGCTTGTTGAGTCATTGATGGATTGGAATATTGATAGAAAATTATCAACAATTACTTTTGATAATTGCACTACTAATGATTCCATGATCAATCATATTTTGAGAAGACTTTCTTCAAGAGATATGCTATTGGATGGAAAGGTACTTCATATGCGTTGCTCTGCTCATATATTAAATTTCATTGTTAGAGATGGAATGCATATCATTGGTAATGTCATAGACAATGTGCGTTATAGTGTTCTTTTTTGGATTGCCTCACCTGCTAGAATTGAAAAACTTGAAGAAACTGCTCGTCAATTGCATGTTGATTGCACTAAGAAGTTGGTTTTAGATTTTAAAACTCGGTGGAACTCTACTTATTTGATGTTGGAGACTGCCATAGTTTATAGAAGAGTGTTCACGAGGCTTGAGTTTCGAGAAAAATCTTATAGTTTTGAAATAACTGATAAGAATTGGGATGATGCAGTTGAAATATGTGACAAATTGAAAATCTTTTATCTAGTGACTAAGAAGTTTTCTGGAACTCTTTACCCTACATCTAACTTTTATTTTGCAAATTTTTGTGAGATTAAAACAAAGTTAGATGCATGGGTATCTAGTGATAGTGAGATTGTCCAAAAGATGGCTTCAAAGATGATGGGGAAGTATGATAAATATTGGACTGATTGTCACATTATGTTAGGGGTGGCTACTGTTTTGGATCCAATGTACAAATTAAAGTTGGTAGAGTTTTACTTCAATCTTATTTATGGTGATAGAGTTGCTAGAAAAGTTGAACAAGTTCAAAAAATTGTCAGGAGTTGTTGAATGACTATGAGTCTAGGTCTTTGTTGGATGATAATTCACTGGCTACTATTGGTTCTTTGGATATTGGAGGTACATCTCAAAGCAAGTCTACAGTTGAGGAGGCATATGATCTTGATCCTCTAAATAAGTTTGATCAGTTGATCAGTATTTAGAGGAAAGTTGTAGCCAAGAACAACAAAGTTGGATATATTGGGTCAGTGGAAACCTAATGGAGTTAAATATCATTTTCTGCAAAAAAAAAAAAAAAATGCCCAAGGATATATTGGCCATTCCTGTGTCAACAGTTGCATCTGAGGCAACTTTCAGCAATAGTGGAAAAGTTATTAGCCCCCATCATAGTAGGCTTAATTCTTCTACTTTGGAGGCATTAGTATGTGGTTGGCGTTGGTTGTGGAATGAAATAAATGGCAAGTTAATATGATTATATATTTATACTTTTATTTATAATATTTTATGACTTTGTTCACTGTTATGATATTATTTTCTTTTCATTCAATAGGTGGTGAATCCGGTTACTTGAAGGAGTGACCTACCATTGTTGATGAAGAAGATGAATGAAGATGCAAGCAAGGTACCAAATGAAAATATATGCTACTACTCATTTATTTGCGTTAATTTGAATTATTTCTAGAATTTATTGCTATTGTTATGTGCTTTGATATTTAAGTATTCAAGTTCTTGTCTCAGTTGGAGAAATGGATGAATGATGGTTGGAGAATGTCAAGCTTGCAGCAAACCTTGGAGAAAATTAAATTTGCTTGATCTAATTGGATGTTTTGATTGTAATGGTTTAAATGATGTACTGGAATTTGCATGTTGGATTTCCTCATTTGATATGCACTGCTTTTTCAGAACATATTGTATGATTTATTTGCATGTATTTTCTCATCAAGCTTGCCGAGTTGCTGTTATGTTTTTTCAGAACAGATTGTATGAACTGTTTGCTTGCTGCTATTGTTAAGTTTTTTTTTGTTTTTTCCAAATTTTTTCATCGGGTACGGGTCGGGTTGGGTCTGCTTTGTTGACTTGTTAATCCTTTCGGGTCCACGGGTCTAGGTCCGGGTCCTTATCGGTTCGGTCCTGCTCGTGTCCAAGGAGTATTACCTCGGGTCTGAGTCGGTTCCTAGGTCCTGAAATTTACCTCGGTTCGGGTCCTGGGTCTGGCTGGACCCAACCCAGATCTGACCCATGGCCATCCCTATGAACTGCTTTTTGGATGACAACTATGCTTGTTTGGAATGCTTTATAAACAAATGGCACTATGGCCTAATTTTCTTAGACATATTACTACTTCTAACTTAACAGCCACTTTTTTATTTCTTTTTTTTGCGTCTTTGGCATCTCCTCTGTTCAACATATCCATCCGCTTGCAAACACACCACTTCATTACGCAAAGACTATCGCAAAACACAAAATGCTTCAAACATTTACAAATACCAAATATATCAGCAGGTTACATTACACCACTTCAATAGTGATTGTCTTAGCAACAACTCCTTCAAACATCCAATACTATGCATTCCAACATTATATACATAAGGGATGTCGAAGGCTTAACACATCCAACGGGTAGTTAGTAGTTCCGAGTCAGCAAAATTTGTTGGAATGCATACCACACAAGTTACACATTTAGTAGTATCCGACAAGCAAAATATGGTGGAGGATAAACCTAAACGACTTAAACATTTAACGAAGTTGCTTGATGTCCCCGGAGCCTCTTTTGCCATACAAAGCCTTGCTCAGACCACCTATGAGCACAACTCAGATTGCAATTACAACATACAAGACCATAATCTCCTTCATGTGTGCAATTCTCTCCTTCTCCACTTGCTCTTTCAGCTTCTGCCATTCCTTCCTTTCCCTCTCTTCAGCTTAGCCAACTCCGCATTCACGTGTAGCCTCCCTATTTCAAATTAGGCCAGTTTATGCTCAAGTGTGTCACATTTTCTCAACAAAGTGGGTTGATGTCTTGCACAAAGTGCGATATTTAGTTGTGTTTAAATAATGAGTTAAAAGTTTAATTGGTGGAAATTGTGCGATTATTTGCTAAAAACAAAGAATTTGATTATAAAGGTTAAATTGTGATCTCATTCTATGATCTGATGCATTTTAATGTATTTTGTGTTGAGACTGCATGTGTTTAGGTGTTTTTAGCAAACCAAAGACCAAAGGGACCAAGAAAGAGTCAACTGGAGCTAAAAAAACTCGAAAAACAGAAGAAAACGGCGAAATCAGCGCACAAGGACGAAGAGCCGCGCGGCCTACGCGCGTGTCAAGACGTCGCGCGGACTCCGCGCGGTACGCGCCTTATAGCGCGCGCATAGCGAGCGAAATAAAGTTGTTCGGACCAGTTTCGGTTTTTCGAGGGTTTTCGCGTCCCGGAGCATAAATAGCACGCTTTCTGACCTAATCAGGGTTCCGAATTCATATGTCTATCCGCCACCATCTTTCATCCATCATACAAGCAAGAGAGAAGAGGAGAAGAAGGCAACCCATTGCAGATCTGACAAGATTGCTACATTTGCGTTCCTTTACCAGATGTTTCACCAGACTATGTTGTCTATCTTTATTACTTTCTGTCTTTGTATGAACATGTGAGGCAAAACCCATCGTTTGGGGATACCCAGATTTGGATATTGTTGACTTTTGCTTTTGTTATATAAATTTCGTTAATTTAATGTTAATCTGTTCAATTCTTATGCGTGTTTGGTGAGACCGAAAGGAGATCTGAACTACGACTTTATATTGATTAGGTGATTGAAAAATACTTGAACAAAATATAATTGGCAGATTAATTCTAATAATTTGTAGCTTGAGAAAGTGTAAAATCTGTTAGAACCAATTTAGGATAATCACTAGCCGGAGGAATTGCATGTCATTAAAATCAAGAGGTTTCTAAATTGTGGTTATTCTGAATAGGCATTAAATTGATTAAAAAAATTGAATTTTTATATGCAATTGCAAGTTTGTCAACAACTGAAAGATATAGGGATCCCCAATCATTCATCTAGCATATTAATTCTCTCTCTCTCTCTCTCTCTCTCTCTCTCTCTCTCTCTCTCTCTGTGTGTGTGTATCTTGTTGATTGGAATTTTTATTGCTTTATTTTAATTAATTGCAATTTTAGGATATTAGATAACAAATAAATTACGCACTTTAATTTTATTCGCTACTTGAACTTGATAAATTATAGCAATGCCCTGTTCCATGTGGATTCGACCCAGTTTCACCGGTTTATTACTTGGACCGTACACTGCGGGTTGTGTTGGAAAATATTCCACACACCAAGATTTTGGCGCTGTTGCAGGGGAACGGTGGTTTTTGTTATAGTTTATTGAGTTTATTGGTTTCTCTCTCATATTTCTTCTTATTTTAATTTTTATTATTTTAAATTTTCTAGTCACTTACTCCTTGTTTTCCTATTGTTTCAGGCTCTAGTTTATGCCCAGAGATTTTCCACCTGATTTCGAGTTTGATCCAGAAATTGCCAGGACTGAATGAAGAATAGGGCTAAGAAAACATTAGAACATACCACGGACGGGGATAACAATGAGTGTAAGCGGCAGGAACTGCCAGGAGGGGGTGCGCAGAATAATCTTCAAGCTGTCGGTGTGAATCCTCCCCGACCACCAGCTTTGACTCTCAGGCAACAGATGCAACCAACTGGTTAGGTTATAAATGATCCAATAGTGAGGCCGATACTGAATTTACCTTTCACAATTTCCCCTTCCTTCATTACCATGGTTCAGCAGAAACAATTTGGAGGAAGTATCTAGGAGACTCTAAACATCCACTTGTACCATTTAGGAACATGTGCAGTACAGTGAACATTGCAGGATTGACACATGAAGAACTCATGATGCAGCTGTTTCCCTTTTCATTAAGGGATAGGGCTGAAGCATGGTTCTAGTCAATTCCTGCAGGTTCAATTCACACTTGGGATGACATGTTGCAGAGGTTTATGACTAAGTTTTTGTAATACCCGAGAATTTTGTAACATAAATAAATAAATAAATACAATATATAAATAAAATAATTAATTTAAAGATAAAATGAGAAATGAAATTTAATTCCAAAAGAAAGGAATTAAATATCCAAGAACCCGTGAAGTCGAAAATAATTAAATAAATTATTGCACGGGAACCAAATATAGATGGACTTAATATTTCGAATCCGAAATTAATTTGAGATCCCCAAATAAATTTAAAATAGGATTTAAAGTCCAAGAGATCGCCCAAGGAGTAAGCCCAAGAAAATAGAAGAAGAAAAGGCCCAAAGAGAAGTCAAAGGCCCAAAAGAAAGGAGGAAGAGGAAAGGCCAAAGCATAGCACAGCCCGGCCCAGGACAAAGCCCATTCCGGGTCCGCGCGGGGTTTCCACAAACCCCAGGCCAACCCCGCGCCAGATCAGGCAACAGCGACGTTCCGAGATTTACTCGCCCGAATCCGGATTTTCCGACTTCGGTTGCTTTCCTTTCGGCTCAAGACACTTAGGGGCAGCCTTTGGACGTCCCCTAGTTCTTGTCCATCTATAAATAACCCCTTTTGTCAATCCCAAACACTTTTAAAACCCCACGAAATCTCTCTACACATCAAACCCTAATCCGGAGTCGTCGGAGGCACAAAACCAAGGAGAAGGACTGACTTGGACGAAAATTGGGAGTCTTCTATCGTCGTGGTAAGATTCAATCTATTCTTTTCCTTCTTGATTCGAAAACAAATCCTAATTAAACCTCTTTTCTTTTCTACACCCCGATCCGGATCGAGAGTGAAGAACCCGACGGAATCAAGGAGATAAACGGTGGACTGGAAGCCACGCCTCCGAATCGACGAGCTAGGACAACCGTGAATTTGTAAGTTAATGCTTACATGGTTTGGGAGAATTAAAATACGTTTAATCTAAAGAACTAAAACAAGAACTTGAGATCTGTCACAACAAGAATCCCTACAGCGCAGCGTTTTTGCACGATTTTTCCGAACCTTTAAAACTATTCAAACGAGAAACTTAAAACACAAAAAATGTTCCTAAGACATACATCTAGCTTCTGTAAACATTTCATAATTTTTCATCATGTTTTGATATCCAAAAACGACCGCAAACAAACCTGCCTTCGACTTAGATCTTGAAACGGTGATAGATTCTTAGTCCGAACTTGAGGTTGATTTTTACCCTAGATCTAGACCGATTTAGGATTGGTGTTGAACATAAGAGTTGTAGATCTATACGTTTAGAACACCTTCGAAGTTTTTGGAATTTTTCGTTGAGATTTGGTATCGGAAATCGATTCCATATCGAACTGTTCTAAATTTAGATCTTGAAATCTTGACAGATTCTTCGTCCGACCTTGTAGGCATTTTTGACAATAGATATATGATGAATTAGATCTTTTGTTGAACATGAAACTTGTAGATATATGTCTTAAGCATCCCCCTGTAAAATTTCATCAAATATGGAATTAGTTTGCTATGGTAGATCATGAAAGTTTGAAACTGCTGTGTAGAAAATTCGGACAGATTATCATCCTGTTAGAAATCGACGTTTTTGACTTATTTCAAAATCCCGGATCGAAAAATGTAAAACATGAAACTTGTTCATCTCTGTGTTTTGGAGTTTCTGGTCAAATTTCAGAATTTTTGGACTTAAAACCTATTTTTAATTAATTTTGGATTAAACAGTGGTTTTGACCAAGTCAAATCTTGAAAATCTTGTTGAAAAGGATTTTAAATGATATCGGAGCGAATAGCGTCCTGAGATAGTATATTTTGAGAAACTTATTAAATTTGTGAAATTGATCTTTCTAAACAAAGAGAAGATTAAAACATTGTGGGTTTTGACTAAGCTGGATACTGTCAATGTTCTCTACGGCTTGGGACATAAGAGCCCAAGTGTATGTCTAGTGGACGTAAGAGCCCTAGCGAAATATTGATCGTATGGCTAGCGGATGGGATAACCCTATTAAAAAGATTGACCATGATACTCGTGGACATAAGAGCCTGAGCGTAAGGCTGGCGGACATAAGAGCCTGGCGATGGTGATCTGTGAAAGAAACGAAACGAGACATTTGTTTAAATTAAATTCCGGTTAAATTGTGCTTTTAAATTTATGTCAATTTACTTAATTACTTTGCAAGCTATATTTATGATTTTATGGAATCCCTGTTTTTTACATTATGCAATTAAATAAATAAATTAAATCATGGGATGTTATGCACATGTTTCTTTAAATTTAATTAATTGCTTTGAACCCCATAATCATGCATGTGTTAACTTACCCAGCAAGTTTTGCTGACCAAACCATGTTTTTTCCCTTTTCCTACAGAGTATGAAGAATATGCATCATCATATGCATGCATGAGATATTTGGGAAAACATCATTTTCTTTGATTATTCTATTCTTAGTTATGAATTGCTATGAACGTGCATGTTTAACCCGTATTTTGGCCGTGTTGGCCCAATTTTAAATTTCACTGCATTTATACATATGTAATTATTACTTTCCGCTGCAACTTTGATATATTATTTTTAAACTATATATGAATGGACTGTTTGAATGTTTAAATTCTGAAAAACCATAGTCTTGCATCTCTTTAGCAAGCTCGGAGAAAACGGGTTTGCTAGGGAGGTGTGGCGGTGACACCCCGACCTGGGTGACCAAAAACCGGGGTGTTACAGAGTGGTATCAGAGCCCGGCTTATTTTTAAATTAGTATTATTATTTTTAAACTATTATTTCTAAACCATGATTATTTTTAAATTATTTTTGTCATAATTATAGAAGAGCCCAAATTACTATTTTTGAAATTCCTAGCCCCAAATATTTTTTGAGCCCCAAATTATAATTATTTTTGACCCAATATAGAGGTCCAAGAATTTGAACTATTATTTTAAATTTTTAAAGCATTAAATCCATGGGATAA